>VZRE01003974.1:106577-160220 GCA_013396775.1 Cephalopterus ornatus | reverse complement strand
GGTCCCTCCCTCGGGAGACAGTCCTTGATGGACCTCTCCGGTGTGACTCCATCCCTCAGACAGCAGTTCTTCCCAAACTGCTGTCCCGTGGGTCACTCTTCCATGAGGTGCAGTCCTTCACAAATGAGCTGTACCGACGTGGGTCCCCCACAGGGGCCACAAGTCCTACCCGGGAAAAACCTGCTCCAGCGTGGTCTTCCCTCTCCACGGGCTGCACGTGTCTGGCAGGAGCCTGCTCCATCCTGGGCCTCCCACGGGGTCACAGCCTCCTTCATGCATCCACCTGCTCCAGCGTGGGCTCCTCCATGGGCTGCAGGTGGGTCTCTGCACCCTGATGGTCCTCCATGGGCTGCAGGGGCACAGCTGCTCCACCACGGTCTGCACCACGGGCTGCAGGGGCCTCAGCTCTGGCCCCTGGAGCACCTCCTCCTCCTCCTTCTGCACTGACCTTGGTGTCTATGTTGTTATTTCCATGTTCTCACTCCGCTGTGCCCTGGCTGGAATTCTTTCTGCACAACCTTCAGTTCTTAAATACGTTATCACAGAGGCGTTGCTATCACTCCTAATTGGCTTGGCCTTGGCCAGCGGCAGGAAGTCCGTCCTGGAGCCGGCTGGCATTGGCTCCACGGGATAGGGGAAGCTTCTAGCATCTTCTAACAGAAGCACTCCTATAGCCACCCCCCGCTACCAAAACGTCCACAGAAACCCACTACAGGTGCCTAAAGAGCAGTTGCAGTATGCAGCCAGGTTCAGGAGAAGACCTGGATTGGACCTTTAGCTAGTTCCCCTCTGCAAGGTCATCTTTGCCAGCAAAATCTCATAGAAACAAACCAGAGAACATTTTTTTCCTCAGGGATAACGTAATAATGATAAGAAAGATTTTATCACTAAGTATATTATTATTATTATTATTATTCCTGAGTTATAGAAAGGGAAGTGAAGGCTAGAGGGCTGAGTTCTCCTCTCTGAGCTGGTGATTAGGAGCTGGGTCATTTGTGTAGCAGCATGCTTAGCCAATTGGTGGGCATAGTGTTAGGGTGTTTGTTATTTGGGGTAGCTGGAAGAGAAGAGGTACTTCTTTAAACACCAATCTTCACCTTAGGAATCTCTGTACTTCTACTTCTATGCTAATACTTCTGTATACTCTTGCAGCTAAGCTGGAAGAAAAGTCTGTAATTAGGGGTAGCGAACCTTAAGTAGTCTCCTGGTACTTAACAAGAGAAAACACAACAGAATGTTAATATATAGATTTGAAATAAAAAAGATGTTCTCATATTGTAAGGTCTGCGATTGTAGAGCGTGTTTTGAAATATTTAAGTTATATGTGTTAGTAATTTAGATTTTGAAAACACTGTAACTGAAGATTGATTTACATATTTTATTACACCTGCTGTATAAATAAAGTTGGTTACAAAGCAATGCAGATTTCCTCAGGCAATTATTTCTTCTCTTCAGTAAATGGAAGAAATGGTAGACAGCTTTGTTTAGTACTATGCATTTGGATCAATTTCTGGTCAAGTGAAACGATTTGCTCGTGATCTTTGGAGTAAACCTATAAGAATAAATAAGTCTATTTTTTTTTCCATTAGATTACCTTATACATCCTTTCATGTGCAGAGTGTATTTGATATCAGGTACATTTAGTATTGTGAACATGCCAAGAATATTAGATAGTGTTGCAAACTATCTAAAACAAAGAAATACGCAGTAGTAGTCTTTCCTCCTATTCTTGCTATATAAACTTTTTTCTCATCTGTGCAGGAGGTTGCATCAACAATTTGAAAGCTATAAAGAGCAAGTAAGAAAGATAGGGGAAGAAGCCCGCCGTTACCAGGGAGAGCACAAGGATGATGCTCCAACATGTGGAATCTGTCATAAAACAAAGTTTGCAGATGGTTGTGGCCATTTATGCTCTTATTGCCGGACCAAGTTTTGTGCTCGATGTGGAGGTCGTGTCTCTCTGCGATCAAACAATGTAAGTCTCCTGATGTGCACTCTTAAGAAAAAGCTGCCTTGGCATTGTCATGCTGCAGATTGTTCACCTTAAGTTGGCATTTCATGCTTCATTTTACTTAAGTGTTTCATTCATTACTTCATTATGAGGTGTATATAAAGTAAAACAATGTATTTCATGATTGTGGAGCTACTTGGGATTCACAGAGTTAATTAAAAAGAAAAAATAGTGTGTAGTTCTACTGAGTGATGACTTGAAGAAAATATACTTGTTTTTCATAGAATGAAAGAAGAAACCATTTTCTCAGGTACAACTCCACATAAATAACTTTTTATTGACCTCATTTAATTTTAGATTTTTTATTTTTGTAGAGCTTTTCCTATACATTTATAGATTTATTTTACATAAAATCAATCAATTTTTGGTTAGAAGAAAGTCTCGACCACTTTTCTTAGCACACTGAAAGTGTTATGTCAATTTATTTTAAATTTATTTATAAGATAAACTATAGATTAATCTAGGTTAAGTATCCTAGTTTCAGGCAAGTGACTAAATCTTTCTCCCACTGATCTGCATGCAGTTACCTGCAGTAGCTGTCCACAAAACTGAAGGGTATCTGAGATTACCCTCAAAATAATGCATTTCAGGTTTATTTTAGTAGTTTTCCATAGCCTTCATGTACTTGTTAGTTCATTAAATTAAATTCACATTCTGAAAAAAAACTACATAGGTGAATTGGGCAAAAATTTACATATCCATATGTGAAAACTGCCAATGTTCATGTATTAGTATAAATAGATGCATTATATTGCATCACCTGCAGGTGGTGTCATTAGAGCAACTCTCTGAAAATATATTTTACTTTGATACTTTACATTATACTACTAATTAGAGTGCATGTGATAGAGCTGATCTTTACTCAGAAAAAAAATTGAATATATTTTGATTATTTTTCGCCCACTGTTTCAAGTCACAGAAATGGAAGTGTGTCCATTCATTTGTAACTTGCCTTTTGTTTGTTACATCATTTATGCTTCTGTGGGTCAGGGTGGGAAAACATGTTTACAACATATGCAGTAATGTAATCTTTTTATTTAAAGCTCTTTTTTTTATATTTTATGTTTTTATCTCCTCATAGAGAGTTACTAGAATTGCATTTCTTTGAAATCTGTCTATTAATACTTGCCTATTTTATTCTTTTTCTCTTCTTTTTTTCTTTTCTCTTTTTATTCTGCTTCCTTGGATGCTTTCCCAAAGGAGGACAAAGTGGTTAGAATACATGCTTTTTATAATTTATTATTATAATGTTGCTAGCTAACTGGGATACATATTGATGTGAAAAACTGAACTGAAATTTTAAAATCATCCACAGGGGAGGGGGGGAAAAACAGGAATCCTAATACCCAGGCTCTGCCCATCCTTAGTTGAACATAGGCTTTAAAGATAGCTCAACAAGGAAACCCAAGACTGTTGTCAAAATTATAACAATAAAAGAAATGAACAACTGAGAAATATTTATTATTTTTAGGCTAAGAAGTAGAGGAGGCAATAACGACTAGTAAAATTTTATTTCATAAAATGTCTTTAGTTAACAATTTTGACTTTTTGCCTGCAAGATCCTTCCATCAGCTTCAGGAAATTCAATTTAGTATTTTAATTGTAATTTTACATTGTTTTACATGGTTTGCTCTGTTTCACTTCTGGCTGTGGCAGAAATTCAGGGAACTCTTGTCAGATCAGCTTTTTTATTTACATTTGCATTAATATCCATAGGTAAAGTAAAGCTTCTTCAAACTGGCCATAAGTGTAGGGAGCAAGGTGGAGTGAATCCTTTTTGAATGCATAGTTACCATTTCAAAAATGTGCAGGACTTTTAGGATCAAGTCCAGGCACATTCACCACTAATGCCTGTGCCTTATAGGTGAGAGTAGTTCCCTGTTCATCTCTGCACCCTCTGCATAGCAAAAAGGTGACAGTACTTGAGCAGAACAGTGCAGTCCATTTACCACCTCTTGTTGGGCAGCTCTGCAAAAGGTGATATTCCAGATTTTAATTTGCAGCATTAAGTAGTGGGAATTAGCCAGCTTTGCTGGCACCTCAGCTGAAACAACTGTAAATTCATTACAATCCAAAGCAGTTTTTGACGTGTACATGATGAAGTTATGCTTGTATTATGAAGTGGTGCTATGCCCCAATTTATATAGTAGCATAGCTGTAACCTGCAATTGAGTACTGTTTAATGCACCCAGGGAAAATTATTTCTATCACACCTGCATATTGCAGTAGGTTTTTTCTATGGCAGTAGTGTTCTGAGAGCATGGATGTTTTTCTAACGGCTATGAAATAGAACTTGATACAGCTTAATTCCCCGATTTTCTGTGTGGTACTCTGAATAAAGTGCTGAAATAATCCAGGAGTTCCCAGTCATTTCTATTCTATTCATCTAAATGGCTTAGGATAGTGTGAGAGAAGTTTCAGCTGGATACTGATTTTTTATTAAAGCAGTGCATTATTGATGCATCTGCTGGGGTGCATAAAAACACTGGTGCACTTGCAACAGAGTCTTCTTTAGGGTCAGAAACAGCAAGAGTCTCAAATGCTGTAAGTGCCACTTAGGTACATTTTAGCATCCTGGGTTTTGGAGAGCAATTCAGGTGAACCTCACCTGACCCCCTTATATGCTTTAGGCATCGTTCACCCTTCAGTTTGGAACATGAACTTTGCTACATAACTGAAATTTTGATAGTGTCTGCATGCAGGAGAGATTGTGTCTTTGATGAAAGGACAGTTTAGGTGTTCATCTTTGAAATACATCATTGGGGTCCAGAAGACAGACTCCATTGCACTAAAGTTCTCTGAAGATGTGTTCTGAAGACATACATGACTCATTTGGATTGTCCTAAGTCCACTTAAATACATCCTTATTACTTCTCTCGGTTTAGGTTTTCTTGTGTTGAACTCCAAGCTTCCACATGCCAAGAAAATGCCGTAATAATACTACTGTATACGAAAATATCTTTTATGGTGTGATGAGCTGCATCTCTTTAACAGCTGAAAAGTTACCGGTAGTCAGAGGGAGAGTATCCAATAATTAGTTCAATTGTGTGAGGAATATGGGGAACACTTCTATAAAGCACCATTGCTTTAGCAGTTCCTGTCTCTGAAAGATAACGGAATATATATTAATTAATTCCAAAATATTAATACATCCACAGGGGAGAGCATGTTTTATAAGCAATTGGTATATATTATAACAATTGGTATAATTAATATAAAGCAACATGAGAAAAATATGATTTGTTAATTATTTTCAGTGGCTCAACACTCCTTACTAATCTACATATTAGGAACAAACTACCAAAAAAAAAATGTGGCAAGTTTTATATTAGTAAAAGCTTTTTCAACATATTTATCCTTGTTGTCTCCATGTGAATTATTACCACAATAAATTATATTAATACAAAATACATGCACCAAGTTCCTACAAGTTAGGGGTGCATTGTTTGGAAAGGATGATGAAGTGTGACTTACCAAAGTGCCAAGCTCAGGAAAAGTCAAATGTTATCGTAGTTTCTAAGCAGCTCCTGCAGAGCTGGAGAATTTACGATATCTCACCTGGGATGTTGTGTACCATGTGTTACCCATTTTTGACAAATACTAACTGATAGGCAAAAGAAAGTCAAACAGAGGATGATCCAAGAAATGGAAATCTGCTCATGTGAGAGTAGGTTAGAGAGATTAGGGAGACAAAAGCTAAATCAATTACAATTGATATCTAGCATATGAAATTGACATGTAAAAATGCAGAAATTTTAAAGAATAACATTCAAACTAGAGGACAGTGAATGCATGGGACTGCGTGTGTGTAACTTGGCCCTAAACATTCCTGGCTTGGAGAAAGAGAATGGCAATCCTTAGAGTAAAGCCTTGGGAATCTATTTCATTTTATTTATTGGAAGGAAAAATAACCCAGTAAAATGTTAAAGCTAGAGTTTTCACTGTAATCACTGAGCATTTGTACATACTTTTAATATTATTAGTACAGGATGTTATGTGAGATAGCATTTCAGAAGGAAGTCAGGCAGGTGCTTAAGAAAAAGCTGGCAGGAGTGTCCACTTGCTTCTAATTTGGCACAATGTTCTAGGTGGTTTTAGTTTCTTGGAGAGTGTCTACAAATTCAATACTTATTAAATAATAAATTTACTAATAATAAATTAACTAATTAAAAATACACACTCTGTATGTATTTTAGCTGTGTTTCGTATACCAGCATTTTAATTGCCAAAATGGTAGTGGGTGTAAGTTACTTCTCTCTATTCCATTCACTCTCCTGTGTGATGTGAAATATTGTAGTTGTTAGGGCAGTGGACAAGTCGGGAAAATGTTTGGCTGGTGCTTCTCCATGGTTTGGCAAGGTATGGGCAGAGCCCTGCCTCAGTCTTCCTGCTGGCCTGGCTGCCACTGTTCTTCCCTCCAGCGGTACCAAAGCCTTGTAGAGCGAAAAAAACCACCTGAAAATACAACTTTTTCCCTTGCATCATTCCTATAAAACTTTTTCCCAGTGTTTGGCTAGGTCATGCAAAAAGATGTATTTCCTTTGTAAACACCTGATACATGAAGTTGTGCAGCTCTGTTTCTTTATCTTTATAGAAATGGAGATACATTTTAGGCTACAAAAATGGTCTTGAATGAGCAAATATGGTTTTTTTGCTCAAAATTTAAATATTTTGTGAGGTGCTGCGGGTGTATTGAGCTAAGTAAAGTCTGTATGACATTGAAAGAATTAGTGGAAGGTCTGTGTTCCAGATCAAGCCATATATTTATCCCCAGCAATCAGTCTACCATTCTACAGTTTTCATTAGGGTTACAATTTTTGATCAAATATAAAGTGAAAAGAATTGGGAGCAAATGATGAAAAAAATGTTGTCACCATTTTCCTGTGTGTTTTCCAGATATATTAGTTGTGTAGAATAGAGCAGTTTGCTACTCATTTTTCTGTTTACATATGTAAAAGAAAACTGGTAGGAAATCAGGATATAAAATACATTATAAATATATGAGAATTGATTTCACCAAACTCAGTAGTATGTGATTGCAGAAAATAATGTCGATAATTAGTGCTGAAGAAAGTCACATTTCTAATCTGGCATTCATTGAAATTGTTTTCATTTTAGTATAATGTCAGTGATTTATACTTGAAAAGAAAGACAACTTGGAAGCATTTCCCTAATTGAGTGTCAGTTGTTTTTACAGGGTGTTTGTCATTTAGATCCTTTAAATTATGCTTAAAATTTGCTTACATAATGGCTTGCTAATTTAAGCCTTACCAACTTGAGTACATATGCCATGCAATTCAGCTGTGTACTAATGCTGCAACAGAAGTTGCTAGTCTTGTCAGAACAAAATGTCTGGATTGGCAGGATCATTTTCATATCCCTTTCACAGAACTCTTAGGTCAAATTGTCCATTAAAAGGCTAATTTATATATGTTCTGAGTAACACAGCTGTAGAACAAAAAAAAAATCCAACAGAAGGACATAAAATTAGATAGCAAATTCCAAATTGATAGCAGATAAATTCTCTCTCTCTCTCTGTAGCATTCAGCATAATTTGTTTCCTAAAAGATATGGTGTTTATAAGCATCAGGAAAGAAGCACTGCTTTTCAATAATCCCTCCCTAGAACTGCTGTTTCCAGCAGAAAAAGAAAAAAAACAGCAAGAAACTGAGGCATTCTGTTTCAAGTTAGATGTAGAGCACTTTGTTCTGCTTTTTGGGAAGCTAGTTCACTTTCAAACAAGTGTGAGTGTATAGATTTTTTAAGCAAATCCTTAAATTAGCTTGCTCTTCATCACGTTTGCTGAAGAAATGTGTTTGCTTTTAACACCTTTTTTTTTAATATTTTTTTTGTTGTTTTTTTATTTTTGAGCTAACAAAAATGATCAGTTACTTCTTATTCACAAAAAAAGGCAGGCAGATGATGCTAATGCTCTGAAGTTAACCAGATCAGAGCTTCTTCATTCAAGGATTGAATTGTAGAAGAGTCATTAGACATCTGAAGTTTTATTCCACTATAACTTTAAATCAGCAGTAAATCGGTAACCACTTGGTTAAGCTCTTTGGTTTACCCAGGTTTAGTTTACCTGTTTGCCAAACTCTTAAATTGCGACTTGCCATGCAGTTCTACAGTTGGTGACCAAGAAAATATATTGCTACTGCAGCCTTCTTTCTTAACCTATGATAAAGGTCTCCTGAATCCTTCATGTCTGTTCTTGCTGTTGGCATGCAGCCTGGGTAACAGTGATCTGTAGAGACTATACATGAAAAATATTGGAAGCTTCATGCAGTATAACACATTATAAATAAAAAAAACCCCCAAACTTGTAATCCCCTGCAGTGTTAGTACTTGCTTGTTATCCTATTTTTAGTCTTGTATTTTCAGTACCTTTGTTTCAATTTAACTGATTCAAGAATATGGGAATTAATTTGAGTTGCTTTTTTCTTAGTTAAGAAAATGTCAGCAATAGCTATGAGTGTAATAATTCCTTCAATTGCAAAAACAAAGGTCAGTTGGACTTTTCAGGAGAAGCTTTATTGCACCTCCTCTTTCCTAATGTCATGTATCTATATATAGTATATGTATGTATAAGCATATATTGTACAGACTTTTTGGTAAGTGAATATACATGCATACTAAAAACATGCATTCTACTATATGGTCTAATAAGGAAGTACAGGGCAGAATAAAGCTTTTAAGAACCACTTTTTTGATCTTTGAAATCTGTAAATGGTCTACCTAAAGGAACTTGCTCCTTACAGTTTGGCATGTCCATGTGGTCTTTTGACTTGCATGGCAAATAATGAAAAAGTCAAAGATAATTCATGTCATTTTTGTTACTTTTTGCTTATTGTAACTACACACATTATAAGCTTGCACAAAATCTCCTTAAGTTCTGCTAAGGTATAATTCTGTTTGGACAAATGAATTTTAGGACTTCACAGAATCCTTCAGAAAGGGCCACCGACAGTATGATGATTTTTTCAGCTCAGTGTTCAGAGAGAAAGAAAAAAACAGCGCTACCTGATTAAGCTTTTAATGTCTTTCATTGCAGTATATTTGTCATTTTAACAGTATTCTGTCTGGTCCAATTAAGTTGGTGATATAAAGCTGAGGAGCAGGAGCAGGAGCAGGAGAGCCTTCGAGTGATTCTCCCAGCAGTGTTGTATATCCTACTGGCTCAGATACTGTCTGAAGCGCAGGAAATCACTATTGAACTCCATGGTGGTAAAGGTTGCTTTCCCAGATAGGAATACAGTGGTGTCAGTACTGAAGAGGAACATCTTCCTACCCACCTTGGGTCAGTCTCACTGCAAAGTCAGAATACAAAATACTGAAATAATTTTTCTGCTTTGTTTTTTTTTTTCCCAGAAGTATATATTGAGTTAGGATTTAGACTTGACTTTGCTGAAAATGTTTTTACTGTATTTTCCTAATAAATTACCCTGTTTTACGAGTGTGCTTTCACAGTAAAAGATACTATCAAATTTAGTTCTGACATGCTAGATATACTTAAATGCAAGCTTTAAAAATACTAGGAAAGAACTAACTTTTTTTTCCAGTGAGTGAAGTCTGTGTGATTTTTTAAAATCACATATGCTGAATACATAAGTAAAGCTAAAGAAAAATAAAAGACACAAACTCAGCTTCTGACATCTTTTGTGCGTTAAACCAAAATGCTACAGATACGTGATCACAGTGGCTGCTCCATGGTGTTGCATGATAGTTATTTTAGGATTATGTTCTATAGGAACTTGTTCTACAATTATAAGATTATCTACATTTGCTGGGAGAAGACTTTCAGTTTCTTCTGATTTTTCAAAGTCTGTTTTATAAGATGTTTTCAGTTGAACAAGAGAAACTTTTTCCCAGGCTGATGATATTCCTCAGGTGTGTATTTCGTAGTAATAAAGTGTTAAGAGTATTCTTAAATATTAATTTTAAGAAGTGTCATGAACTTTTGATTCCTCATCCTGTGATTAAAATAATATTAGTAGCTGCTTGATTTTTTAAACTTGGAAATGCTTATGTGTCAACAGGTGTTAGCCTTTTTATCCTTTTGTTACCTTAGTGACTAGTAAGCAATGCTGACTGGAGTCTTGCATCTGTTGATTCATTAAAATTTGAAACTTCCAGGAAAAGATGATATTAGGGAATTGAGAAATAATTCTGGTTGCAGAAAATGCAACAATGTAGAAATATTTTTGTTCGCTTTTATGTCAAATATATATTCATTTATGCTCTAAATATCTGTAAGTTAAGAAGTGGGATCAGGGCCTTGTGTAAAGGAAGATAGTTCTAGTTAATTAGTTTTGACTGCAGATACATATTAAAAAGATGAGTAAATGAAACAAGGTATAACAATTGAAATTGGAGAACTTTTCATTTGCAGTGCACCTTAAGAAGAAAAAGGATAATAATGAAAGAAAATACTACAGCGCAACACAATATTAAGAAGCCATGAGGAGGGCCTGGTATCTGTTTGATGTGTTCCTATACCTAATATAATCAACATGATCCTATAAACTGTAACTTTATAGTAGATTCTGATCCTTGTCTATTCAGTGCACATAGTTTTGAAAATGAACAAGTATGACCTTATGGATTTTAAAGGGAACATTTCTTTTTTAATGAGGGTTTTCTCTTGTAGCAGTTTTCTCTTTATTATTATAAACAAATTATTATTACTGAATCATTATTAACATTCTCATAAATACTAAGGCTTATGCTTATAAATATTTAAGGATTGTAGAGTAAATATTTCAAGTTTATGTATTTTTCCAGATTTTTCTGGGAGAAGAGGTATTTGGCTACTGGTAGGAATCTGTGTAGATTGATCAGTATAGATGATCATTTTCAAAGCATAGTCACCCCAGGAGTCTGGTCGTGGCTCCTCCAGTTCTTCATTACTTCAACATGTTACCGGTAATGTTACTATCAGTAAAAAGCAAACTCAGCCTTAAATCCATGCAAGACGTGTATATAGCACGCTGCAGTTTCAGCTGAGAGATCACTGTACTTGTTTGGAACTGTTCTTGTATACTTTCAGTGTGTTGTGTACATTTAATTGTCTTAACTTTCCACAACGTCCTACTTTTTCAAGTCCTTTAATTCATTATATGAATTGCTTTGAATTTATTGTTACCTCTTGTTAACAAGGCAAACCCAATCTTACTACTATTGATATCAGATTATTACCTTTGCGGTATCTTAAAATCCCAAACTCCTTTTCATTTCCACATCAAATTTGCATTTGTTATTTCTGAATTCAGTTTGCCCAATTGCATTTCAAATTAAGCCAAAAGTTTTCTTTTTAAGGATTGTGTATTTGCTGTGTTTTTATCTTCATTTCTGTAATGGAATAATGTGTTACTTGTTGGCACTGCAGAAATCATAGAATCATTAGAGATCTCTAAACCACTATATACAATATATAATAAACATGCTATTATTTTTTCTGCTATGGAATACAGAACTAAGGAGAAAATACACTATGTTAATAAAAATATATAGAAAAAGTACCTTCATGGTATTAGCTTGAAAATTAAAAAATTTAAAAATGTGTTTTCCTGTAACAGTTAGCTTTCTTAGTTGTGCTGGACATTATCGTTTTCCAGTCTGAAAAGAAGTCATCTTGGAATATTAAAAACATAAGTTTGGGAGATGTGGCTAATCCAGAGGCTGTGACTGGTTTTGGTAAATTTAATTTGTACGTGTCTAGCTTCTCTGAAATCTGGCTTGAACATATTTATTATATCAACATTTTAGGGAATAAGTTAATTTCATTGGATAGATTTGCAGCTCTTTGAAATTGGTGATCTTCAGTGTCAGATGGAGGACAATGGGAAAGCCTGCATACCCCATCTGTGCGAGAGTGGGGCGAGTCTGGATATAGCCCACTTTTCCAATGCGCGTCTATATAGTGAGTCTGATCACTGGAAATAAATTTGTGTTGTTCAGTGCTTTGAAAACGGAATATAAGTAGAAGCGCCATTATTACTGTTGACAAACATGCAATGTGTGTAATTGTGTAGTGTCAGATGGTTAATATACTTACCCAGCATTTATTCATGTGAGAGGTAGCCTATCAATCAAGGAGGCATCTGTTAGACAGAATCCTGTATATCATAATTTTGAGCTGTTTCTTGAATGCTTCAGGTAAACGTATCCAAAATTAGCACATCTATTTCTAAATGGAGAGTCACATAATGATTTGCCACCTATTGGCAACCCAAGGGAGGTTGTTTTTGTGTTCTGTCATTCACAGTTTCAATTGGGATGCAAAAAAAAAAATAATCTGGAACTTTAAACTGTTGTGGAGGGCTGAAGTGAAGGGATTACTTTACAAAGACATACCAGGCAGGCCAACATTTCACACCGTCTAAACTTTCACATAATTCACACAGAAGAAAGGAACCTAGGTATCTCTTGATATCTCTTCTGATTGATATTCTAATGAAAGCTTAGCTTTAGAGGTTGGAGATACTTTCTTTTCCTTCCTCAAAAACATTGAGGGAGAACTGAATAGCAAATGTACAGGAGATGCTCAGGGATATGTTTAGGCTTGAAGGAGTGTGTTGCTCTGTGAGATGCCTGAGGGGATATGGTACACCAGCAGAGCTGACTGCTGATGTTCAAGCAAAGCTCAGTCAGAGCTAGTCATCCTGTGGCAGCACCTGATGGAACTTGTTTTTATTTGAGCAATGCACCTTCAGTTTTTCCAGCAGTTTCCTGATTTCTAGATATAATTAGGTTTTATTGCTATAAGTCAATCTAGCATATCCCTTAGTTCAGACTGTGCCCAGCTGTGGTATCAGTAAACAGTTCTCCTGTAAAAGAATCGCATGAAGTGGAAGGTTTCTCCTGATTGTGCATCACCCTTCCTTAAAACACTTTAGGTTTTGGCAACTGAACTAACTGAATTCCCTAGTTCAGTCTCTGGGTGCCTCTGGATACTTCTGTTCCATGTGGTCACAACACACTGCCAGTTGCCAGGCATGTGAGAGTGCTCTCATTTAAGCACAGGCTGAGTCAACAGCCCAGAGTGTGTCCCTTAACCCCAACAAATTCTTTTCTTGGTCTATTTATTTCTTCTTGGAATTTGTATCTTTCAGCTTGAGTCATTGTAGCCCTTGTTCATGTAAGATTCTTTTATGTGATGGGATTTTTAATGTGATATGTAGGGTTTTGGACTAAATATGACTTCTAATATTTAAGATGTTCATAATTATATACACTGCTGGGGCACAATTGTTTGGTTTTAGGAGTAACAAAATAAGACGGAAATGCTAAGTAGAATTAAATTGAGTAAACTTGATTCTGGGGCTATTTTGGCACCCCAGAACTAGAGAGATTTTAGCTAAAAAGAGATAGTGCTGGAAAGTGAGATTTAATAAGATTTATGACCCATTAGGCATTATGAGAAACCGACAAGTAGTTGAAAAAATTTCAAGAGAACAAAGTAATTATGAGGACTAGATGTAATCTGTGCTCTCTTGCTATTTCTCTTTTTATCATAAATAACCTTAATCCTCATCCAGGATTAAAATTCAGTGTATTTTCGGCCATGCAATGTCCTAGATAAAAGATACTTCCATCTATTTTTTTATATCTTTTGCATTCTGGGCCATTTTGTAATTTTACTCAACAGATGGATGCTTCTGTCTATAGATCTCCAGTGCTGCGATCAGTGAGGGCTTAGGATAGTTTGTCATACAAATACCTGAGGTAAATGAGTTTATTAAGCATAATATGTGAGTTTGAGTGTAGAACAGTATTTGTCAAGCAAGCAAATCTACAGACAAAGTTTCTGTAACATTTTGTGAGGGTTTTTTGATTCCATTAATATAAGAACCCATTTCCAAGTCAGCCTTTCTATGGAGATAAATCTCTCCCCTAAACTGTGATTAAAAATTGTATAAAGTATCTGTTACCAGTTGTTTAGTGACTGTTTAGAGCTTAAGTGAAGATCTGCACTAAATGTAATCTCCATTTCCTTAGAGGTCACATAAAACCTAATAATATTTTTTAATCCAGATTGAGATTTCCAGAAACCTGTACCCCATTTAGGCTGAAGTTTGATCATGTACTGTGCACTTTCAGTGTTCCAGCTAAAACACCTGTCAACTTACATGCAACAAGTTTACAGAAGATTTGGAATTAAATATTATTTTCTCAATAATCTATTATATTTGTATTTAACTTGTCCATAAAAAGCAGTATCCTATAGCAAAACCCTTTGTAGTGGTGAGTTTTGGGAAAATTATTTGGGATATTGCATTCTAAAAAGTTGAGTATTACCAAGAAGTACAGATTAATCGTAGAGATGAACAGATGTTGCTGAGACTCTATAAATAGATGAACATGCATATGATGGTTGTGTTGTCATGACTGGAGGAAATGTGTGTATGTAGCTTGTATCTCTGCAATGTGGTAAGTGATCAAAGTTCATACCTATGCATGCATCAGCAAAGTTAATTTTACTCTCTCATTTTTCCTTCTCTGACCATTTGGCTTCTATCAGTGGCGGTTGAAGGTTCATCCAGCAAACTGCTCTCAAGACCTTTGTCAGCCTGACAGCTTTACCTTTCAGGATTATTTGGATCAGTCCTTTTAGCTGTAAAGAAACCTGCTTTTCTAGCGTATTTCAGGGACTGATGTCACTGCTTTTGTGGGTGGGTAAAGAGACCACAGAGACAAGTTCTTGCCCATAAAAGTGCAGTGCAGCAGAAAAAGCAACCAGAGGATTAAATGGAGGATGATTTTTACCCCTAAGCTTTCATCAGAGACATAACCTTACTCTTGCATATCTGTTAATATCCTGTGTTGCAGGTTATATCCCTTTCCTTTATACAGCTTATATTTTCCTAATCAACAAGCGAGTCTTTAGTGGAGCCTATTGCTCATTTTAGAGGAGCTGCCCTCTTGGTCACTTCTGTAGAGTATTAAAGAGGAGACTGGTGAGGTATCCAAGAGAGATTAAGACAATACATTTACCTGTCAGACTAAGCAGGAATCAGTTCCAGATGAGAACCCTACATTATATATGAGCTGGATTTATGCTTTCATTATACTTTCTGGAGGAGATCACTGCTTCAGCTTGCCCTGAATTAGACTGAATTGGCTCTGAATATTTCTCAACTGTTGTTCCTGTTTAGGGAACTAGAGCCCCAAGTCATCTAGTGTCATATAAGGTACTGCATAGTTTCACTGTAGCTTCTGGCGCTACCCCAGTGAGGGTGGCTCTCAGGTAATACCCATGTCCTACCTTACAGCTGCATACTCATATTTTGGAAATGTTAAGGCATTGCAGGTAGAACTGAATGCAAGTGTTGAGGCAGTTAAATCCTACAACAGATTTTCCTTAGTTACAGTAGGAAATCAGACAGCAGCGATGGCCTGTAGACACATTTAGAAACCTATATTTAGACTTCTTTCAAATGAAACTCTACACAGTCAGTCTGAGTCTTCTGTGCAAACTTACATCTTCTCTCTCCTACATGCAACCTGACAATTCATGCACCAGCAGATAATTTTTTTAGCCCTTTGTCTCCTACATGAATTGACCTCCTTAAAACAGGGTATCTGGGCTTAGGCAGTCTGTGATATTTTGGAAAGTTGTCAATATATTCTGCTGTAGAGTGTTCAGTTTGGCTTTTTACTCCCACATTAAAGACAATCACAGACAAGAAAATGTTTTGTATTACTGAAAATTGTGCTAACCCACAGTTAAATTTTCAATATTTTATTTAGCATATTCTTATTAGTGTTGGTAAATTCTTTTCCATTTCTTGAGTAGAATTCACAGACCTGTGAAGACCAAAAATCTTTTTTTAACTCTATGGCCATGCAATGAGACAGTCATAGACTCTTGTTGAAAATTTGCTATACACAATCTTCAGATAATGAAAGTGATATAGTTCAACTGAGTATGCAGCTTCATAAAGATCAATAATCAGCTAAGGGAATTAAAAGCCTTAATGTTTTAGCCTTCTTGAGGGTAAGACGGTGATTGGAGAAAACCCAAGTTAATCTGGTTGACTTAGGAGAAATTTCTTCTTTTTGTAAAAAGAAGCTGGGCTGACAGATTTGGAATACAAAATACAGGTGCAGTTAGCCATGCAGGCTGTTTCTCCCAGGTCAAGGATCAAGTTTAATGCTTCAAGCTACAGAAGTTCCAGGAAGGCTTACCAGGCAGTCTTACGCTAACATATTATGTGCTTCTCAGAAACCATGCTCCTTTTTGTAATGAGAGAGATATTATGCTCTCAAAAGTAACTGTAGGAAGAGCTTTTTGGGGTCTCGACATCTGTTGCATACTGTTAGGTACAGTTCTCTCCGGACTACCTACCTGAATTTCCAAGTTGTCCATTGGGAAGAGTCTTTCTATTTTAGTCCCAGAAGGACCAGACTTCGGTTTTAACAATTTTAATATTTACTTTTAAAAGCCACTCTTTTAAATTATAATTTAGTCACTCTACTAAACTATGACAAGAAGAGCTTCCTGATGTACACCACCTTATATTTCTTGTAAGTTGGCTGTTTTCTCAAAACTTCTCACATAGGGTGCTATGTGCCATTTCACTTGGTTAAGGACTTTGGTTTGTTTGGTAGCAATCTGCATTCTAGTGTTTTATTTTAGAGCTGTTCATTGTCAACTAAGAACTCTATTTTTTGCCATATCTATTTTATTAATGTAGCTACCACAATGTTATGGGCTAAGAAAATCTCCTTTCCCTCTTTGCTTCTATTCTTGTTTTATTTTTTTGTCCTTTTAAGTATATAACCTGTCCAGCATATATTTCAACAGTAATCACTATTTCTTAGCAGTTCATCATACTGAATAGCTGAAAGGTATGTACTTTCTTAATCTTTTTTTCCTTCTTTATGTCTGATAGCTTTCTGGATGGCTGATTTTAGATGCCCAGTAATTTCCTTTTCCAATTTAAACATCACATATTACTCTATTAAAATGAGTGCAAATAACTTAGATTCTGCATCACAAACATTTTTGGATGGCTAAGTATAGCAAATACCATAAATGTTTCAAAAAGAAAAGTTCCTTTGGCTTGCACACTAAGTGACATGGCATAGTCTCAGCAACTCTTTCAAATAAAATCCTTAAATCTCACCATATAGTAGAGAGGAGGAGAAGTAAACATATGTAGTTTTAGAAACTGAAGGGTCACTTCTGCTTTAATGTGATTTGAAAGATAGAGATTAAAATAATACAGAAAACTTGGTACTATAGTCTGACTTATGCAGACCATGACATTCAGTGTGGATCTTAAATCTTTAAGTTCTGTCACACTCTGCAAGCAGCAAATTCTTATAAGGCTGCCAATACTCTGATCACTGGTGCTCAGGGCAAAAAAAATAAAGGTCTCTGCCAGTGGTTCAAAGTTAAACTTCAGAATAGTTTGTTTCTTTAAAATAGGCAGCACACAAAAAAAAAAAAGTGAAGGATTTGCTAATAAAAGACTCCAGTGCCACATGATTATTGCAAAAGCTGCTGGGAGTGCTCTGTTTGCATTTAGAGCTTTAGCGTCTCACATTCAATCTGCCAGTGTTTTCTGCCATGAACTAAGAGTCCTGGTGAACTCATTTGTTAGGTGGTTTGTCGTAGCGCACGTGTGTGTGTGTAGGCTTGGTAATGTCTTCTGCTGATTATGCCTGAAGAGATATAAAGCTCTCCTAAAAGCATTTTTCTTAAAAGAGAAAGAAAACCCCAAGTCCCCAAATGCCTTCTTTCTTTTCCGAAGAAAAAGACCAAACTGAGAGGAAAAAAAAAAAACAGAACAAGGAAAGGAAGTAGAGTTTTCTCTGAAGTAAGATTTATTTTTCTGTGTGTAGTCTGTTTTCAAAATGCAGTAACTTTGATATGTGACAAGAAGGCAATCCAATTTTGCTACTCTTCAAGCACACTAGTTTCCTCATAATTCCTAATATTAGTTCTGCTTGCTCCCTACTGTCGCTTTCTAAAAGTTTCTCCTCAACTTGTTGTTGCCTCTCTACCTTTTCTCTTCACCCTACTTTGAACTTTTCTACCTGTTTGCCGTATCCTGTTGGACATTTGTTCTTCTTGGCCACCTCATCTCACAAGTCTTCCTGCTTTCCCTGTATCCTTCTGTCTAAAGAACTGAAGTGGTTAAGAGAAAGTTATTAAAGATGACAGGGTCAGAAGAATCTGACCTCTCATAAACCAGTCGTATTTAAGCTGGGATAAACCGCTGGTTTTAGTATAATCACCTAAAACTTAGAGGCAACCGGAATAAAACAGTACTAACCTTATTAATATGTAGTCTACTGACACAATTTCAGTGTAAAGTTAAAATTAATTATAATCTAGGGAGAAATACAGAGAAGAGATTAAACTTCGTTTCTAGAAATAGGGGATATTACCGAAATAAAATCTTCTAGAAAGCCTCTCATAAAACCCTGTGGCTCTGGATGAAGGTGGAATTGTCTGATTTGTCTGTTATGTCTGTTTTGGATTTAAATAACTGAGGCTGATTTGTTTGGCTGGGTTCATTCTGCCAGCTGCATTACATAACCTGAATTAAAAAAAGCTCAAAGATGGATTCACAAGAACATGCAGGGATCAAATCGGGACTAAGAGGAACAGTACTGTGCATAGAAAGTTTGTCAGACAGGTTGGTCAAAATGATCCTTTCAGTTCACAAAATGGTCACAGTCTTTGCGGCCATTAAATTTCTTTTAGCTCCCAACACACACATAAACCTTCAACATAAAAATCAGTTGCCTGATGAAAAACATTGCTTGCTTCTGTTGAACAAACATGTGAGCACAAGTGTAGGCTCATGGTCCCTATATTTGTACCACTGTGGAGTATGCAACCCTCTATTTCTGATAAGAAAGAGGCAGAATATCCTTAACTGTTGCCTCTTCCCCACATAGCCTTAAGTCATCACTGCACTATAAGCCTTTTATTTGTCTAGGAAATACAAAGCCTCGTTAGATATGTGTGAATATACAGGTAAGTGCAGAAGATCAGAATTATTGTCTCCTCATCTAGCAAAGTTCTGATCTCAATTTCTGAACCTGTTTTTGTAACAGTAGCTTCATCGGATAGTGAAATATCATTACTGTTTGAACTTCCTAACTGTATTGTTCTGCACTGCTTTACATCATCTTACCTAATTGAAACTCCCCTCTTTCCCTGTGTAGTCTGCTAGTAGTATTGCAAATTCAGGATAGTAAACATCTGATATTAATACTGGATGTGGTCTGTGAATTGGCAGTCAACTGTGTGCTGTTTAGATTAGTTAAAAAATGTGTAATATTCTTACACTGGCATAAAATTCCTACTGCATTTTCCTACCCTATTTCCCTTTTCCTTACCTTTTAAATCTTCCATATTCAAACTCACAGTTGTTTAACCCTTTCTCAGTCTCCTTGTAGTCTTTACTTTCCTAAAAATCTATACTTTTTCTTACCAAAAATACATTGTTTTCCCCCATTTTTTTTTAATATATCTTAACTATCCACTCAAATTTGTTGTAGAACACTGATATTCTCTCTTCCCCTTCCTCAAATCTTCCATCCCAGATTTACTGAGATTCCTTTGTGCTCGAGCTTGATAGCACAGATAGCACAGACTTAATCAACTTAGCCTCAGACTCTGCACCTGGAGCGAGAGGTGGGACCATGGACACCTCAGAAGGTAGGCTCAACAAAGATAAAATAAAATAAAACAAAATTAAAAAAAAAAGCGCCAAAAACCCTGTGACATCCTCTTGGTAAGGGAGTAACTGCAAATCAGATGTTGAGCCAACTCTTAGGGTATGTTGTGGTTCCTCGAGATAGACTGGTAGCTTTTTTCAGAAGAGGAGATCAGGTTGCTGATCTGTGTAAGGTAGATTATTGCACAAAAAAGGTGTATGTTTGTTTTCAAAGCAGCTGTTTTTAAACTTTTAAGAAGTTGCTGTGATGATAGAAAAGTGGGAAGAATCTGTCTTCTGTAAATATAAGCATACCATGCATTTACATTCATAACAAAAATCAAGCTTAAGTATTTCTAATTGTGTGAAGAAAGCTACAAACTTAGGGATCAGTCTGGGATAGACGGGGAAACATGAATGTAAATAGCATATATAGGGCATAATCCTATTTGGTGCTTTGTCAAAACCTTTACTGGGCAGTACAAATTGTTGCAAGATACTCATTTATAAGTAGGTACCATATGATGCTTAACATCCCCCAAGCATGAAAAGTTCTGTCCAGTGACATTTACACCATGGTATGCATTTTTTTTATTAATTCTGAAAAATAAATTGTAAGAAAATAATGTGCAATCATTTGTGAATTTTACTCTTTCACTGAGAGTGCTTGCTTTTCTTTGCTTAAGGAAAGTTAAAACATGGAGGATAAAATTGGCAGAGGTTTGTAATGATTTTGTTTATTTAAGCTTACATTTCTAGGTTTATCCGGATTGTGTTTAGAACTGTATCTGTATGTGATACAAAAAAGTATCTGTGACAGGTTAGAGACCGTTTCATATCTTTCATTCTATCAGTCTCAGAAGGACAGGAGCAGGGGCACTGACTGTCCCAGACAGCAGTGGTGAGCCAGGGCTGTGTTCAGAGCTGCACAGGCACAGGAGGAAGCATACCTTTGGTGCCACACTCTCCCTCTCTGAATCACTCACAAATTTGATGACTAATTTCAGAGTCTGGTTAAAAAGCTCTGGCAACCTTATTCTAGGCTTTGTGTAGACTTGGGAATGTGGGAGCTCTAAGCAAAACTCAGAAGCCAGAGCTTCCCAGCATAGGAATTGGTGGGGAACAGAGGGAAATTCTGTGTAAGCAGAGCTGGTAGTCATAAAGCATGATTGTCTGCAAGTGGAAAGATGATCAATCCAAGTGATCCAAGGAGACCTTTGTGAAGCTTCACAGCAGAGATCACTGCAATGAGATCATCCTGAAATATGTCAAAAATAATTCTTTTTCTGCTCCAAAACAGAGGATTTGGGGCATTTGTTTGAACTGACAGATCTGAATGTGCTGCACATGTTCCCATGCATTCCCTTGGCAGGTTGTTATGTCATCCATAAAAATCTTTGTCCCAACATGATTGTCAGTCTGCTGTATATTCAGCTCATTCCCGCTAGGAATAATCCTGAACTGCCAGCTATTCTCTGCCTTCTATCCCAATTTACACAGTCAGTGATAATCCTCCCTTCTCCTCACAGCCCCTGGATTTTTGCCTTGTTGTCTGCGTAGTGCTCTGTTAGCTCCACTGTCTCTTCCTGTGGATCCAAGCAGTCTCTGTAAGCTTGTTTCCTATGTCCATTTTTCTTTTCCCTGAATCACCTCTGCTGACAAAGGTACCCAGAACAGATCTCCCAGTGACCCAGTATCTGTCAAGGCCAGTATGTTCCTTTGGTTAACTCAACAGTGATATGCATTTTACAGGATGGGAACCTCAAATATATGTTTTAGGCAGACAGTATCTGAACACTAGAGGGGACACCATCAGCTATATATAGACATACTATATATGTATATATATGTATACTATAAATATAAGACAACTCGGTTCTCACTAACTCATATTGGAAGCTTTCAAGCACTCAGTCCCTCCACCAGCTTTTGGTGGAAGTAATCTTAAGCTCTTGGATAGCTGAGGAAGTAGCTATGCTCATAGCTATGTTCATGCATCATGGTGTATACTCTGGGAAGACAATGGGTCAATATGCTGTGGGCTTTCCATGGTCCCTTGTGTGAGTACTGTGCCTCTCCACTCAGAACTTTTCAGCTTTTGTGTACTGTTTGCTTTAGGGCAGAAACCTGTGTAAATAGTGAGACAAAAACAGACCTTCTAGCAGTAAAGTACGTAACATAGTTGAAGAACAATAGAGACATTACTGAGTGCTTTATTCCATAGAGAATCACAGAGTGGTTGATGTTTGAAGGGGCCTCTGGAGATCATCTAGTCCAACCCCTTGCTTAAAGAAAGCCCAAATAGATCAGATTGCCAGGGCTGTATCCTGTTGGGTTTTGTACGTCTCCAAATATGGAGAGTTCGTAACACTATTTTTAGTATTTTGTGTGTGTGTGTTTGAGAATACAGAATTAGAATTAGTTCACACCTATCAACTCCTCTATGACTTTCACCAGTTGACCCACTTACTTTTTTTTCCATGAGCTTTTTTATTTTAAGAATTCAACTCTGCAGTTTTAACTGTTATGGTTTTGACTTTTCTTTTGTTGTATTTTCCAATTTATACCCTAAAAAATCTCTCTTGCCTCTCCACGACATCTGTTTTGACATAGTTAGTATTAAAAATATATAAAAGAAGAGTATAAAAAGGTAAATAGTGGTGTTATAGTGCAAGTTCCCACAGAAATGATGTACATACTCATCCACTATTAAAGACACTCTTGTTTGGAGCATTTGTCTATTTTCAGTGCAGTTTGTAAATATATAAGTGAATAAATGGAGTGGAAAGCTTCTGGTGAGTTCTCTGTTTTTTGAATGACAACTAAAACTTTGTCAGTCCTGACTATACAGCTGTTTTGTGCCATTTACCTTATTTTGTAAGACTTCTGCAATTTAAAAAAAAAAATTCTATGTTCCATATATGTAACTGTGGAAACCATGAAGTGATTAAGAGGAGTACAGTTGATGCTTCTGTGGCTCATCACGACAGCCAAATGTTCAAATAGTTATAGAAAACTTTTTAGGTTTTTTTAAAGAAGGTTAGAAGAATACACAAAAATTATATATGAGATAATGATTTCTAAGGTAGCCTAATGGTCTTTTAGAAACAGAGATCGATGTTACAGAAAATGGGGAAATGAGTCTAGCACTTCATGGTTAATATATCAGAAGACACTAAAGGAAATTCAAGCAAGAGGAATAAAGCTGACAAAGGAATCTATGAGAAAAGAGTGAGACCAAAGCTATAGTCCTGTTTTAGAAGATCACAGCTGTAACGAAGACAATGAAATTTTTGTAGTATATTTTAGTAGTGTGCATTAATTAATTTATTCGTGTAGCAGATTTAGAAAAGAACTTACGGGGAAGAATATTTCAAATTACTGTCTGTAAATGTGCTGGTGTGAGTTTTTAGACAAAACTCCTTCCTTCACCACTAGTGATTTTCTTTCTTCCTTGAACTCTAAAGGTATTCTTGAAGGAGTACATTCTGACAGTGGCTGGAACCTGGCTGTGTGCTGTTTTAGAGATGGTATTTCATATTATTACTTTATAGTTGCCTGAATGTTTCACTTCCAACACTCAGTTTACTGCAGGATTATTCTAGATAGTGTGTAATTTTTGTGGAAGTTGTTGGCAGCTTTCTGAAAGATTGGCAACTGTATCTGAGAGATTTTGGCAGAAGGACATGCAAAGAAAGTCAGTTGTTTTTTGTTTTATTTTTATCTTAATATGACTAGTTACACTGCTGCTAACAGCAGTGTAGACAAAATTAGCATAAAACCCCTTTTGATGTTAACTCCTTCAAACATTGCTCCACCATATCTTTTCCACCTCCTTCCATACGCAGTTTGTAGTTGGTTTAGAAACTTGAGCCGGGAGTAAGACTAGGATCAATGTGTGACCTGTCTGCCCAGTTGCCTAAAAGTAGGCATCTGATGTGATTTTTTATGCCCTATGGTACATAACACACATACATGTGGCTGGCAGATGTAACCTAACTCTTACGATAGGCTTATGCCTTCCTAAGTGGCATGTGGCAGCAGGATGGGATATGCTGATTTATTTCTAATGGCACTAGCCTATCGTTAGACATAGGATTTCATTTTATTTTGCTATGTCTACTTGAAAGTGAGTGAATTCTCTTTGTCTGGAAACTTAAATACCTGCCATGACTCTGGTCATTTAGGCATCTTACTTGTCCTTATTTGTACACATCTTACTTGTCCTTATTTGTACACATAGAACCTCATTTGAAAAGATAACATCTCAGTTAACTGTGGAAGGCAAGCACAAAAAGACTAGGAAATGTAGTCTTTTCCTCTAGTGCAAGAGGAAAATTCTGGTAAAGGCAGACTTTTAAACATCCCTCCTGGAAGCTCTCAGTCAAACTTGTAAGTGGCATCAGAGACTTTAAGGTGATATATAGTTCTGTGAGCAGTGCAGCCTCATTTCCTCTGAACATGTCTTGTGGTTGAATTGTTATGTCAATTCTGTGATGCCAAAAAAAATG
Organism: Cephalopterus ornatus; assembly: GCA_013396775.1. Classification (NCBI taxonomy): domain Eukaryota; kingdom Metazoa; phylum Chordata; class Aves; order Passeriformes; family Cotingidae; genus Cephalopterus; species Cephalopterus ornatus. Next base: position 136,017 of record VZRE01003974.1, on the reverse strand, counting down.
GCACTAATTGAATATTTATAGAGCTTTTATACAACTGCCTGTTTCATGTAACTATTAAGAATATAATCACTTGAAAGCTTTCATGCCTGTGCAAAATTTTATTGCATTTGTCCAGTGGGTTAAAACGTTATTGTAGGGTGTGGGGAGAAAAAGGGGAAGAACCCAATCAGCTGTCAGTAAAATCCTTCTTTTCTTAGTAAACTAGGGTAAGAATATCAAGCTGATAACCTAAGTTTTGAAGAAAATCTGCTCTGCACAATAATGGAAGAACAGAGTGCTAAAATGGCTTTAATGTCACAGTCCTAAAGTGGCTGAGCCCTGTATGTCTGATGAACATCAGCATGGGCAAAGTGGTCCTCTCCCTGCTTGGAGGGGTGGACAGCAGAGAATTGCATGGTCCTTTTGAAGCCTTCAGTCTAGAGGAGAATCTAGATGAGAATCTAGACTCCTAGCTATTTCTTTACTAACAAATTAAACCTAATCTGGGAGTATTCCTAGATTTTAGAGTATTTATGCAAACAAAGTGACACAAAGCTTCTTGGCACAGTCTTGGTCTTTTTCCCTTAGGACTTCTTATCTTTTTTTTCCTGGTAGTTTGGGAGTTGGGATGTTCTGCGGTGCATGTCCAGGAAGCAATTTGTATGCACAGAGATCCTAGCATAGATGCAGTTTATTTTGTGTCATTTGGCTTCAGTGCTCAGAAGTGTTTCTGTGAAAGTCTAGTGTGCTAGTATTGGTGTCATTACAAGATGTAATTTAGCAGGAGACAGTGAGACAGTGCTGTAGGCAAAACATCCCCTTATCCCTATTTGCCTCTGTTTCTGGCTGCGTGATTTCACTACTCATCATACCCTCCATGAGAAAAATAGATGTGCCAAAAAATGACACCAATTTAAAAAAATACAGATTAATTTCCACAATGTTTTTAAATACAAGTGGCTCCTGGGAGAACCTGACAGTCAAGGAATACAAAGGAGTGTGGCATGGGGAACCTGGGAGCAAGAAAGAGAAAGGACAAACCCTGATAGGAAGAAAGAAGAACAAGAGAGGAGGGAGTTGGGGAAAAGACCTTCCCTTTTGCTGAGAAGGAGCTATTGGATGAACTCAGCTGTCTGTACAAGTTTGAAAAATATATTTAATGAAAGCTTGGATTCACAAGCACACTTTCATTAGAAAGGCAGAGTTTTTTACTTATTAAGTATTCAAGTAGAATTCCAGCTTCATTTATTTATATTTTAATGGAGTGAAGCAGACATGTCACTTTACCTAGGATTTTATTACAGAAATCAGTTTGATATAGCAGAAGAGATAAACGCAATGTGAATACTGATTTCATGGTTTGCTGCATGTTTTTGTGTTGTTTCAGAAACATTAAGTGATACATAATCTAACTTAATTTTGTGAATGAACAGTTTTGTAAGAGCAAATTGTTAACATTTCTTCCCTCTGACTTTCAAGACTTGTACCGTGGTGGAAGAGCTCTGCTGAAGCTAATGGTGCCTCAGGCAGAGAAGAGAGTCTGCCTAATTAGATCTGTCTGAGATAACTAGTGTCTTCTAAAATTGCATAGGAGGAACGTTAACAAAACCAAGAACCTGAAAAAATGTTGTGTGTACACCCTTCAGAATAATTAAGATAGTGTGAAGGTTCAGTAAAGAGTAAGTAGCCTGTGGCCTGTTATATTAGCACACTTGTTCCCTAATTTACCACACAGAGATGGAGCAGGATGTGTGGGAATCAGCCTAACTGTGGGTTTGCAGTTTCTAAACTCGTGAAGTGTAAAGGAGTGTGCTCCTTAGGGAGCCTTCTCAGAATCCGGGTTTGGGTGAAGAATTTAGGGAACTTGTTCTGACCTCAGTTTGAGTTTTGCCTGGCATATATACACAAATTTGGTATAATTTTTGTGCCCCCCCCCCAATGTGGCTTTAGCCTTCCAGTGCATGTTTGGAAGTTTCCAAATTTGAATTTGAAAATAAAAGCCTTTTTTTTTTTGCACTCTACAATGCGGGTTTGAAATATGCAATTATGAAGAATTGTTCTTATTTTTGTAACTGAAAATGCTCTTTTTCTGTGTGTATAGTTATATGTATTATTTACTATGGGCTCTTTCAAGTTGGAATTTCATGTTGTGTTAGTACAGGAATACTGTTCCTCCTCATTGTGGATCACATTCATCAGTACCTGTAAGAGTAAGTTGGAGGAATATTTTTTTTGTGAATGAAATACCCTGTATTCCACATGAAGGCAAGCATGGGATCCTTCTAGCATGTTTTCACGCAGCCTGTAAAGTTTTCACGTGAATCTTCTGTGGGAACCGTTGACCCACCTCTGCTGAGTCCTGTGTGTGCCACTGTTTTGTTTTGGTTTTTTTTTAATGTAGCAGTAAAGCCCAGAACCCTTTGCTATGCTATGAAAATGCACATTTTTCCAGAGCCATGCATATGAATCCTTTGAATGAAGAACACTTTACTGGTTCTCTTTAATAGCTTTGTGTGTGGAATTGCATTGACATACACAAGGATGCAATAAACCAGAAACAAACCCAACAACAAAAACCAGATGCTGGGTGTCTTCAGTGACTTACTGCAGTACTGCATCAGAGCTCACTGTCCAGAGGAGAGTAAACAGAAACTATTTTTGAAGTGACAGGCCAGAGTAAAATTGTCTAACGCTCTTCATTTTACTGATGCATCGCATGGAGGTCTAGAAGCCACATTAGAGAACTGTAATCCTTCATCAGAGCATTTGTTTGGTTGCCTAACATCTGTGGATTGTTAAGATAAGTTATTACACAGACCTGCTTTAGTTTAGATTAGTTTGGACCACATCCCAGTATACTCAGTCAGGATATAATTCCTGCATGCCGCTAAATTGCTTGCTCCACATACTTCTCTAAAAATGTTTTTCAATATACAGTTTTGTCACTGAAACTCTTCTGTCACCTCAAGTTTTGATTTTTTTTTCCTCTTAAAGAAAAGCTTTTTATTTTGCTTTTGGACCGAATATATCTCAAGGCAACCATAGCATTTGTTAATTCCTGAAGAGATTCCTAAGCAGGGATGGTAGTATAGCTTCTATGTGAGTATAATGGAGATTTCTTACATGTATAATCTATGATGATTGGTTTGTATGGTGTCCAAACTGCAGAGTTTAAAGCTCACTGTAAGCAAATGGTTTTGCATTTAAACGTCTAGTATTTCTTCTGTCAGTATTCTGTATTTTTCGGTGTCTATTTGTGCTAGCTATTCCTATTTGTTTGCACTTCATAATGTTTTGCATAAAAGTAATTACAGTATCAAAGCTGATTATATAAAGTAACAGTAATCTATTGAATATTATTACATACTTTATACATATTTTATATTATCAGATGCATTAAATTGTAAATGAAGTATGATACCATCTTTACACATTTAAATGGGCTTGCATACATACACACATGTGTAATTTAATTAGAACAGTTAAATTTTACTTTAGTATTCCTTATCCTTCCTTTAAACAAACTCTAGTTGATTAATTTTTTTATTAATACTACTTTAAACTTTTCTTGAAAACCGATAAAATACAGGTAATGACATTTTTTGTTATTGACCTTGGTTTATAGCATTGACATAGATTTTATACACAGATACATGTGCATGCACACTCTTGCTGTCTAATAAGGTAACAATTGTTTCAGATTCTATAAAGGCATTATAAAATGTGGGGTTTTTTTCCTTTTAGTTTTGGTGGTTTGTTTGAATACCTGTAATAAATAATCAGGTAGACTAAAAGTCTATTCTATTTAGAACAGATAGTCTGATAAACTGAATCTCTGGTTCATGAGGTGTACTAGATGGAGGAAATTAGATATTTTGGAATCAAAGGATTTTTTTTTTTTGTTGAAGGACTAGCATTTATTTTTGTCAAAATTACTGTTTCTATTATCCTACTGAGGGCCATCTGTTTTTATCATAATATATGTACCTTTTGATTAAGGTTGGGGTTTTCCTAATTAATATATTATTAAAGACATTATTATCCTTCTTAAATAGAAGAAATATAACAGTCATCATTTGATAAAGGTACAATCCGAATCCAGGGCTGGATCCAGAGTTGGATGTCTTTTCTGTGTGGTTTGGTCAAACAGTGCAGACATGCATTTGGCAATTCTGATGTAGTTTTCAAATCTAAACAGATAATCTATTCTGGGGTGTTTTAAATAAATCTCAATTATTTTAAATATGTAAAATGCCTAAAGTTTTCATGGCCTTGTAAGCCATGCACTTCCTCCCCAGGCCAGAGAATAAGAGAGCTTGGTGCCAGATGTTCGTCCTGTTGCAATTTCTTCCATGAAGGGATTTTTTTTCTCTTCTTTTTAATTTTCAGGTGTTGTATAATTTTGTGAATGTTGCATCATTCCTGTGTTTTCACAAAATAATTTAAGCATATATTGCCCTCTAACTTGTGTTATCCTTCTTACCTTCATTACAATCTTACCCATTCTTTTATTCTTTCCATATGAAATGAAAGATTTTCATTATGATTTTCCTTATTAGTGATCAGCTTTGTTTCCTCTTATCTCTGCTTTTAGTTCTGGCAAAAATCCTCTCTCTTGTGTATTCTTCATGCATTTTGCCTTTTTTGTTCTGCCTCAAAACTCCTTTTGTCTTTGTCTCAATTTTTTCTTAAATTTTCACACACTTTAGAGTCTTGATTAACTTTTTATTTTTCTCTGGTGAGTTGATCCTGTAAATTAGACTGTCTTGTACTGTATATAGACTTGAAATATAGAGTCTTGCTTTCATGTATGTGCTCCTGTTTATCTGTGTATAAGGAATTAAAAAAAAAAATTAAAAAAAATCCTAAGCGCAACGGTCTATGTACATAGCTTAATTGTGATTTCCAGGGACACATTTGTTTATTTGTTATTTACGGTTGTAACTTAAAGAGATGGTAAACGATAATTTCCAAGTAGTACAAAATATGGGACTTCTGTATTCGTTTCATTGGTGTATTTAGTTTGCTATTAGTAGATTTCTTTAGGTCTTACTTTACACCTCTGGTAAGTAGTTGCTGTAGATGTAGCTGAAACCATGCACAAATACATGAATTTTTTTTCAGGATAATGTCGAGTTATGTTATATGAGAAAATTTGATTAAAAGGAAATAGTGTGTCGATTTTCTGTGCCAACAGAGGTTGAGTTAGCTGGGCAGGGCTCTGCTAACTGAGGTCCAAGTCCTGTTTACAGTCTGGTGGGCTTGTCTGTCCTGACAGCGATTAACACCAATGAAAACAACCCAACCCACCCCCCCAAGCTGCATCAACACCAGCAGCAAGCATTGGTCGTGTTGTCGGTGTCTGTTTAGAAGAGAGCTAGGGCTGGGCTGAGGGAGCGTTGTTACAGGTAGGACTGATGTATATTGACAACACATTTTGGAGAAGCTTGCATAGCATGTGCCTGTAGGATGCTTGGCTCTAGCCAGTGCAGTCAGTGCTTGGAGAAGCATGTTCTGGGTCCTGTCATGAGCACCAGCCTCACTAGTTCAGAGAGTGAGAGATCATACCTGCTCTGTGGTAGTGAGCATGCATTTCAGGGTTGAGAGGTAGTTGTGCTGACTTTTCTTGTTGTCTTCAACTAGGTTATGTGGGTATGCAATTTATGTCGAAAGCAACAAGAAATCCTAACGAAATCTGGAGCGTGGTTTTTTGGAAGTGGACCACAGCCTTCACCCAGCCAGGACGGAACACTGAGTGATACAGCGACTGGTGGAAGATCGGACTCGCCGAGAGAAAAGAAAGCAAGACTTCAAGAGCGATCGAGATCACAGACTCCCTTAAGTACAGCAGCTGCCTCATCACAGGAAATCTCTTCTTCCAGTGTACACTCTGACCGTAGGAAAGGAGCAGAAGTATCACAGCCGGCTATGGGCCCGGACCAAAAGCAAGCTTCATCAAGATCTAGAAGTGAACCTCCAAAAGAGAGGTAATGCTTTCTGTCTTGATAGAGCCTCAAAATTGTAAATTCTAGTTCAGCTGGGCCTTGTGTATGTTTAGAACTGTGCAAAACCAAAGAGCAAGTTGATTTAGTGACCAGGGAAAATAAACTTTTGCTAGCAAATACATTATCTGATTCGATCTGCGCAACCGAAATGATGGGAAAAAAGTATTTTAGGGGTATTCCCGTGTACTTCATTGCATTTGGGTGTACACTTTTAATATAGATTTGTAGGTTACTTTTAAATTTTAAATTTGGCAAGTATTTAAAAGTTATTAAACAGAGAGCAAGCCTTTAACTTTAATTTTTAAAGCCAACACTCCTCTGAAAAATCCCCACCCAAACAATCAAAAACCAAAACCTGTGGAGTTCTGTCAGTTATCCTCATGTGTCATCTTTTTATCAATGATGGTTCCAGTTTTATTATTAAAAATAATACAATTAAAATAGCTTATTTACACCTGCAAAGTTAACATTCATAAAGAACAGCAATGGTATACCATCTTGAATTCAGAGCCATTTGTGTGCAAGAATAAAGCCAGCCAGAAGCAAACTATTGTAAATGAGTAAATGAGTTAATTCCTGAGCTGAATTCACCGTGATGAATGGGTTGAGGAGTGGCAAATCAAGAGAGGCTAATGTGATGAAGCAGTTGCAGTTCTTTTGGCTGCTGACTGGCAGATGGCAGAGCAGTTGAGGAGGGAGCCTGTGGCAACAAAATGAGTCTGCCATAGAAGATTCTCCCTTGGCCAGAATGGTTGATGATTTTTTTTCGTAGTTATTGAGAACTGAAAATGGATGATGAGCCATGGCCAGTAACTGACTGTTGAGATGAGATCTGTCTCTGGGTGAGATCTGTCTGAGAACTGTATCAAATTCAGGTTAGTGTTATGTATATGTATGATGTAAACAAACACATGGTGCCCTCCCATAATTCAGTTGATTTTTTTCCCCCATGACACTGGGAAGGCCCCAGAGCAGTTGTCACTTTTAGGGTAGCAAAATGCTTTCTATTCCTGCATTGCTGTCTGAAACTAAGATGTTTATCTTAATTATACAAAAAGTAGTGTTCTCTACTTGTCACTGAGTGTTCCAAATGAAGTCCTATGAAATACCTATCTATGGTAAGCTCAGGTCTCATTTATTGCTGAAGACTCAGGAGGAACAGGAAGTGGGAAAAAGAGATGTGAGCTTAATGTGGATGATGTCCAACTCTGTTCTGTCAGATGCTTCTGTGAGGATCTCTGTGATGATCTTTGATATGTAATCCAAAGACATATTAGTTGTGGAAGAGAAGATTCAGTGCCACAAAATAAATCCTAGTGACTTTGTCCTAGTGCGAGTTAATCTCAAATATAATTTATAGCTGTGTTCATCCTTCTTCAAAATCAGTGGATTCATATGTGAACTGGTAAACAAAAGGGCAACTGGAATGATGAGAGAAATAAAAATATCTAGCATAAGGGGAGTTTATGATTCTTTGGCTTGCTTATTTTCCTGCAACAGAATATGAAAGAGGAGAGAAAACAATTTTCATGCAGCTTGATTATTCATTGTTTTGTGCTTTGTCTGTATAGAGAAATAAATTTTTCATCCTCTTCTATTAGTAGAGAAAGGAATGCCATTAATTTATCTCAAGGAATCAATTTGCATTTCTTTATATACTTATAAAATGGGCACTTCTTTTTAGAGTTTTAATAAGATAAAGAAAAGTAGGTCAAATATTGTTTCTGGATATATTATCTTTTGCATTTTTTTATATCCATAATTATTCTCTCTGTAATATTTGGTAGATACTCCATTTGGTGGTATTTATATCTGTACTGTCAGGGCACTCAAACTGTGAGGTTAGTCTGTAACTCTCATAAATGCTGCCAGAAAAGTGGAGAATATACTGCAGTACTTTGTCATAGTGCTGCAGTTACTACAAAGACAACTTTGAGTATTCCTACTTACAAGGTTGTATTTGTCCATGGTAATATTCTTTTTTATTTTAGTCATTAATTTGACCATACATAATTTATGTTTTTGTTTGCTACTAGAAAATAAAACTAAAATGGAAGGATTAATAGGTTTAAATCATGCTAATGGATCCAGTACTTTTCTGTTTTGCCATAGCTTATCTTGATTTATAATCTGTTTTCCATAACTGTGTATGCAAGTATTTCTATTTTCCAGTCAATCCTTCATATTACTGTACTCCTTTTCATTGTAGGAAGAAGGCAATATTGGTTTCAGACCAGAATGGCAAAGGTTTAAAGAGTGAGCGTAAGCGTGTGCCAAAATCCTCACTTCAGAAAGAAGGACCAACAGATGACAGGGAGCGCAAAGAGCGGCATGAGGGCAGAAGGCTGGAGAAAGGCAAGTCACAGGACTACCCAGACTTGCCAGAGAAACTTGAGGAAGGCAAAGTGCCTGATGACGAAAAACAAAGGAAGGAAGATGAATATCATACCCGTTACAGGAGTGACCCCAATCTGGCAAGATATCCTGTAAAACCACATCCTGAGGAACAGCAGATGCGCATGCATGCAAAAGTTTCTAAAGCACGACATGAGAGAAGACACAGTGATGTAGCTTTGCCACACACAGAAATGGAGGAAGCGGAGGTACCTGAGAATAAATTAGGAAAACGCTCACAATTACAGGGAACTCAGGACAGAAAATCTCTTGTGGAAACTCAGAGGTCGTACTCTATAGACAGAACAGGTGATGTAAGAATTTCTGTTTCTAAACAATTAACTAATCATAGCCCACCAACTCCCAGGCATAGTCCAGTTCCTATAGAACACGTAGAATACAAGAACCACGATTCCTTTATAAAACAGAGCCGCCTTGATCCTAGCTCTGCTATTCTCATGCGAAAAGCAAAGCGGGAGAAAATGGAGACCATGCTAAGGAATGATTCCCTTAGCTCTGACCAGTCGGAATCAGTGCGGCCATCCCCTCCAAAGCCTCATAGAGCAAAAAGAGGCGGAAAGAAAAGGCAGATGTCAGTTAGTAGCTCAGAGGAAGAAGGGGCATCAACACCAGAATATACTAGCTGTGAAGATGTGGAGATAGAAAGTGAAAGTGTCAGTGAAAAAGGTAAGGACTTTTCTGTATATTATGCACATGGCCATGGTTTGGGGAAAAAAAAAATCTGTATTTTTCTTTCTCTTTTGCCTCTTTTTTAATCATACACCTTTCTATTTCCCCTTGCCTTTCTTTTTCCCAAATGAGAAGTGTCTTATACCTTATTACATTTGCTTTATAATGTTTCCTTCTACATTCTTAGATGAGGTGGTTACAGGTAGCATCAGCTGATGAGTTTCTTTTTCATTCTCTTCCCTCTTTCACTTAGAACTGACAGAATTTAAGGGTTCCAGTTTACTTTCTCAATGATATCTGTACTTCTTTCGTCATTGCTTAATTTTTTTTGTCTGTATATAGAATAGTTTTCTGTGGATTAATTGAAATGAAGAATGAGTGCTGTAACAATCAGAAAGACCATTTTAAAACATCTGATCTTACTGATACCTCAGTTTTAAGAGATGCAAATTTTTACTACATTCAATAAAATATCAAAAATCTACCAGAGTTCATTGTTTATAAGGACAAGATATGGGGCAAGGGGAGTGTTATGTAGAAAAGAAATGAGAATTAACGAAGTTGTCTAGAAGAATGTTCTGAGCTAACAAGTATGTTTAAAATCTGTTATTTCAGTTTGTCTTGCTCTGTTGATGGTAACTCTCAGCAGTAAGGAATAAGTTGTAGTACACTGTGTGCTTTTAAACAAAACATTTCTTCTGGCTGAAGAAGGGAAGCAAATTCATGAATGGTGAATAAGCATTGTCAGAAAAGACTGTGATAGAACTCAGCAACTGTCTTATAACCCTACATTGTCTTTAAGTGGCACTACAGTGAGCTGAAAACTTTGTGTCTTTGGAAGTAGCTTTTAGCTCTCTAGTTTAATTACCTGTGTTTGTAACTTGAAAGTTTTCTGTTGGTATTCATACTGAAAATGTCAAAGGCTTTGTCTGCATTGCCTTTTAGCTCCTAGCACTTTCCTGTCATGTCTTTAATTCATATATGCTGACCTGTCTGTCTGTCTTTATCTGATGTTGTGGTCTCCTAGCATCCCCTAAAGTTCCAGGTATACAAATAAGAGAGACAACATTTCTCTCCCATCCCATGTGAATAGCATGTTTTAACTTTCTAAGCATTCAGTTTAAAATATAGAAGCTTGCTTTTCTGCTCATTTTTAAGAAGGGATGATGATCATGCCCCGAAATCTTATTCCAGATTACACTAAGACATAAAAAACCTCTCCCTTTTGTTGACTGTGAGCTTTGTCAAATAGTGGAATGTATCACACAGAGATGTTGCACAGAGATGCTTGAAACCCAAATGGAGAAGGCCCTGCGTAATCTGCTCTGCTGACGAAACTTCTGAGGAAGGGGGATTGAACTAGGGACCTACAGAGGTCCCTTCCAGTCTCAACTATTCTGTGTTTCAAAGAGAACACATCTTTTTTCCTTATTTTGTGACAATATTTTATGCTGACATTTGGATTTGTGTAATTTTCCCTGACTCCCTCAGATGGTAGTAACAGTCTGTAATATAGCATTTATTTTCTATTTTTGTCTTTTGTTTTCATTATGTTTATCAATTTGAGGTTTATGAAGTAGAAAGGATTTCCCATATTCAGTGTAGATGATCATTTTAAACTGCAAGGTTGTTGTTGTGAAAGTCAAGTCCAGGATGAAAGTTACTAATATGTTGATATAGTTTGTTTTATAATAGACGTTTGTAAGTTAAACCTTTCAATAGTTGCTTTCAGGATTTCAAATGTTGCTGAAGGTTTAAGTTTTCAATAACCGAATCAAGTTCTTGGTTACCTCTGAGACAGATATTTTGGCTCCCCATTAGACAGTGGAAGCCTTGGTTTGTGTCATATCAGAGTGCTACCTCACTATATTTGAAAAAAATTATCAGTAGGAGTGTCTGATCACTGCCATCTCAATATTTGATTAACATTGTCAATCATTCCTTGAGAACTTGTATCTAATTGTCAGTAAGCTATCACTGTGTTATTAATCAGATTATAAATATATATATAAATATATATATATATGAGGAGGTATGCAATGCATTAAATGCATTAATTACAGAAGTGTATTTTTAGTTTAATAGCTGTGAGATGTAGCTGTTAATTTTTTTGCCTGATTTTTTATATGACTTTTCCCATGACAAGGATTGTAAGTGGAAAGCCTTTGGAACTGTGGGGGGTATAGTACATAAAAAGGAGCTAGGAAATACAAATACAAATGAGGAAGCGGAAGCATTTTTGATAGTAAAGTATCCAATTATATTTACAATTACATTTTCATCAGTACTTGAATTAATATGGAGTATTTAATAAGAATAGATGGAAAGGCAAGGAATTTTACCACCTGAGAAAATACTTTAGAAATCTTCCAATATTCTAAAAGAAAATATGCTAAGGTAAAAAGACATAGTGTTAAAAAAAATGTAAATAGTTTAAAATGCCCCGATTGTAACGACAGTCATAATATCATTCTTTGCAATTTAGAGCATTGTTACAAACAGAATTTCACTTACCATTTCTTCAGTTATGATGCTTTAGTTTAAAAGCCCAGGAGGACCTGGAATCCATCCTCTCTTATCTAAATATCATCTCTGTCAGAAACCTGATGCCAAAGTAATATAGATTGAGCTAGAAAGATAGAATTACAGCAAATAAATTTTTTTCAACTTTGAATGGCCCCATCAAAAAACTCCAAGATCTTAAAAGTAATTTTTGCATTTGGTGAGTGCCAATATAAATCTATCCACAACGAGGTAATAAAGATGTACTATTTTCAGTTCTATCTCGAACAAATAAAATGCAAGTTACTATGAAAAAAAGATTACAAAGATGTTTAAAAGAAAATGATACCCCATAGAAATACAAAGCATAGATAAACCAGTTAAGATTGTATTGAAAATCAATAGCCAAAAATATCATATAAAGTAAATACTATCCAAATGTTACTTTTAAACATTTTCATTTCTTAGAAACAGTGTAGTATTGCATTACCCTGTCTTCTGAGCATAAGAAGCCTTAAAAAATTCCCTGTACTAGTACAGGAAATTTAGAACATTGTTACAAACGGAATTTAGCTAGTACATTCCCTGTAACCATTTAATATGTATTTATTCAAAATTATTTAAAAAAAAGGTTCACAAGTACTTGAAGATACTTTCTCTCCAAAAAATAAATGCCTTTTGCAATCCACCAGGATTTTACTTCTTTGGTGGAGGACCCAAGGATTTGTGTCAAGTTGTTTCTGTGTTGGAGTAAATCTAGAGGAAGAACTGTTTAGCAGTGTCCAAAAGGGACATATCAAATTCCTTTAAAAAAATATCTGCGCCCTTTACAAGACACTACTACTGATTGCTGATAATCATTTTCATCCTATTATTAATTGAGGCTGTAGGACCCCTTATTCTGAAATCTATAATAGTTGAACAATAGGTGGACTGAGTTACCAGTGAAGTTCTGGCAAGGCAAAAGGAATCCTCATAGAAGGCATAAATTACATGCGTACTTGCTTCAGAGACATACTAGGATAACATAAACCATACTATTAAAAATGAAATGCAGACCTCATTTTAAAACTGAGAACAGCTTCTGCCTAATGCCATCCAGTGAAGAATGCAAATTGTATTTGGAGTATGTTTGTGAAAAAATATTTTCTTTAAAGATAACTTTGTACAAAATTTATTTTATCCCATGGTAGATACAAGTGACTTTATAGAATTCTGTCATGGAGTCTTTGAAACTGAAAGATAAAATAATGTTGGAAATCCAAGCAATGTGAAGAGGTACTGAAAGCTGCTTCTGTAGCTTTATGTAAATAGATGTAGCTAATGATTTTACTTTTTGCATACTTATTGTTTATATTTGCCTAAATGTGTATTTTGTTCATGCTATTTAGGCTTGAAAATATGACTAACACTCACATATTGTCATCAAAATGTTGAAAAGCTAAGTAAAACTCCCTCTTATATACTTGCTAATGGGTTTATTTGGGAGTGCGGAGAGCAGGATAAAGTTGGCGCCTTGTTTGAAAAATACCCTCCTGAGATGACTTTCTGATTTCTTTCACTGAAGGTGTGATTGTTTCATTCATAGTGTGTTTCGCATGGTACTGTGAGGAATGTCATTCTTATGACGTTAACTTCTGGTTAGAAAATGTTATGGGCAGGGATCTTGCTGTTTCCTTGGTTTATGCCCAGATGTGATGCAGGGGGGTTGTGAGCAGGAGGAGAGGACAAGGGAGGTCAGGAGTAGAGGTTTGCAGACAAATGTGTTGGTGCTGGCTCAGCTCCAGCAGGAGAGGATCTGGTCCCTTCCTCCATCATCTTCTGGTGTTCCCAGTGTCACTTTGGGCGCCTGTGCTTAGGGGTGCTGCCAGGGGAAGGAAAGCATAAGTGAAATCTTTGCCCCAGTGATTTATTCCAAGTTCTTTAAGCACTGTTAGCAAGGAAGGTAGCTGAGACAAACCACACACATGCAGTAGTGTCTACAAAAGAAACCAAAGAAAAGGACCAAAAGAAAACATCAGGAAAAGGCTTTAGAGGAGTCTGGTTTTAAATGTTTTTTGCTTAAACTTTTTAACTAAGGTATTTTCAATCTGGAGTGTAGGCAGGTCAAGTTGTACTGTAACATCTACTAGGATATTTTAACATCTGTTTGCATGGAGTTGGGCATGGAGTTTTAAAACTGGAGCTGAATTTGTTTAAAAGCGTGTCTGAGCTTCAACTTAGTGTAAAATAAAATACCCTTGCTAGGAAACTTGTTAGTTTTTAGAAATTAGTTCCAATTTATCTTCTGATCCTTGTGCAGTAATTTAGATCTACATCTGATTTATATTTTAATGAAAATATAAGCTAAAATGGCTCTAGTTTCAGAATTTTGGTCCAAACTAACATTATTCAATGCTATCAGTATTAAGTGCTTTAGAGCAGTTGAAATTATTTACAGTGCTTATGGAGCTTGTTAAATTAGTGTTGGGCTTGTTAAATTAGTGTTGGGCATTAAAAAATCTGTTTTGTGTATATGAAATTATTTTAAATGCATGAATTTGCAAATGAGATAAGCTAAACACAAGCGAAGAAAAAAGTCATACTGTTGCCAAGATATCCAGCACTTCAGTGAGATATATAACCATATAAATGAGGATGTCATGGAAGACATGTAGCTGAATTTTCCCTTAAAATCCAAATAAAGCTCTTTTTCTAGTTTACCTTAAGAAGGTTGTGAACATGCTGTAGGGAATTCGTGGAAAACTGCAAAGTGTCACCAAGGTCTATAAAATATGATACATAAGGAACGGTGGGGTGGATTGGGGTTGAATAGCCTAGAAAAGAAAGAGGGGAAAAAAGGCAAACAGAAAGAAGAAGCTGGAGATGAAGAGGTTGAGTGAGTGCTCTTTTCTTCCCTTGGAGGATTGAGTTACTGCTAGGGAGGTTGAAGCTTGTTGCCTGAAACCATGTTAACTCTGAGGACAGATAAGCAAAGTTAAGGGTAATTGTAATCATGATTTCTTACTCAGTTGAAATGGAGGATTTCTGAAAATAAAAATCAGTTTCTTCATAGCCTGCACTGAACCTTGCTCTATGTTAGAAATATTGCTGCTTTTCCTATGGCAGGCTCTGAGCCAAGTTGGGAACATGTGGGGCTAAATCCACAGTATTCCTATCGGTACCATATCCTTTTTTGTTACCCTTTAAGTGACATTTGATAGCCATTTCCAGTAAAAATTTATGTAATAGCAATGTGGTTTTTGAAAAGGAAAAAAGAAATGTACATTTTGACTTACCAAGAGGATGTCACAAACTGTTAAATCTTGATTTCTTTCTTACATCTATTGCGGTTGGCAAGGCCTTTCATTACTATTAACATGCTCTGTCTTCTTCATTGCTTAATTTTTCACATGTTCATGGTTTTATTAATTGCTTGTTCCTCAACACTTACCTTTGTTCTGCACATTTAATTCATGAAATATCAACAAATTCATCCTAATAGTATTTTTTTCAGTAGTAAGATGATTATTTTCATTACAAAAGGGCAGATAATAAAGCATGGACAGATTGGAGTCATATGTTCAAAAAGACTTAACTCTTAACAACCAGGGTGCCTTTAACTTCAGGAGCTATGAGAGTGTCTGGACCTGTAGAGAAAACCAGAACTTCTCTAGGTTTCTCCATGAGAGATCGATTCTCAAAAGCATTCAGCAGTCAGTTTTTTTTCCACACAGAAACCATTGGAGGTAACAGATGCGAGAGACAAGCAGTGGGAGCTCTTGGTCATGGAGCACTTTGTAAGGGTCTAAGAGGAAGCTGAAAAAGCTTTTCTAAAACTTGTCCAAATTTTAGCTGCTGAGCACTTTTCAGAGTACAGCTATGCAGTGAACTGGAGTTAAAACTCAGCTAGCCTGAAACATGGTATGGGGTTACGGCCAGAGGATGATTCTTTCCTCTTCTCCTTCTATTTAGCATTTTTTATATGCATATATTTTTTGCATACCATAAAGGCTATGTGAACTCAGGATTTACTGTTATTCTTTTATCTGAGAATTTAGAGCAAAAGGTGAACTGTGGAAGATGAACCAAACTGTGTTTGGTAGATCTGCCTAACTGTGGCTGGTCTGTGCAGCATATTAAAGAATGAGGTTAGGTCTTGGGAGTGAAATCCAAACCTTTGCTATTTTCCACCTGTATGGGAAATCTGCCCCGCTTTGGTTGAAAAATGAAAGCTTGTGAAAGAAAAAGCTAAACTAATTATTGGCTTCCAGAATAATGCATGCACTTTTATTGATCTTATTTTTAGTTAATTATAGAGTTAGCTAGGAACAAACAAGCATCTGATTCTGTTATTTTCTGAAGAAAAATGTTCTATGTTCTTTTCTTAGTGTATTCATTCTGATCATCCTATTGAGTCCAAACATAGGGTTATACCATGTAGTACTGAGTATTATTGGTTAGTATTTCGTGCTAATATTTCTCTGATACTTTTTGATATGTTGCTTTGCTTACAATAATGCACTTAATGACTGTAACACACAGGAACCGTTCCAGTTTCTTTCTTTAAGCACAACTTTGAGTAGATAGACGGGCCTATTTAATTTTCTAAAATCAGTATGCTAATAAATGATCTCTAGGAAAAACTTGATTCTGTCAGAAAGAAGGTAGTGATTATGAGATGTCTGTGTTTCCTTTGACTAAATATGCGTGATTTCATTCTGTTCCTGTCCATTCTGAATGTCCCTTTGAAAACTATTTTCGCACATTTGCTCATTGTTTTTGCATTCCTCTTACGGTTTCTTTGTTCCTTCTTTCTCCTTCTGTACAACATATGACCTTCAAAACTGGGAACTTCCCACCTACATTTTAGAATCTCTGAAGTTGATTTTTTGTCTCCGTTTCCCCTGTGATGCCAAGCACATGTGTTATGGTTTCAAATATGCCCATCTCATATGGTTTCAGTGGTGATATTTACTGTGCTTGTAAATTTAAGAGCCATTCTTTGACATTTTTGGCCAAGTAACGAAACATGGCACATTTCCATACGATGAAGCTCTTACATTCCTCAAGAGAGGGACTGCATGGAAGCTGTCTATTGGGGTTTATTCTCGGCCTGTTTCCTGCCTAGTAGTAAACAGAGAGTACCAGCTGAACCAGGACACAACTGTTCCAGGGATTATTTAAGGACACAATATGAATGACAATCCATTTGACACTGTTTAATACACTACTGTAAGCGTAGACACTGTTCATTATTTGTTTGTCTGCTGTTTTCTTGCCTTGCATTTATTTTGCAAGTTCAGTGGAGCCCAGCGCTTCTTTTTATGTTTGTACATTGCCTAATCTTGTGAGATTTCAGTACATGACTCCAGCTTGCCTTGATGGTAATAAAATATGTGCTTATTAAATGTATGGACATAT
The DNA here is from genome assembly GCA_013396775.1 of Cephalopterus ornatus. Lineage (NCBI taxonomy): Eukaryota > Metazoa > Chordata > Aves > Passeriformes > Cotingidae > Cephalopterus > Cephalopterus ornatus. Next base: position 119,044 of record VZRE01003974.1, on the reverse strand, counting down.
TATTACTCAGTACCTTTTTCTTCCATTTATCATGCCCTTGACTGACTGCAAAAATTATTTATGAGGAGATTTCTAATTGTTAAACAGTTTCAACCTTTGAGGTATTTTGTAAGAGTGTAAGTCTTGGAAATACTGTGCTATGCAGTAAATGCTTGCCTACAGCAGTATTGTTTTAGACCTTCAGTATTAAATATTTTATTGCATGTTCTTTCAAGGCATGAAGGAACTTCTAATAAAACATTTTACTAGGAATAATTTCTTTTCACATTTGCTTCCTGTCTATAAACATGACCTTTTCTGTTTTAGAAAAGCAAATATCAGCATTCTTTACTTTGTGACCTGTGGCTTTGCTGTACCTTATCTGCGAATTAGACCAAGTCTAACTTGGTCCATTGAGCAAGTTGAGAAATGAGTGTTGTATGGTTTACTCGGGCCATACCTACCGTGGGATTATTTTGTGATTTTCAATGCAGATCTGCAAAGAATTTAAGAATGGAGGGTTTTATTGTGTATAGGGTCCGAACTTAATATATCTATGATGTTAGCTGTGGGAACTATGTGTGGTAAAGGAATAAGTAAAGTGGTTATATTCATAGAATCATAGAATGGCTTGGGTTGGAAGGGACTTTAAAGATCACCTAATTCCAATCTTCCTGACATAGGCTGGGACATCTTCCACTAGACCAGGTTACTCAAAGCCCCATCCAACCTGGTCTTGAACACTTCCAGGGATGGGGCATCCACAGTTTCTCTGGGCAACCTGTTCCAATGCCTCACTACCCTCTTGAGTAAGGTAATGTCTAATCTAAATCTTTTCTCTTTTAGTTGAAAACCATTCATCCTTGTCCTACCACTATCTGCCCATGTTAAAAGTTGCTCTCCTTCTATTTATATTCTTTGGCTACCTCTCATTCATACGTATAATTGAAGACAAAATGTTTTCAGACATGTAGCAAGTGAAACTGAAGCACATCACATATTTCTCTGATTTTAACTTGCACGTGTTTTATTATTTAATAATATACGTTAATTTCTAGAACTTAAAATTCCAGTTTTTGTAACCAAGTCCTCATTTTGGTAATTCTTTCCATTGCAATATGAACTTGAGTTCTAATTAGTTATTCTCAAAATTATTGTTGGAAAAAGTGTTCTGTTTAAAGCAACGTAGTCATGTTATTATATTAGTTTTCCAAAGGATGCAAGTTTCAGTATTTTTTAGAATAGCCATGGAATAGACTTAGACATACTTTAGGGCAGACACTTCTTTTTCCCACTAAAACTCGGTGGTGCTCTAGACTTGCTTAGGAATTGTCGTTCATAGAGTAGAAGTCACTTTCTGAATCAGACATGAGCTTTTAAATTTACTTCTTATAGTTAAGAGTCAGTGTATATGTTTTAATATTTGACTTGTTATTAACTTCATTCTAGTGAAAATTTCATTTTAGTGAAAACCTAAGGTGTATTTTCACTGGAAATGTTTGTAACTTACTGTAAATTCAAAAGAAAATTTTCTAAAACTTTGTTGGTCTTAATAAAGTTAATTAACTAAATAGCATAAATCAGGTAATAAATAGGAATAATCTACAAATATAAAAGAGAATTAAATTAAAGTTTAAAGTTAGGTTCATGAAAGTAGGTAAATATTTTTACATTTTTATATTATGTTATTAAAATATCTAGGTGCTAAGAGTTTGGTTTGCTGTGTTCCTCAGAGAAAACGAAAACTCCACACTTGTCCCTTTTTAACCCATTAGGCCACATGCTCTGCTTAACGAGCCACTAGATGGAGCAGTCAAATCTCATTTTTATCTGTTGGCCTCTCTGCAAGGCAGTTTCTCTCAGCACAGAGAGAATCTGGAAATGCAAGCACACTTTGCTGCTTAAACCAGTAATTTTAAGAAACTTTTTCAGATCTTATCTGCATTTGCTTTTTTTTCCACAGGCAGATTTACATTGTCCTGTAGCTTCAGTGTTGCAGATGGTGTATAGGATGTATTCTGGATATGGAAATTACACTGACAAGTACAGCTCTGTGGAAGCAGTTATTCATTTACTTAATTGAGTCCTACCCTCATTAAAAAACAACCAACAAAACAAAATGTAACAAGGAAAAGGTACTCTTGTTTGAGGATCACAAGACAGACTTTCAAAATTGTGTGAAGTTTAGAGTTACACATTTCCAGATGACTCTGGGTTTAAGCAATCTTGCTGATACTTTTGATGAAGTTGCATATCTTCTTCCTACTTATCCAAAGTACATTTCCTTCCAACCTACTTTTTTTCTGTGACCTAATGCTTAAGAAATGCCTATTTAATGAGAACATATTATCTGCTTTGGGAGTGCTGCAGTAAAGTCAGTTCAGGAGCAAAAAGAAAATACACAATAACGTATATGAACGTTTTCATATTCTTTGTTTTATTGTAGCTTCAGAACATTACTAAGACAAGAGTTTTTTGGGGGGACACACATGCTTGTGATATAAATATAGGTGTTTATATGAAATAGAATGCATGTGTGCTATTATAAGGCACATGTGCACTCCAGTGCCTCTGTTGGAGTTAAATACTTCAGGGATCCTGATGTGTAGTTACAGGGCATCATCCCAGAGTGGTGTTAAGGCAGTGAATGGAGTTATGTGTGAATATAAAATCCTGCAGATTTTTGTTTTATTCTTTGCCTTTGTCAAGTCTTTGAAAGTCAGAATGTTCAGCATTAAAGATTATCAGCAGGTGTCACAAGAAGAAATGTCGTTCTGAAGCAGCCTCATACAGTCCTTGGAGTGCCTCAGCCCTGCTCCCACGTCTCAGGTGGGCATTGCAGATCCTGGCATTGGTCTCCTGTCGGTTTTGGGTAGGAGTGACACATAGCTTTGCAGAGCAGGAAGCTCATGCTGTGCAAAGCAGTGCTCCCTAGCTGACTCACTTTAACCCATGTGCAGTTTATTCATATGGTTTCTCAGCTGAATTGTGAGAATAAGCAAAAACTTCTGATTGGCAGTGAACAAAAATCAGTGCCATGAGCTGAGGGCGAGTGAACAGCCATTTTTTTTCAACTCCCCAAGATCCTGGGGACTCACTCAGAGATATAATGCCAGTTCTTGCCTATCATGCTTCAGAGGTCTACCACAGTAAATTAGTGTAAGATGATGACATGAAAATACATGGTACGCCAGGTAGTTTGGTATTCTCTGCCAGCTCAGATTTTACTCAAAATATAGTATAAAAGTGACTTGCACTTACAGATAAAGTGGGACTTCACAAAGGAACTCACAAATACCAGTTTAAATAGATGTAGATAGATGTAGATTCTGAAAACTTTCTGGTATGTTATGTAATACACTGAACCTTGTCGGTGTACCCAGGTAGGTTCAGTTATCTCCGATGAGACAGACATTAGGGTTTTGGCAGTAGTGGTGTTGTCATTGTTGTTAAGCAGAGACTGTCTGGGAGAGGGCAAAACAGCCCCCTGTGAATGGGAATTGAACGGAATGCTTAGAAATAAATCCAGTTGTGCTGCTGCTGGCTCTTTTCCACAGAAAAGTTGATCTGAAGTCAGTTATAAAACAAGTTGGTTACTCCGTTTTTGTTACCAAGTTTTAAATCTCACTGCTAAGAAAGTCTCAGGGAATGACTCTTCCCAAAAGCCACCGAAAGGAGACATATAGGAAGGTATTAATTTTCTGCCAGTAAACAGGGTTTTTCTTTTAAACACATTTACCATTTACATTTTGACTGCTCTTCAAATGTATCCTTTAAAATTCTAATCTATCAGCATCATTTCCCTACAACAACAAATATAGATTAGGCATGTTGCCATCACAGCATCAGCTATCTGTGCTATTGTGGACATAATCTTACTTTGTCCTAGAAAATTATTATAAGGATTAGGAATGAATTTTCTGACAACGTTTAAATAACATGGTCACCATTAAACCCTGCACTTAGATGTGTGGCTTTAGTATTTTTTTTTGTTTGTTTGGAAGGTATATAACATTTTAAAGTAATAGAAAATGCTACTTAATAGAGATTCCTTTTGAAGTGGTTATTTCATATGGTACTGCTGCTTTAATTTCTGTGTTTAAATTTGACATTTTTAGAATTAAAGCGTCTAGGAGGAATCTGAATTGTGAAAGGATTCAGAAATTAAACCATGTCCATGCAGACTTAGACAGTAAGGAAAAGAAAAGGAAAGAGTGTGAATTAAGTTGTCAAATGTATCTTGAAGTAAGAGAAACAGAATAAAATAGTGACACAGAGATGTCTATCTCCCTTGGCTGTATAACCTTTAAATCACAGCCTATACAGAAATTAGTTCAGAACAAGCATTGTCTTTTGGTTTATATTGTGTAATGAGGGTGGAGAGTTTTTGAAGGGAAAAAAAAAAAGGTGTTTCAAGGAATTTTGGTAAGGTCATGTGTCTGAATTAAATAAGCTGTAATAATGATGTCACTGTAGGTTGATTCTCCTGTTTTTGCCATAGTCCAGGTTTAAAGATGATACTTTTTGTTTGGCTTCTCTTTTGGCAGGAAAACTCAGATGCCCGCAGTCTCTTCCAACAGACACTAACACTGAATTGATTGTAGGAATTTAGTTCTGTGAGTTCAAGCCTGTACCAGACCACGGCTTTCAAAGGAAGTGCTGACACACCACCGCTTCATACAGTTTACCCTGCAACAGGCAGGGAAGGGACTTTGAATATGGGTCTTCCACATCCACCATGCTGTGGATCACAAAAGTTGGGAGAAATCTGTCCCTGTGCAGACAGTGACACAACAACTAGAAACAATAGTTGAAGCTGGGAATAAAAAGAATATTTTGATGCCATCGATCAGTAAATTGGAAAGTCAGTGCCTACATATTGGTCACCATTTAGCTGAAAACACCTGGCTTTGGTTAGCAATTGAATAGCTGAGCAAATTGCTACTTCAGTTACGATTTAGGGAAGATCAGCTTTGGCTCTAAAAATTGCTGTCCAGCAGAGATCTTTTATAGGTATTGTAAGTTAATATGTTGTGTACTGCCCTTGTCACAAAGAGAAATACTCCACAAAATCTCCTTATGTAAAGAGGTGAATTCATCATCCTGTGATGTCAGAGGAAGTCCAGAAGTCATCTGTAGATGTGACAGTGGCTGCACTGTCAGATTTACACTGATGCGCTGATGTTATGTCTTGATGTCAGTAAATCATCCACAGTCAAGTCCAACTATCAAAATGATCTGTCTGAGGAGATGCTGACTTTTTTTAAGAGATGACATAACTAACATAAACATATTGTGAAATTCCTGGATCATGAAGTTTGAATAGCAAAAGTTTCAGCCACTGCATGCATGGAATTGAAGGCCCAACATAGGTTTTCTAGTCTTGATCACTTTCCTCAGAGGAGTCAAGAACAATCAAGTATATTGGGGTGGAAGAAAGGGAAATTGAATATTGGTGGCAGCCGAGTACTCAACAATTGGCAGTGGATCTTGGAATGCTGGGTACAGAAGCAATAAATAGTGGGGGTGTTCCTTTACAGGCTCTTGCAGACCTGTGTGCTTGAAAAGGTTCCTGTCATTTGGTTGTGCAGAAATGCTCTTCTGTCTTCTAGTAGTCTCCTAGTAGTCTTCCAGTCTGCTGCAAAATGGTGAGTGAGGTTCTGTAAAACTCCTCTAAAGGACCTTTAGAAATAATGTGGTAAAGCCATTATGGGATGCCAGCAGGAGGCACACCACAGCTTCCTCCCAGTGGATATCTTTACATTGTGTTATTCAGACAGATGACAAGTTACTTCACTTTCACTTTGAATTAATTGGCTCAGATCGAGGTTTGAAATGAAAGTTGTGGAGTAACGGCAGCATGACATTACTTTAGCCCTTAATAATTAATAAGCTAAATAAAAGATCAAACTTACTAGCTCCAGCATGTTCCTCTGTTGAGGAACCTTTCCTTGGAGGGGTGTGGCATTTGACTTTGCTAGTCACTGCTAATCTCCCACACTAGCCAGGACCTTTTGAAGCAGATCGGACAGGGCTACAGAACAGAATGGCCAATTAAATACCTAATATTGTATCTAAGACTTCTGCATTTGTATTAGAATATGTTTCTCTTGTTTCCTAAATTAAATTCCAACTTAAAGCTTAGGTGTTTCTTTCGTTATATTGCTCTTTCTGTGCTTCTGAATTAAGCTTGGGACCATTCTTTGGCTTTCCTCTTTCCAAAAAAGTGTTGTAAAACTTTTGATTTAGAGGAAAGTTGTGTTTTCACCCATATATAAAGCTGAATAGTATGCTTAATGCTTTGAATTTTTTCTCCTAAAACTTGAGTAAGGGTAGGGTTGTGTGAGATTGTTCAATCTCCTGCTTTTCTGATGATCTCAGAAAGTTTTATAAATGCAGGAGTGTTATACATGGATTATGATCTATAACAGCTATTAGCAGGAATATTTTGAAGAGTTAAAACATGATGGTCAAGACATAAGTATCAGATGTATAGTGTAGTGTGCCTCAGAAGATAATGGCAATAAAATAATTTACAAGGGTAAAACCTCCTGAGATTACAAAGGCAGAGCTATCCAAAGCAAAGATTGAAAGTGTGCTATAACTTGATGATGTATTTTTACTAGGACTATGGGATGGCATCGAGATTTCCAGTTAGTTTCTTACTGCTTTGATGGTGTTAATGGATGTAAAAGTAAATAAACTAACTATTAGCACTTGATTCTCAAGCTATCAGATGAGCCTTTGGCACAGCCAGAAATTCTCCGTATGACTGGGTCTGGGAGGAATGAAATCCACCTTTAGGGATGTGCAATGCACACTGGAGTTGGTGGCACTGTCCTTTTCTCCCTTATGACCTCAAAACACTCTTCTGTTGCTCCTCTCTTCCCTTGCTTTTCAGTGAATACTTGCAGACACTTCTACTGTCTGAAGCTGTTAGACCGGGCTACTTAGTCAGAGCTTGGGTGGGTCTCATGGCTAAGGATAGCAGTGGGCATTGAGGACTGTCTGCTAGAGGCTGGAGGAGCAGAGAGGGATTGGCATGTAGAGGAATGGGAGACAGTGAGAGCCTTAACACCATGGGGCACAAATGACCTTTTTAAATGCATTTGGGAAAAAGGTTCATTATTTTTTTCACAGACACATGCATGCCATGGGAATTGCAGGAACACTTTAAATAAGTCAGAAAACAAGCCCATATAGTTCAGTCTCATTGACAAATTCTGAGGTTGTAAGAGTTTTTCATCTGTTGAGTTGCATTGTGGCAAAATCCCCTGCCATGTTTAGTGTGTGCTGTAAGGTGAGGTGAACATTCAGGATCCAGGTGTGGTATGTTCTAAAAGTGAAGCAAAGCCCTAAATGCCTGCCCTGGCAAAAGAGGAGCTCTCCCTTCAAGGAGTAATGCAGAAAGATCAGTGGATGAGCTGTGAAAGCATCAGGCATTTGGCATACTCCGTCTTTTGTTGCTTTTTCAAGAAATGTTTCCGGCTTAAGGAGAAAGCTGTGTCTATGTTCCCTGGTCAGTAGCAGATGATCACTGCCTCTTGAAACATATAATGCCTGGGCATTGTCCACCTCCAAAAAATAATTTCCTAACAAGGACATGTCCGTGAAAAAAGCAGAATTAGACATTTATGTTGTCTTCCTGCTAATACAGTGCTACTGGGGACACTGAGTGTCAGCAGTGGTCAGAGATCTCAGCTGTAGCTTTTGTTGATGACTGACATGCAGATGAGTGTGTGAAAGACAGTGTTCAGTACTTTGAGTTTGATCCAGAATTACAGGGAAACAACTGATTAAGTATATTTTCATTATTACTAATAGGTCCATATGTTGTTAAATATGAAAGAGCTGTAAGCTCTCATTAGCTTAATTATTTATATTTTATCCTTTCTAAGCTTCTTTTTGTTTGCTTTGCTTGCTTACATTTTAGTTTCTAAACAGCATGGGTTTTGTACTTCGGATGTATTGTATTTTGCAGGATGTCCTGCATTGTATTTTGGAAGTCTTACAGTATCTAGAAATGCTGCAGAGAAACATCTATTTGTACAGAATAAGACTATCTCTACCAAAGAAACAGTTTTATTGTTGTATGGATATGATTAAATTAGATAAATACTTTAGCAAATTCTATTAGCTGTAATTCTCTAATCATCTGGCTTTCCCAAATATGTTGGAATATAAGTTCTGCTTTTGTCTTTTACCTTGAATATGTTATTTGGAATACAAAATGTTATTTCCAGGTTTTTTTATTTGGAATATATTTTTCTTATATAAAATTATGTTTCCCTGTACACATCTATTATATACAAAAAGAATGAAATTATCCTATTAACTGGTAAAAAAATAGTAAGTTTTTTCAAGGGCCATTGTGTTTTCAGTATGCTAGAAGTAAATCTACGTCTTAGGATGTTTTACATAAATTAAAAGAGCCACATTTGCTTTACACAGTTTCTTCGTCTATGCAGTTCATTAAACTTGCTCAGCGCACCACTGCTGAATATAAATAATAACTGCAGCAGTGGTATTGATTACTTAGGTATCTGAGCTTGTGTCTGCTGTTGGCTTTAAAGGACTAAGAAACTTGTTTCCTGTTCTGTCCAGATTGGAAGGAGCTTTTTTTTCCCCTATCTTGTTTCCTGAGGATTGTTAATTCTGGATTCCTAAAATCATTAACTTCTAGAGACTTGAAACTCCTTGTCATTGCAGCAGCCGTGTATGAACTAATGCAGTAATCGATGCTTGCACTACACTGCAGAGATTTGTTTTGATGACAAGAACTCTCGTTAGCCCTGTTTGGTGTCAGCGGTGTCGAATGTTTGACACTGCAGAATAATTTGGCTTACAACCAGGACGCAAGGACCTTATGACTTCTTTTACATCGTCTCCTTCACACTGAAGTGGATTTTTGCTTGTATTACGGTTTTGCTACAGTTGCAGGCTGGAATTCATCAACCTACTAGATGCCAGTTGTGCTTTAACCATTCTGTTGCTGATGCTGCTATGTTTGCTGGGTTTCTTCAGTTTCTGCTCCATACGTTTCATTCAGGGACAGGTAAATAAGGAGCTATATAGTGCTGAGGTTTTAGTTATATTTTTATATTTCATATTTAAAAAAAATCTTTTTATGTATCTTTTTAACTGTACAGCTTGAGTGATGTTCTGTCCTCAGAATGTAAAGTATTAATTGCAGCAAATATTCATCCTAAGTAGGGAATAAAGAACCATTTTGCTTTAAAGTCTCTGTTTTAGTTACATTTATATTTTGAAAGTGTCAAATATATTTTGACATTTGTGATGCTATGTGAAATAAGCTTTTAAAAAAGATCTGTATTTTGAAAAAAAGTCAAAATCTAAATGTGTTTCTGAAAAGTAATAATAATATTCCTAATGTATTATGACTTCTGCATTTTGGAGGAGTTATGGGTAAAGAATATAGAAATTTACTTCAGGAAACAAATAAACATTTCTGTGTATTATTTCTCTTTGGCAGAAGACAGTTGATATGTCCTCAGTCTCCTGTATTGTGCTATTGTTAGGATCTTTAAGAAGTTTAGAATGGAATGTGATTCTGTTGCTTTTATTTTTGCATATTATTTACGGGAAAAAAATCATTAAACCCCTGTATATAGAATAAAGATATATTTGTTTGGTATAATATACAATTATGGTTATAATAATATATGGGTTATAATAAATGTACAGTTCTGGTTATTTTGTACATTGTTTCTGCATCATCATATTGATGCATTGGACTTTCTGATCAGGGAAGGACATCAGTATTTTCCTTTTATATTTGAAATAAGGTCCTCATCTAAATCACTGAAGGATCACAGGGGAAAGTGAGAGGAAGAACTCAACATTGCAAGTTCTTTGTGATTAGGCAGTGTGTTGAGGATAACAAATACCTCTAAAATCCTACATCAAAGTAGTTGATGACACTGTCTATAAAAGTTGGTTTTGAAAAGTAATTTTTTCACTAGAAGAATATAATCCTAAAGATTTATGATAGAATAAGTAATGAAAGAGGTTTTATCCTCTTGAAAATAACATCTGTGTTAGATTAAGTATATTAAGATATCTGTGTGCAAAATTAATTTAATTCAGCAGAGTTTAGGGGATAATTAGAGTTCACTGAAGGCAGAATATGGAGGGACACATTGGAGAAAATGGGTTTGAACAGCAGTCAAAACACAGATGGAACAGAAACAGCAGCAGGAATATCAGGAAAACAAAATGCTGCTATGACTGGGAAGAGACAATAGTCAGCCTTAGCTGTGCATGGAATTTAAAGGATAAAACTGGAGAAAACCTTTGGCTAAGATCTTGCATTCTCTCACACTTAATGTATTGTGTATAGCTACATAAAGAAGGTAAATCCCTGTTTTTTCTTCAAGCTGCTCACTGTGGTAGACAGCCTTAAACTGCATTCTAGTGACCTCTTGCATGTCTTGGCAAAAGTAGATGAAGAAAGTGAAGTAGGATTGGAATTGAAAAATACAGAGGTGTGACAACCTGCGCTGTGAAGATTCAAGGCTGTGCTGTGGGCAATAGGCGAACCGCAGCATGTCTCCAGCCTTTGCAACAGCATGGAATTGGGAAATCTAAAAGATATTTTAAAACCACTTAGCCCCACATCCACCAGTCAAGTATCAGTCTCTCTTGAGAGCATTTGATTCTTTTGTGTAGTAGAATATAGAGATATAAAGGACTATTAAACTAGGCTATCTATAGCTCTCTGGACATTAAATTTAACTCATCTCTCCCTCATAAATACACTTCAGTATGCTAAATATTCCACTTTGAAAACTGAACTGTGTGCTGCAAGGAGAGAATCTGAGAGACTGAGCTGTCATCAAGGTCACTGTCGTGTCAGAGTGTTGCAGAGTAAAGCAAAACCAAAAAAAACCCCAACAACAAAACTGTAAGTTCCTCACCAGTTTGACCTTTTGAGGTATTTGGTGACAAAAGTAGACAAGGCAACAAGAACCTGATCTCTGGCCAACCCTGCTAATTCCCAAAGTGAAAGGGTAGGGGTTTTCAAACAGCAGCCAGGCTTTTATGCTATCCTGTCCTGTTATCATTGTGATAGATTATATCCATGTCATCATCTTCTGCACAGGTAATTCTCACCTGGTGGGTTTCTTCCTGTTGCTACACTTGTTTATCCTGGTCTGAGTGTGGAACCATTCTCTTGTTGACTCTGACCTGGGTCCTCTTTTTCCAGTTTGTTTTTCTAGTTTGTCTGGGTTGCTTTGAAGTACAGTTCTGGCCTCCTATAAAATAGCTATTCCTTTCTCCTTGGGGTTAAGTCACTTACAACTCTGTTTCTGATTTATTGCCTATAGCAGTAGTGTGAGTGTTGGCTATTACTAGGGTAGTTGGGCACTGGAACGGGCTCCCCAGGGAAGTGGTCACAGCACTGAGACTGCCAGAGTTCAAGAAGCATTTGGATGATACTCTTAGGCACATGGTGTGATCTTGGGGATGGTCCTGTGCAGGGCTAAGGTTGAACTCGATGATCCTTGTGGATCTCTTCCAGCTGAGCATATTCTGTGATTCAGTGATACTATATTCAAGACAAAGACTACAGACCCTGCTTAATGAATACTTCATGGGATTTTTGTTACCAGTTTTAGCTGTTAGAATATGATTTTCTAAATAGGTTTTCACCTGATGTGAGTTTTATTTAGACACTTTCTCTGGTGTGACTCTTATCATGACATCTCATAAAAAAGACTACTTCTCAATTGAACATACTTGACATCTGCTGTTACACATAATTTGCTGATAGATTCAAATGGTAGCAGACTCTTTCCATAGTACTCTAGACTGGCAAGTACTTCGTACTTGGTACCAGTACTAGGGACTAAATAGTTCCAGAATAATCTGAATTGTTTTTACATACTTTGCTGTTTGCACTGAATTGTGTGTGTTTCTAATTTTGTTTTGTATGCTTCCTGGTATTTGATCACTGCAAGTTACTCACTCATAGGCAACTTTCAATTGATTCTTCCAGAAAATGAAACATTTATGACTTAGCTGGTCAGTCTTTGACTGCATTTCTCCTTCTTCTGTATTGGGCTGGGGTTTTTTTATGTTGGCATTATTTCTTCATATGCTTCCACTTTTGCTGTCGTGGCTGCTTCCTTACTTTCTGTAAGGTTGGGATGTTTTAGTTTGATTCAGTTTTTTGGTGGTTGGATGTTTTTTGAGTTTAGGGGGTTTTTGTTACATTTTTTTAGAAAAATTTTTGATTTTTTTTTGCTCAGCTTCCTTCCCTTCCCCATTTTGTTAATTTTTACTTATTAGCTCTTTCCTCTTTACTGGTGGAAAGCAAAGCTCCAAAGGTCCTTTGCTGGTTGTTTTACTAGTCTGTGATCTCTTACAGTGCACTACAAGGATTCTTCCTGCAGTATTCCCCTCCAAACTGGAGAAACAAAACCTCTCTTTATCTTCTAATGCAGCATAACTGAGGGTTCTCATGA
>VZRE01003974.1:0-106534 GCA_013396775.1 Cephalopterus ornatus | reverse complement strand
AAAAAAAAAAAAGAAAAAAAAAGAAGAAGCAAAAAGCCCCCAACTGAACCAAAACAAACAAAAAATACCCCAAACCCTCATCAGGCTCATCTTGGTGCTCTGAAGTGTGTCCCCATCATGGTACTGCTGAAGTGCTTTTCTCTTTAATCAGAGAATTTCATCTGCTGTATTTCCTTCTACACGCCTAAAGCTTAGAAAAACCATTTTGGGTTTTTTCCTCGCCTCAGACTTTCTTTTTTATTTGAATATTAATGATCTCTCCCAGTCTTCATGAAAATTAAATAATAACTTTGGTTATGAAATACAGTCTTTTTTCTTGAGTAACTTGTTCAGGTTTGCATGGTGGACTCTGTGTGTGTATGCTGCACAATCAAGAGAAAGGCTCACTGTCTTCTCCCCTTCCCCTGGTCCTGTGGATAATAAGAAGCCTTGCTTTCAGTTGCTGCTGTTTCTATCAGCATGTTTACAAAGACTGTGTTTTCTTCTGTATCTGAGCAGAAATGCCTTCCTTCTATGACACAGTAGTAGAAAATGTGTGTTCAAACAAATCTCTCTGGGCATTGCCTGTTTTCATCACCTTATTTAGCTACCAGGGCACTGATACCTTACTGGGCATTGTTTCCATAGGACTTCTAAGGTGGGGGCTGCTGTTTAAATGCCTGACATTTCTTCTGGTTTGCTAATCCTTCTTAAAATTTCTGGCTATTGGCAGTATAGAAACACCCTGGGGTTTGAGGAGAATTTATTTTCAGCTTTGATTTTCAATTATAATTTGTTAATAAATCAGTCTTTAACAAATACTAGGATAAAAAATATGCAACTGAAAATTTTTTAAATTCTCAGGGGGAAAATACCAGAAGAGACCAAAATGGAAAAATTACCTTTTTTTTTTTTTTTTTGCAATTAACACATACTCAATTTTAAATGTACACAGGGGAGAGGAAAAAAAAAGAAAAAACAACCCACAGGAATGGGATATTTGAAGTGCTGGGAATTCCTTCAGAACAGCAGAAAAATTATTAAGACCTGATCAGGCTTTTAAAGTACAGGATAACTGTGTATCCATGTCTCCAAAATTGCAAGACCATGTGACTTTTTGAGATAATTTGTTATACATTTTTCAAGTTTCGTTATATGCTGAACAAAAATATTATCAAGAAATCATGCCAAAGCTAAGAGTGTTAATTATATGAAACAAGAACTCAATAAAACTGTTAATACAGTTAGTGTCAATATTGAATTAGAATTAAATAGTGTTAATAAATTTATTCAGAGAAGCTCTAAATTTTGAAAAGGAAATCTTCTTCCATCCATCTACAGAATTATATTCCACTCAAGAGAGTAATTACTCGAGAGTAATCCGAGTCAGCAGAATCAGCACTCAGAACAAGCCCTAAGATAACAAATTTTCCTTGTCTTTAGATGCCGCAGTATCAAAAATCAATTAAAATGTTTGCCTGCTGACTTGAAGTTCCTTTTTGATGCTAACCATTTTTCTGGTATCCTCAAGAACATACTGGTAATAAACCTTTCAAAAAACTTCTCAGATTAGTGGAAGTTCATGTATCTTGCTTATTAGTATTTTACGTTTCTCAGTCTTTCACACTTTTTGACGACCCTACAGAATATGCTTCTGTGGACCATCCATGTGTGAATCATATATATTCTTGGACTCACATGCTTGCAATAAGACTTATGCATCCTCAAAATAGCAGTTTAGATGGTCTCAGAGATAAAAATAAGTATCTAGCTTGAAAGGGTTGATGAACTCTTGATGTTTGAGTGAAGGAACCAAGTAATACTGGCTCAAGCATTCTCATAAGCAGACTCCCTACAGATTTGGGAAACTTAGAACAGCTTTCTTGTTATGCTCCTTGTGACCATGTTAAAAATTTTAGAAACATTCAAAAATCCTCAGTTTGTTACTTGACTAGGTAGGTTGTGATTTTTTGTCTTTAAGCTTCTATTGGCAAGATTAGTAATCCTTGCTTTCAGTAGTTTATAAAGCCTTGCAACAACACTGAAATAATTCAGTAGGATGTCCGTTTTGTGAAACATACAAATGGGCCTGGTTGTTATTGTGTTGGAAGGTCTTTTGCAAGTGTATCTTTTGAGAAACCATCAGCCATCAATGAACACAAGTGCAATTCTTTCTTATAAAAAAGTGTAAGTCTAAACTGTACACCTACTTAAAAGAAAATCACAACCTTTGAAATAAAAAGTCTTTGTTAAATAAATATCTGGATAGCAAACTTATTTTATAATTTAAATAGTCCACAGAACATTCACCTTGCACCCAGATAAAGAAAGCATATTGAAGGACTTTTTCATAATCAGCAACTGACAAATCATTCCTTTGCAAAATTGAAAATAATTGTGAATTTGCAAACTCTTGTAAAGAAACAACTGCAGTAGTAACTAAGGGAGAAGTCAACTGAATTTTCCTTTTCACTAGATTTTAACTTAATATTAGTGCCCTTAACAATCTAGATAGTATTTAATGAGTTCACTACTTCCTTGCCTAATTATTTCTATATTTCTTGTTTGCAAATATCAATTCAGCATTACACTTCTGCTGTGTTCACAATGTAACTATCACTTTAAAAATATTTTTAAACTAAGGAGTTTGTTTCAAAATAAAATGCTGAAGAGTTCGTTTTGTATGAGAAAGAGTATGAAATGTCCTTATCTTCTAAACACAAAAGTAAGGAATAACCATTTATTTTTAGTTTGTACTGAATAAGCCCAGCTTGTCAGTTATCTAAATCTGAAAGCTTAGTGCTTGATAAAGCTCTATAGACCCTTTTCCAATTATTTTTTTGTTACTTGGAAATTTAATTAAGATATAGAAGAACAATTTTTTATCTCATCATTACATAAAAATACCTAAATAAATATTCAATTGAGAGAGCAATCTGAGAGGCTGGTTCTAGCTTTGGGAGCTATGGGGATCACACTCATGTGTGCCTGATCTGTACCTGAAATAGGAGTACTATATGTATAAATTGTCACTGGTATGGAGTACTAGTCTTTATTTTAACTTTAGAGTCTTACAGTATGTTATTATTCAGTGCTTAGGACATGTGCCAGCAGGGAACTAGAATCAATGCAGTTATATATTTTCAGTACAAAAGCAAACCTAAATTTCATAGCCTTGTGGTGCATTCTTCCCACATACTGCATGATCCAGCTTGTCCTTGAACTGCATAGATGATAAAGCACAGACCTTTTTCTGCAAGGATTTAAGTTCTAAACTGTAGACATCTAAAGTGGGTTGGTTTGAATCTAAGGAGATAATGAACATTTCTGTGAAGCTTTCTCTGTAATTAGGCAATAGTTAGCTTTTGAATTCTCTGCTTGCCAAATGAAATGCCAGGGTTGCTGGTCAAGCCAGGGTACTCTCTATATGCTTACTTAGCAGCTTGAACTAGAATGATTTAAGCATATATTGTTTATACAATGAATTATTTTTCTGACATGATAAAATGATAAGAATTTTTTTTCCTGCATGTAGAAGTACTTCCTTGCTTAACAATATGACCTATCGCATCTGTAACAGCAACCAAATGTTTTTGATGGTGGCAATGGTATGCTGGACATTTACCAATAGCATGCAGAGGGGTTTTCCAGCTCAGGCTATGAAGAAGAAAGGCAATCAGGTTACTATAAGGAGGTTTTTTACATTTGCTGTAACTTTCTGTAGGCTGGTATGTGGCTTCTATTGATTTTTACCTTGGGAAACAATTGTTCATTTCCATGAGATATTGATCCAGTTCCATGGGAACTTTCACAACAGAGGATGTTCCAGGTCCTTCATAAAGTTTATTGCTGTTTAATGCAGGCTATATTTAACTCCAAAAATTAACAAAAGTAAATACATAAATGACACGTTGTCCATGTTGTCTTGGCTACAATGAAATGGTGGAGTTCAAGATTGTTAGGGCACGGAGGAGGCCACACAGCAAGCTTGCTACCCTGGACCTCAGGAAACCAGAGTTAGGCCTCTTCAGGGATCTACTTGTTAGAGTACCATGGGATAAAGGCCTGGAGGGAAGAGAGGCCTAAGAAAAATGGCTTCTCAAAGCTCAGGAGCCACGAATCCCAACAAAGAGGAAGTCAGGCAAAAAACCCAGGAGGCCTGCATGGATGAACAAAGGAGCTCCTGGACAGACTCAAACACAGAAAGGAAGCATACAGAGGGTGGAAGCAAGGACAGATGGCCTGGGAGGAATACAGAGAGATTGCCTGAGCAGACAGGGATCAGATTAGAAAAGCTAAAGCCCTGATAGAATTAAATCTGGCAGGGACATCAAGGGCAACAAAGAAAGCTGAGAGAAAAGTATGTCAGTGATAAAAAGAAGAGTAGGGGAAATGTGAGCCCTTTCAGGAAGGAAACAGGAGACCTGATTATCTGGGATGTGGAAGGCTGAGGTACTGAATGACTTTTTTGCCTCAGTCTTCACTGATGAATGCTCTAGCCACACTGCCCAGGTTGCAGAAGGCAAAGGCAGGGACTGGGAGAAAAGGTGCCCTCTGGAGGAGATCAGGTTTGAGACAATCTAAGGAACATGAAAGTACACAAGTCCATGGGGCCTGATGAGATGCTTCCGCAATTCCTGAGCCTTGAGAGGTGGGCCTGTGTGAACCTGATGAAGTTCACAAAGCAAGGTCAGGTGGGTCAGGGCAAACCCAAGCACAACTACAAGCTAGGCAGAGAGTGAATTGAGAGCAGCCCTGAAGAGAAGGACTTGGGGGCGTTGGTGGATGAAAAGCTCAACATGATCTGGCAATATGCTCTTGCAGCTCAGAAAGCCAAACATGTCCTGGGCTACCTCAAAAGAGGTGTGACCAGCAGGTCGAGGGAGGTGATTCTCCCCTTCTGCTACACTGTGGTGAGACCTCACCTGGAGTAGTGCATCCAGGTCTGGGCTTCCAACATAAGAAAGACACAGACCTGTTGGAATAAGCCCAGAGGAGGGCCATGAAGATGATCAGAGGATGGGAGCATCTCTACTATGAAAACAGGCTGAGAGAATTGGAGTGGTTTAGCATGAAGAAGAGGAGGCTCTGGGGACACCTTCTAGGACCCCTCCACTACCTGAAGGAGGACTACAAAGTAGTTGCAGAGGGACTTTTTACAGGGTCATGTAGCATTAGGACAAAGGAGGATGGCTTCAAGCTGAAAGAGGGTAGATTTAGATTAGATGTTAGAAATAACTTCACTGTGAGGGTGGTGAGGCACTGGAACAGGTTGCCCAGAGAGATTGTGGGTGCCCCATCCCTGACAATGTCCAAGGCCAGGTTGGTTGGGGCTCTGGGCAGCCTGGTCTAATGGAATGTGCCCCTGGCTATGGCAAGGAGGGAGTTGGAACTAAATGATCTTTAAAGTCCCTTCCAACCCAAGCCATTGTATGATTCTGTGACTCTGTGTGTTAATTATAGAGACCAAGTCTGACTATTCAGTTTGTTGAGCAATTTTAGAGGCAGCCTCTGAAAATTTTTTGTCTAAGTTTCTAGTTACCTGATAGAACTGCTGTATTAATTAGCAGCTACCTTTTAGGGTCAATTAAATGCCTAACGTGGGCTGACTGACTCTTATAATTAAACTCTGCTTCTTGTCTCAAGTATCTGCTGAGAATCTAGTGTGTCTGGATTTGAGTAAAACACTGAAGTGCATTCTTTGCTGAATATCAGTAGTCTGGGTGGATTTGGGGAAACATCTTAGGGTATCTTATCTCCAGTATTCAAGACTCTTTGGAAATCAGCATGACTGGTCATACACAATAACAGACTCCCTCCTATTTTGTGCTTGTTTTGGCTTCGTAAGAGTGACAAGGCTCCAGCACTTCTCGGCTTTCTCACTTGAAATCACAATATCCCAGCATTAGCTTTTGGTATGGATAGTTCTGCCGAAGATGAAGTATTTTAGAGAAAAGTTTTTTTTGGTGATGTGAATTTTGCTTTCCCTTTATTTTGAAAACATACATGTTGCGGATATAAAATCATTGGTAATTTAGTAATGGTTTTACTCCCTGTCTTGAGATTCAATTGAAGACTGTAAAAGATTTCTCATGGAAAAAAACTTGACACATTTGTGTCTCATAACATGTTATTATGTCCTTCTGTATCCGAGAGTAAAGTAATTGAACAGCAGCATATTAATAGGAAAAATATTTAATTGCTTCAAGGTTACAACCTTTAAATTATTCCCTCAGGAAAAAATGTTTTTACAAATATATACTCTGTTTCACTCTTTTGATCTTAAGTAAATCACACACTAAAACTGCAAATGTGTTTTTAATAATATGCTTTAAATTGAAATGCTTTTTTATATGTTTTAGATATACATCAGGAGTGTAAAAAAATAATAATGATACAGTATATGTATATATTCATAGGGGCTTATCTTTAACTTATTCTTCTTTTAAAATTTAAAGAATTATTTTAAAAGTGTTTAAAAGCAGTTTAATCCTATAAATTAATTATTTACTCCTTATAAAAGTAGTTTATTCCTCTCTATAATGTCTTAAATTTTTCTTATTTTACTGGTTATTTTTAATTACTTTTATCAGTGGAGAGAGTTCTCTGTGTATAGGGGTTTCTTGTTTTCAGTTTTGGTGAATGGGTTTTTGAGAAAATCTGAAATTTTGAAGCTGTACTCTTAGATCACAAGTTTTTGCAAGTTATTTACGTATTCCCAGATCTCTATAATACTGGTGCAGTAAATTTATTTTGTGTACTTAAACAAATAATGAGTTCTGGCGTATGGCAGTGCAAGAAGGTCATAAATAGGTGTCTGAGCTTACTGCCAGCAGTTCGGGTGGCAATGTTGTTCGTGGATCTGTTGCTGTTCTTGTTGTAATTTTGAAATTTATATAGGTGCAAGGAAGGATGCTAAAAATAGAACTGAAAGATCTTTAATGTCAAGATAAGCTTTTTAAACTTGCAGAACTGCAGTAGCTAATGAAACTGCAAACTGTCTCATGTGGTTATGCATATGATAATATGCTGTTTAAAAATGAGCTTCTGCATATGATCCTGTAGAATGTAAGCTATTAAAGATTTTATGGATTAGAGAGTGGTACAACTTGTATTTCATATTCAGCATCTAAATATTTGTAGGAAAAAAGTAAAAAATAATCTCTTCCTGTAATTGTATCTTTTTCTTCCTTTGGTTCTTTGTTGCTTCTATTAGATCACTGCTCTTACTACCACACAGGCATCTAACGGTAGTATTATAGAGATGTGTTTTATAAAGTAAGATAGTGAAGATGTATTGCCTGAAGTGTACATTAAAAAAATATGTTTTCTGAAGACAGAGCATATATAAGTGTGGAGAGGATTGGCAATAAATATCCGATTTTAATGATAAATTAGGATTTTCACCTGGTAACTTTTAAATGATTTGTAGAGCTTGTAGGAATGTTTTTAGGAAAGTGTGTGAAGAGTTGTTCCACTGAAAAAATCTAACTCTGGGCCCCAACCATTTAAAGACTTGAAAACAATCACTTGTGCACTCAGAAAGCAGTATTATCAAACTGTTCCACTAATGTGTTTTAGGTGCCCAATGTTCTCTGCCAAAATGAGAGTGAAAAACGTCTGAAACTCAGCTATGGGTATAAACCTCATTGGGAGATGACTATTTCCTTCAAGATCTAAAACTAAGCTCCGAAGTGAAAGTTTAGATTTTGTTGGGGGTTTCGTCTCCATGTTTAAAGGCAGTATAAGCTAAGTGGCAGAATAATCGACTGTTTTTTTTTCAGATAAAATTCAAAAATATCTTGTTTATTTTAGATCAAATTTTTATATACTTCTGTTATTGCAAAAGAACGTTAGGAAAAGTTTTTCTCGTTTCTAGTGACACTATTGCATTTTTATTAATACACTATGACAATGCCCAAAAAGATGAAGGTTCAGAGCTTATGGATATATTCTTTTAAACTAGTCTTACCACAGAGTATTTCAGGCTTATTCCTACTGTATCTGTCTCATGTCTAGCCTACATCATTCTCTTATGTCCCTCCAAATATCACCTCTGCACTTCCTCTTTGTAGAGAAAATTGTGCTCCGAACTGCACTGCCCATTATTCTTTCTCCTGCAATTCCTACCTTGTCCTTTTTCTCCTTGGAGTGCATAGTTACATCAGTCCTTTATCATAGAAAACTGCCAGTGAAGTTGGTAGTTTTCTGCTACCAAGTCAGCCATTGTATGATTCTGTGACTCTACAGCTGTAGTATTTTTAATCAAACTGCGGTGGTTTCCTTAGCTTTCCAGAAATTCATATATACTCACTGTGGTGTTATTCTCTGCTGCCTTTTCTCCCAAATCCTACCCACAGTGCCCTCCTTGACCCAATAGGCTGATGGCTGTAATTCATGGGTTTATTCTTGGTGTACATAATGTAAATATTCGTCCCAAGTGAAATAGAAGATTGCAGCCTCGTACCTGCTGTCGATACTATTTGCTCTCTTTGTGTGGCTGTTTTCCCTGGTGCTCTGTTATCCGTTACCGGCTCCTGTGCCTGTCTATGCTTGTCATCACAGTGTTGATCTTTGCCGATTCTAGAGTGTGGTTGACTGTTCTGTCCTTAACTGTAGCCTAGTTTGTGGAGTATTCTCTCTTGTGTTGTCATTAGTTGTAGTCCTGAGCATTGGCTATGGAGATGGTGGGGAGCAGGAGGACTGTGAATGCAGTGCTTTGGTGTCCATTCTTGAAGGATGACTGGGCAAAGCAAAAAGCAGACAGTGCGCACAACGAATTCTGAGGTGCAATTCCTCAAAAAGCAGAGGTCCAAATAAATACATTACTATGTGGTTTTCTTTTTATATTAATAGACCACATTGTTTTCAAAATGCAATGTTAATTTGAATCATAGTAAAGGTTTTGCATTTGCTTCATCAAACTACTGCACTTGAAAATTCATGCATGCAGAAGTAATCATTCATATGACTTTCTCTGCTTGAGAGATTACACATTTCTTTCTACTCATATTCTTCCAGGTGACTTGGATTATTACTGGCTGGATCCTGCCACGTGGCACAGCAGGGAGACATCCCCTATTAGTTCGGTAAGAAATAGGAAAAAAAGAGGTGCATAAGTATGAATTAAAATGTTTGCTAATTATTTCAGTTCGGCATAGTTATTTGGCTGTAAAAAAGCATTCTATACAAATTATATGAAAACTTGGTTTAGAGGACCATGGAAATGGAAATCAGAAAGAAATTTTCATCAAAATGTATATTTGTAGAATTGCCTGAATTTTAACTTGAATTTAATTCTTTCATAGTCATGACACTAGAGTTCACTACAAACCACAAAAAAAGCAGTTGTGAGTGCAATGCTGCTCTGGGAGACATTGGTAATTTTCTCTATTGAGTTGGAGTTGGAAAGGATCATTTTGATTTTATTATAGAGTGAACATCCATATGGTAGAACTGCATAACGTGTATTATTCTAAAGAACAGAATTTCTGAATGCATTTTTCAGGGTCATGTAATTTAAAATTAAATGTTTAATTTTATTACCTAGAATGTGTTTTAAATGTTTAATTCTATTGAACTTTAAAATGTATTCTAATTCTATCTGCAGACTCAGTGCTGAGATTTTCTTACCAAAGGCATAATGTTTAATGTTGTCAGAGTCCAATAGATAAAATAATAGAAAGCTCAGGTGCAGTATATAACACATCTGAAGGATGTCTGTGTCTACTCTGACATAATGATACAGAAATTGTATTGGTTTACACATGTGCATCTAAATACTGGAAGATGTTCACGCTTCTTTATTTCCACTGCTTGGTTTTTTTTTAACAGCAT
Organism: Cephalopterus ornatus; assembly: GCA_013396775.1. Taxonomy (NCBI): domain Eukaryota; kingdom Metazoa; phylum Chordata; class Aves; order Passeriformes; family Cotingidae; genus Cephalopterus; species Cephalopterus ornatus. The sequence goes on along the minus strand of VZRE01003974.1, from coordinate 96,718 downwards.
CCCGTAACGTGGCAGCCTTCCAAAGAAGGAGATCGCTTAATTGGGCGTGTTATTCTTAACAAGAGAACAACTATGCCTAAAGAATCAGGTGCATTACTGGGGCTAAAAGTAAGTATTACATGGTTTGTCTGCTAAATGAAAGTTCCACTGACCGTAGACACAGAGATCTAACACACTAAATCAGAGGAGGCTCCAGTCATATGGTCTTTTGACAAAAGAATGTATTCCTCTTTTTGAGTAAGTTTTGAAAGCTTTATAGATAAATTATGAATGTAAATACATTTGCTCCTTGTAGGCAGTCTTCCAGTCATCCATGACAAAGGAGCTGAACTGTTTCGATTGAAAAGGGTATATTTATTCAGCTTCCTGTCTACAAGACATATACTGCCCATTGCAATACACTAATGGAGTCCTGCCCTTTCTAGCTCTACTGTTTGCAATTCAGTCCAGTAATACATTTTATAATTCACATACATAAATATCATATGAATGCAAGTGTTTACAAGGTCATTTTTTAAAATCCAGACAGACATTGGAAAATAGAAATTTTGTAGAAAGAAACTAAAAATTTACACAAAAATTTGCAAAACACCCGCTTAAGTAATAGTAGAGGTTAAATTAGATGTAATTTCTTAATCCAGTGCCCTAAAACTGACACCTTGGCAGTACTGTTCAATTGATTTAAATCCCTAACTTGGTCATTTGTAGCAGACTTTTAGATTCATGTCTCTAACTTGCAAGAACACTTAAAAGAGAGTGCTACTTTTGAAGCTGGTGGGGAGTACAGTTCAATCATTTCTCTCTCCATGTATATTTTTAAATCTATGGAGCAACAAAGATGTCTGAGAGAATTTAATTTGGGTGTCTTTCTCTCTCCACTGAGAACAACAGAAGCAATGCAAAATCTGAAATATTCCCACGTGATATGAAATAGTGTGACATGGTAATACAAAAGATGAAAACAGCTTCACTCTACTTCATGTTTAGTGGTTTATAGCACAGTGCTGATTTTTGCTGGCGACAGGCAAGCAATTCTATTTGAATATGTGAGAAAAAAAGGTTGGTCCTAGTAGGAAATGTAGAAAGTAGAGTTTGTCTTTGATTTTTCAAGTTTCAGTTTTGTGTAATTTTACACATTCTATAAATTTTACACATTATCATGTGATAACATTGTTGGCAGGTAGGCTTCTGGATCTTTTTTGATTTTAATGCTCCTACTAGTTATTGTGATCGTGACATGGGGAACTAATATTTACTGAACCAACATTCCACTGTTTTTATTATGAAACCCCTCCCAGGATATTCTTGGGGAAAAAAACCAACCAACCAACCAACCAAAAAAAAAACAACCAAAAACACCTCACCTGAGTGGGGAGAGTAAAATAGCTAAAGAGGATAGCAGGTCAGCAAGACTGCATTTTCTTTGTTTATATTTTATTTAAAATCTGACCCCTTGAGAGCACCTTTTTTTTTTTTTATGTTCCTGTATTATGTAGTTATCTTCAAAACCAGATATGTTCAGTTCTGTTTAGCAAAAGCCAGAAGCTGATGGTTTGTCCTGTCATATCCTTGGATAAGAGGGCCTGGGTTCACACTCTTTTGAACTGGTTGCCCATGTTTCCTAGCAGTATATTTACTAAGTTTTCAATTGTTGTACCAATCGCATTTTGGGATTTCATACACTTGATTTGATGCGCACTTGCCATTTAAATTTGAGCACGACAAACAATTATTTGTAAAAAGTGCATTTGCTTGGTTATTGATTAAGAAGCATTCTTTCTGTAACAGATGCAGACACTTAGCAAACTTCCTAAGATTGATTAGTCAAAGACATTTAAAGGAATATTGATTTTATTCATTCTGTGTTAGCTTTACTTCTTTTTGTCTTTAGGCCTCTGTAAAATCCCAATTGACAATAGATTTGCTTATGCATATTTCAGATTTAATTTTAAAGAGATGTGAATACTGATCTGTCTGTGTGTTTAAGCTTGATATGATGTCTGGTTTGTGGCTTGGAGACTCACAAATTTATGATTAACCAGGTTGTTGGAGGAAAAATGACAGAATTAGGTCGACTCGGTGCCTTCATTACCAAAGTGAAGAAAGGTAGCTTGGCTGATGTGGTGGGGCATCTCAGAGCAGGTAAATCAATCAGTTGCTTATAAAATATATTGTCTTTTAATAATGGCCTATTAAACGCAAATTTTAATTTATATTAACATTCATCATGTGATATGCTAATATTTTTAAAATACAATCCTGTAATGTTATTATAGAATGCCACTGTAATGTATTATAGAATACTATGGTTGCCTACATTTCTTATTTGTTATTAGCTCCAATTGCTTGGATGTATTAGCAAAATGAAAGAAACTCCTCAGTAATACTGGTGTCAGGACTGAGGGTCCCTGCTCAATTTGTTTGCTAGCTCAGGAGCTGCTTGCTACACTCTACAGAAGCCATGCAAACATTTTTTTAAACTGATTGTGACAAACAAAACTCACTACAGTTACTTTATCTGTATTATAGTGTCATCTGAAGGATGACACATTGCATACACAATGGATTTTATTAGTGCTTCTTTCAGTGTGAATTGTTACAAATAAAAATCGAAAACAAGCCAAGAAAATGGTTCTGAAATACTTAATTTCTATGAGATATATATATTGCACTTACAAATAAATGGCTGTGCTGTTGGCACTTTTCAAGCTTCTAAATGAAGTGAGAATTATGCACAGCAGTTGATTTTCAAAGTTACTTCTTGGTGGTTTATATTTTTACCATGGCTCTAAGCGAGTGCTTTCCAAATGTTGTCTTAGCAAACCAAAGTCTGTGCAGCATCCCAGGAACCCAGAAGTTCCATGTCAACTTGTATAAATTCAGGATAATTGCATGAAGCAGATAGTAATAAAGAAGTAGAAAGGATGACGAATCTCTAAAAATATCCTACTTTGTTTTTTGGCATTTGTTAATTTTTATTTTTTACTGAGTCAATATACTTGGGATTGATAGCACCCAATATTATCGTTGCTTATAGATTTTAAATGCAACTTATAATTAAAGAAAATAAGTTTCTCTCCACTAATCTTGAACTGTTTGGACTGAAATAATAAATTTCTAATGTCTGATGTAGAGATGTTTTTTAAAATCAAGGCTATTTTCAATTTCTAAAAAAAGTTTTATAGCCAGAATTATTTCACAGAGAAAATACATTGTTTTGCACATATTTTCAATAAATTAAAGTCTGTTCATCCTATTGTATGGGAATAAAACACACAAAAAAGGTGTGGACAAGTCCTTGCTGTTAGGAAAATGCACTTTTGTCCTTACAGAAAACCTCCAAAATTTGTCTAGTTGATAAATCTTTGAGTAATTGTACAAACCTCTTACATTTCATTATCAGCAAATATGAAGTCTTGCATGAGGAGCAGAACATCCCAGTGCAACAGTAATCACGAGGAGCCAATCAGCTAGAGAGCAGCTTGGCAGAGAAGTGTCTGGAGGTGCTGGAGGACAGTCAGTTGAACATGAGTCAGCAAAGCGCCCTTGCAGCAAGTGCCAATGATGTGTATTAACACAGTTGTAGTCAGCAGATTGAGAGAGGTGGTTGTTGCTCTTATTCAGGGTTTATAAGGCTGTATCTGGAGTCCTGTGTCTGGTTTGGGTTTGTCTAGTAGAAAAAAGATGCTCTCAAACTGGGCTAGGTTGGGCAGAGGGACAGAAAATTATTTAAGCATATGAGGTACAAGAAGCTGAGAAAAATGTTTTTGTTCAGACTGGCAATAAAAAGACTATTGGAGGGTCTAATTCTTGTTTTTACCTGGCTAGCAGGAGGCACTAGAGACCCCAAAGCTGGAACTGTTCTTAGAGGTGATCACACAAGATCACACTGATCACACGAGAACCAACATGCACAGGCTGGAATGAGGGAGATCCGTTTTGTGAAAACCCTTTTTCTTGTAACCGGAGAGTTTAGTTAAGACTTGGAAGAGGTTACCCATGGGAGGCATATCCTTCCTTTGAGAAACTCAAATCTCATCTGGTCAAATTCCTGAGCAACATGGTCTATTCTTTGATGTTGGCCCTACTTTGAGCAGGGGTTTGAACTAGCTGACCCCCAGAAGTATCTCCAAATCCAAGTTACTATTTCAGAAATCAACATTTCAAAAAAGCCCAGAGGTTTTCAGCATAAGTCTGAAAACTATCACTGCTGAACATGAATCAGTAAGTGGGGGTAGAATGCAAGACCCATTAATATTCCTTCCTAGAGGCATCTCAGATAACCTGGGATATATGCCTCACCTGCAGAAGTGCCTTCATAAGGGTGCAAATGTCCTGTAGGTCTGCCAGCCAGCTTTGTGCAGATATCTTGGTTATCCTAAACATTTGCAGTATATGGTGTCAAACAGCTGCTTCACTGACTGACTTCCAGCTCTGAGCTACTACAGTGGAATGTAAGACCGGGGGTTCGTCTCACCTGAAACTGTAGCAGTGCATCACAGGATCGTAGACTAGTTCATGTGGATAGGGACCTTTTGAGATGTCTAGTCCAGCCCCACTTCTTCAGCAGAGTCAGCTAGAGCAGCTTGCACAGGGCCATGTCAAGCACATGTCTTAGTTTTGACTATCTGAACGGTATTTTACTGTTTCCATTACTGTTACTGAGAGAAGAAATGAGAATGTAAGTCTGATATACATCATCTTAGATGAAAGAGACAATGTAAAAGGCCTTGGCTGGTCAAAAAGGTAAGAACTGAGTAGAAGATGAATGGTGGCGATTTGGTTAGAATTAGCGGAGGTGTCATTTCACTCAGATCTCCATTTGGATCTAGTTTTCAGAAAGAGTAATTGGAGTCAGTTCTGTTAATTTAGCATTCTGTCTATGATGATCTAATGTTTAATCATCTTGGTAATTTTTTGTTTATTTCGATATCCTAGTGGCTCTCAAAAGTAAAAAAAGCTGCTTAAGTCTTCTAAAATAGTTGTACAGGCACCTTGCATGTTCCTCTTTAAGATTCTTAATCATGTTGCACATAGTTTGTCTTCTTCAAAATGTGATAGATTCATTACTGTGTAAATTAGGTTTAAATCCTCGCTGTTTAGTGTTACAAATTTCACATATGCCCCTGTCGGGTTTTTTTTTTACTTTTAAAATTATAACTATTGCAAAGCTGGCCATGTCTTGTTCCTTTTCATGACTGGAATGCTTTTATAAATTAAACCAGTTATCTCTAAATAAATTAGATTTTATTTTAGGGGGGAAAAAACCCATGTTAGTTTATAACAGTTGTTGGCTTTAAAATGGAGTCAGAATTGCAGAAGAAACTGAGTCTGTTTTCACCAGGTTGTATATATTTTAAAGGAAATTCCTAGGCAATATCTAATTCTTGCTCCCCCACAACAGAATATTATATGATAAATATCAGAAGTATTTTAAAACATATCAGCTAAACAGCGTGGTAGAAAATTAAACTTAAGTCATCAAACGTTTATCAAGTCAGTCATTAACAAGCACTCATGTTTTAAAGAGTGCTGTGTATCATGTGGATACTCCTGTGGATATATCCTGTGGAGTATGTTCTTAAAATAGCAAAATATAGACTGTTTTGGAAAAAGGACTGACAATTGCTGAACAAAAAGAGAAACTGAAGCAATATGTTTTATTAGAAAGGACTTACAGTTAGGATAGTTTTCCTTGGCTTCTTAACAAGTGCAAGTTTGATCATTTGGCTTGCATCTCCTCAGAAAGGAGCAAAGCCAGAATGTGAAGGGTTGTTCCTGACTGAATCTGATAAACACAAAGTCATTGTCAATAAAGACAATAAATATGATAAAACATTTATGGCATGAGAGAGTGGTTGTGAATTTTTGGCTGCTGTGTATGATGGGGTGTAAGAGATAAAACATACCCTATGGTTCCTGCAGCCTAATTGTATATACTGATCTTTCTTCAGAAAAAATACTTCAAGATTTTCACAATTTTTATAATCAGGCCAAAATACAATGTAATGTAATGTAATGTAATGTAAATTTAAACATCCTGTTTAAATTTTAGAGATGGCAAACTGAAAAAAGAAGGTTATCTAAATGACTTTCAGTTCATGTTTTCCTTTGTGTCCCTCCCAACATCGTCAGGAGACAGGGCCTCCCACGTTGCTTTTATTTTTGATTTGTTTGACACAGACAGTGAAGGCTGTCCTTTCTGTAGGGAAATCAAAATGTAGAGTATGTAAATTGTAATAAAATATCATGATTTTTAAAGCCTTAATAATAGGTAAATACCTACCTATGTTTTTATTGTTTGAAGATTAGCCTATTTTCCAAGTTTATTACTGCTAGTTAAAAAAGGCTCTTTTAAAAAGAATTTCATTTCATAGCACAATAACAGGTCCTGTATTATCTTGGAAATACTTCATATGTTTGCACAAGTGTTTTGTGTGTATAAAGTGTAGCTATGTTCAGAGAAAGAAGCCTTGATATTGTCTCAAAAAACTTTTTTTTTGTTTCAGCACAGCTTTTTAAATTATTTCAGGCAATGTTACTTGCTAATAGAAATTTTATTCTTTGTAAAAGAATATGTAAGTGAGATAAACTTCTCTTTAAATTCAAGGGGATGAAGTTCTAGAATGGAATGGTAAACCGTTGCCTGGAGCTACAAATGAAGAAGTTTACAACATTATTTTAGAATCAAAATCAGAACCTCAAGTTGAAATTATTGTTTCAAGGCCTATTGGGTAAGGCTAAAGACTTGCTTCTTAAGTACAGTTATTACTTCTGCTAATGGATCTTCTAAAGGGGTTATTTGTGAGTTCATTATTTTTTATTGCTTAATAATGGAATATGATTCACTTTCTATTACTGACATTCAGTATATTCCGTTTTCTTCTCTACCATTTACAATCTTGGATCTTTGCAGTGACAAATGTGTGTGTATATATATATATATATATATAAAAAGTATAAATGTTGTTCTCTGTATGATCAAAGGACTATGACGGTGTTTGCCAGGTGGCAAAGGAATATTGGTGAATTAAGTACATCTGTACTTTTCAGTGTGGTTTTCAGGCTTTCAGCTTCACTAGATCAGAATAACTTATACAAGTCTTCATGAGTTATAGGGAAACATTTCAGGATCCTAAGAAGTCAATGCTAGTAGGATTTTAAACAGGCCACCTTTAAAGATATAAAAAAAGGAAATGTAACACTAAATTGAAAACACTGTATTTACCCTTAAATGATTGTTATCAAAGTCAAAAATGGAAACAAAAAGTTTCTTCAAAAATTAGCATTAACATTTAGTGTTTATAATCTTTATTTTCATTTATTATGAATCAAGGTTCATATCAATTATTATATTCTTGATTTTCCAAATGGAGCTTAGAAAGAAAATAAAACTGTTTGAATTGCTAAGATTTGTGGGGTTGGCCCTCCAATTGTCATAGTTGTTTTATTGATATCGAGAATGTTTTGAGCTGTCTTGAGGGACTGCATATTGAGTCGTATATTGTAAATTTACGTTTAGATTGCAGAACAGAGTCATGTGATTGAAAATAAAAAGTGAATCTTGGCTAGTTAAAAAAATTAAAATTAAAACAATTTCCTATTTCCTATAGTTTATCACCTTCTCAGACTGTGTGTCTCTAAATAACACTGCCCTATAGGTAGATGATAAACTATTTCCTCCTTACATGTGATTATTTCATTTTGAATTTGCCATTTTTCATCCTAATTACAATTTTTGCGTGTCTCAAATGACACATTTTCAGCTTTAGAAACAAAAAACTATTAGTTCCTGACTAAAACATTCTTCTTTTACATTTTGATTTTTGATTTTGTCCATACTGTGCGAGTGTAGTTATATTTTGCAAATTAATTCTGCCTTTTTTGGTGGCAATCACTATTAAAAGTGCTTAAATAAAACTAACATTCAATAGTAATTTCACCTATCAGTTTGACCTTATAATGGAAAACAAAAGTTTGATGCAATAATAGTGGCTGTTAAAGGCTAAAATTACCATCCAGATGGAGACTGTGGGGGAATAGAAACCTTATTTTACATTTTCTGAGTCAGATAAATGAGCAGACATTCTAGACTGAAAATTGTAACTTCAGTCCTACATCACTGTAATTTAAAATAAAATGCCTTAAAAGAGTTTTTGAAGTTAAGTTTTTATGATCAAATCATCAAAAAAAGATATGTTGATACTGGACAAGACTTAATTCTATATCTCAATGGAAGAAAACCTGGAAAATGATTTGTACAACTGATGTAAAAGCAAAGAGCTAGATTAGTATTTTAAATAATTTGATCAATATAATTGCAAATGTTATGTGTCCTTAAATTTTAAGTATTAAAATTTTTTTAATATTTCAATATTAAGCCAATTGAATTATTTTAGTTAATAATTTGATAAATCTAATGATTTTGAAAAATGAAGTACAATGGAATCTCATTCCAGCAACATATTCCTGAAGAAAAACTGAAAGAACATACTACACTTTTTTGAAGTGTGTTCAAAATCAAAGAACATTCCTGAATATGAGCAGTGGATTTTACACTTAAAAAATGCACCCAGAAATAGTACCAATAAAATGTAAAGTTTTGCTTTGGATGACGCATGCATATTTTTTCCATATATAGGCAAAAATAGAGCACATCAGATTGTGCTTTTATTTTGAGATAAGTGGAGTCTTGGCATGGAGTTTTTTACGTAATATAACACTATTCATGTAAAGCTGTTTCTCAATTTTTTTTTTCTTTTGTTTGAGGGTTGGATTGTTTTAGGTTTTTTTAATGAGAAGAACAAATGAATATCCCAAGATGACTAGAATATATAACTTTGAAATTTACAGATAGTTCTTTTTTTTCCAGCAGTAATGAGTCAAAGCCCTGTTCTTTTGTATTGGATTGGAATTTACCTGTCTGTCATCTTAAAATAACCAAAACTTTCAGACATACAACAAAGGAAATCACGATATTAGTAAACAAAAAGAAAGAGCATACTGCACAGACTATCGATGTAAATTATGTTGTATAATGGGAAATGGTTTTCTTGCATTAACAGATTACTTGATTTTCTCCCTAACCTTCGCCTTGTCTTGATTTCCAAACTATGTCGTTGTTTCAAGCTCATGACAGGGACTTTTATTTCAGCCCATCCAACAAATTTAGTATATCGAAGTTTTGGTGGCTACTTTAGGTGCTGACTCAGCAAAATTGAAGCTGCTTTATACAGCATGGAGTGATAATCCATTGCAGCTTAAATTCCTGTGAGGGAATAGGTTCCCGAAAGGCTCAAATAATGTTATTTTGTCTGCATAATTTAAGTGTTTTCATCTCTCAGTATTAATAATGCAAATAATGTAGGAGAACAATTAATGGTCTTGATTTAAAAATTCCTAGTATATTAGGTCTAAAAAGCCCAAATATAACACAGTTTGTCTTAAGTGAATAATGGAAGGACTGGAAGCCCACAAATTAGACTCCCTGCAAATTTGACTGCCTGTTTCTAAATTGCTGTCCAAACAATTTGCTCAGTCTTGTAAATTTGGATTTCTGTGTCTACCAGCAAATGTAATTTTGAGTAATGGATAATTGTAGGATGTTTATTAGAGAAAAATGTGAAGCACATAACACTATTAGCAGATGAAGGCATAACAACAATAAACAGTATAACCACAACAGTACCGTGAAAACTGCATAGAAGCTAATTGGCACTAGTGCTAATGACTGCAACACAAGGTGGATAAGAAACCTATAAAAAGTAGAATTAATGGGTTGGCTGTCTAAATGTGAGGGGAAGAATTACCTATGAATATGCATACAATGTGAGAGGTGGTTAACGTAGGACAGCATAGAAAATCCTCTGGAAGTTTGATTTTTGGAGAAGAAACGTGGCATGCTAACTAACTCATCGTCTCTTGTGTGCTTGTGTGATCTCCATGGAATAGTGCAGGTAAAACAAATGTTTTTTTCATTTGTCTTTGTTTTCTTTGTCAGATGCTAGCTATCTTTGCTTGGATTTCCAAAACTGCCAAAACTGTTGTTTTTCTGATGTGATTCAGCTCCTCTGTGTGGGCACCATTACTGTGTTCTAGGTCCCTGCAAGGGGGTTGAACCTCCACCATAAACCAGGCAGTACTGAACTCCAGAGAGCTTCTCAAACGTTGCAATTAGTGCAAATTGCAGATTGATCTGCAGGTTCTAATGGGAAGCAGTGGTTTTGGAAATAGCAGAGTGGAGCATTGGGTAGAGGTACTCAGAAACTGTTTAAAACTCTCCAGGGTGTGGAAGATGATATGTCTGTTCCTAGAGCAACCTGAAAAAGTGTGGGTTACAACCACGTTTGAATTAGGTTTGCCTTCAACCTCCTGACTATATCAGTCGGAGAAATTATAGTTGTTCCTGTGTTTTATAAAATAGTGATCCTCACAAACCTTATATCTGCACAGAGTAGTTTCAACCTAAGGTATAGTTTGGTGTAATTTGTGTATTCATGGAGGCGTGAAAGGATCAGACATAAGATAATAACATGTAATATCACATAAGACCACAAGGTACCTTTGCCTTCCAAGGTAGAAATAGAAAGACAAAGTTTGATGTCAACAGCTCTTTACTGGATGTGTGTCTCACACTACTTTTCTCACATTCATATTGCTCCAAAAGGGGAGTGAAATTACAGTTGTGCCACTTTTCACTTTGTTTTTGTAATTTTCTTTGACTAGTCTAGTTTTGAATATTTTAAGTCATGACCTAGTGCTTCTTCTGAAGAGCTTTTTGTAAATTATAGTGTCAGAATATTTTCTGCAATCCAAAATTAAAAGCAGGCTAGATAAGACTCATTTTTTTACATAAAAAGTTTTAGGTTTTAGTTTCCTTTTAGAATTTTCATTCTTTAATAAAATACGAACATCAAAAAAAAATACCCCTCACATATTTGATAGTCTAGTACTCCAGTTACCTTTGTTTTGTGCATCTAATATTTAAGAAATTATTATGTAAACTGGATTACTGAATTTGTAAGAAATTCATATATAGATAGAAGGATAGGTATACTTCAGTACATTTTGAAATCGACAGCAGAAAGCAGAACTGTTACGGAGCTTATTAGAATACTCTGACACAATTTTGGTGATCAGTGCTATACTGCATACTTTCTTTCCTTATTTATTTATTTTATTTTTATGCCTTGCGATTTAGTGTGAAGCTATACTTAAACGAGATAAATGTATTAGGGAAGAGATTTTCTGGCAATAATTTGTATATATATACACACATGCACATGCGTAATATATATCTCTCTGTACAAATATATATCTAAATACTATGTCTTTTATATATATAAATTATGTGTATATATATTTTTAAAAATCTGTCCATTGTACTATTAAGTTTTAGATATTTCAGATAACATTTCTATTGAAAACCATGTATTTTGTCTGGAATTGAAATTTATGTTCTAGCTTATATTTTTTCTGTCAAGGAAACAAGGAGTTTAGAAATATGCATTTTTAAAATTATATTTTCAGTTATTACCTGTCTGAGGAGTAAAGTATTAGGAAAGATATGATTATTTTTGTCATTTGTCAGTGCTGTACTGCAGATGAGAGTGTTCATATTCTAGCACAGGAAAACATTGCAAACTTAACATTGTATTGAACAGAAAAATCTGTTTGAATACAGTAAGTATTTCAGGCTGGTAAAAAATGCCCTCGAAATACTCCTCTGCAATGAGAGTAAATGTTCCGAGGAAGAAGTCTGCATAGCAGCCCTGCTGGGCATCAGGTCATTAATCTGTTCATATGTTTGTAAAGTAGTGCTGTGCCATGTCTAGAATGACTAATTCGGTTATATTTCCATGAGTTTAAGGAAACCACATTACCCTTGTCTTACAAAGTCAAGACAAGGAGAAGCACATTCTTGTTTAGTGATGTGAGATGTAAGCTAATGTGAGACATTAACTCAGAGATGAAATAGTCTATTTTAAAACACAGGCACCATAAATTTAAACTGCAGGACATGAAAAGTGAATTTAAGACTAACTGATTGGGCATTGCTACATTCCTTTTCTGATACAAGTGTCTGTTTCTTTTTCATAAGTGACTTTTATATACCTAGGAGTCTTAATTTAATTGACTTCCAAGTCAGTAAGATAGTGTTTCACTGAACAGACAAATGCCTGAATACCTTTAAAATGCTCAGCTATAGACTTAAAAAATCTTGTAAATCTTCTTCAGAAATATTACTGTAGTTCCAATTTTGGATCAGTTTATTCGGATGAAAACATTTTGAAGTAGTTCACTGAAGAGATTTGTTTCCATTTTCCTGTTCATCTGCTTTGCTAAAATTTGTACAATAGCAGTTGTTTCTTCCTCTTGCAATGCATTTTTAATGATGGCTAAGAATAGAAGAGAACCAGGAGCTAGCATTATCCAGATTTGGATGGAACAGTGAATTTGTTGATGGCAAAATTTGATACATATTTGTGCACTTAACCAGTTTGATTTTGCTTATACCTGTATATGTGCTGGGTATGTGTATGTTGAGAAATGTCCATACCCAGTTGTAAAATGGCTTGATTTTTTTTTTTTTAATCTTTTGAAAAAATGCATTATTACCCTGTTTGTCTAACATTGCTAATATTATTTATTTTTCTTTTTCATTATTTTAAGACATTTTCATCAGTTTCATTCTCTGAACTCCTTGAGACGTTTATATAAAAATTACTAGTGAGTTAAGCTTTGTCTTATTTTTTTGATTTTTGTTCCTCAAAAAATAGTTGAACATCCATAGCCGTACTTCTTTTTGCCACCTTTCTCTTCCTAAAAGTTTTCTTTATTCTGGTTGTAAAAGTATCATGTAATCCATCCACAACATTAACATTGCAGTGCTCATATTGGTACTTCTGATAGTTCCTTAACCTAAAAAAAGTAGTTTGAGTTAGTAAGATTTTTGTGAATGTTATTGGAAAGTATGTTTTAAAATATTTCCTCTTTCTTTCCTTGTAACCCGTTAGAACATATCCTAAAACTGTCCCAGAAATGTATTTATCACAGCTGAAGTTCATCTCTGTTGTTTCTAATTACTATGTATTCACATTTTAGTGATATTCCAAGGATTCCTGAGACTTCTCACCCCCCGTTAGAGTCTAGTGAGTACACTCCTTGTTCCTTCTTCTAAGCATGATAATATACCTAGCACAATTGTTTCAGCTATAAATTTTCTTGAATTTCTTGAAATTCTATGAATTTATATGAAAGATGACCACTGGAAATCACATTAGCGCTGAGATTTTTGTGTGACAAAATTCAGTGGGTTTTGGTCTTGTGTGTTGAATGTGAAGCAATACAGATTTTAATAAAGGTATACAGATTTCAAATGTTAGCATAATTTCCTTATTTTCTTCTATATCTTACGTTGTTAGTACCATACTTCCATATATGCTATGGCCCAAAACAGTCATTTACTTGCCCTAACAAAACAGAGGAAACAGGTATAAGAGATTGCCAAAGGTTCAAATGGTGTTGGGATTTCACCTCCTGCACCATTCAGCATAACCCCAGTGTTCTTGCTTCTCTTTTTCTTAACAAAGTGTTCTTAGCTAAGTGTTGGTTAGGTGAACTTTTTGTGTGTCATACTTCAAAAGAAGGGTGTTCTTTTCAGCTGTGCTATTTGAACGTAGCCAGTTGGAGTATGTGAGGGCCATGGCTCCCACTCCTTTCTCATCTGAGCCTTTTCTGAGATGCAGCCGGAAATGCTCCCTGGGAAAGGGTCTCGTGCAGGCAACGAATGCTGTTACACCTGTCATGAGCTCATATCATTAGTGAGGGCTCTGTTTCACTGTTGGAGAAGTGATAATGTTCAGCACTTGCTGGAACACCCGCGTGCCAGATGCATGTACTGCATAGCTTCCTATTAAAATTTCAGAGGCTACCAGAAGTATAAACCATAAAACAGGTATGATTTATTCATCAAAGATTTGAGATCATACGGTCAGAATAGTTTGGGTGGGAAGGAAGATGTATAGTTCTATCAGTGAACAATATTTTATTTAAAACACTTGCTATGGTTTGTCAGTGATATATGAGGAGCACTTTTTTATATGTTACTTCAAATAAAACAAAAGAATGATAGGTTTAATCTGGGGTAAGGGTAAGCAGGCAGTCTTTTCACCATGCTGTCTAAGTCAGTTTAAAATCTTTCTGTGTATTAATCTAGTTCTAGTGTGTATAAGTACAAACTTTATACAATTCAAAGAAAAAGCAACTCATAAGTTATCCCAATTCACTTCGAAGTTTTGAATGGTAACTTCATTTGTTTCTCACTTGGTTTTAGGTTCAAGTTCTTTTGAATCTCAGAAGATGGAAAGGCCTTCTATTTCTGTTATATCTCCGACCAGCCCTGGAGCCCTACGGGATGCACCACAAGTCCTACCAGGCCAGCTTTCTGTGAGCATATTTTGTTCCTTGAGTTGTTAATTGAAATTTATGAATTGCTGGTACTCAGCCCTGCACATTCTCAAGGTCTGTGGGGAGGTCAAGAGAAATGTCTCTTGCTGGTAAAGACTAACATCTTTCAAATGTTTTTTAACACCCTCTCTATGCACTCACAAGCCATTACTGTAATCATAGTGGAAGTAAGGAATTGCCTTAATACCTAAAGAGCACAGGAATTTACCTTGAGAGGAGCCCATAAAAGTGCCTTGTAACTTGGTATCTTGGGGCCCCTGCATTGAAAATGGTAACTTTTCTGTACCTGCCCAGTAATCTGCAGTTAACAAGTGTAGTTTCACTTTATCCTCATTATGGATAGTATCACTTTATCCTCTTTATGGGAGCATTTAAAGAGCTGTGTATTTGTTAAGCATTTATTAAGCATTGTTAATGCATTCAGTAGTGCATTTTAATGTAGATACACAGTACATCCTGGAACTGTCTGTAATACTAATTGAAGTTCTTCTTATTAAATATACTGTAAGTACTTAGGCTTTTTGTACATTCTTACATTTATATTGATTGTATTAATTTCTAAGTATACAGCAGGCTTAAAAATTTCATAATACTATGATTATCTTAAGAAATTATTTAGCTTTATATTACATCTTTCATAAGAACACTTGAAAGGGTTACAAATTTTAGTAGATAGATTTCAACTATGTCTCGAGTTTAGCTGCATTCAGGGCTTCCTGCTTAATGTAGTTTTAAGCTTCAGAGCTCAGATGGTTTAAATGCACTCACAGATGCAAGATTATGCAGTGAGTACCACCATTTTATTCAGATGTGGTAAAAATAAAAGTCAGGTATACACCATCATCTTTTCCATCTAAGTTAAATATTAAGGGATTTGAAATAAAACACGTCTTACTGTCTCATAGAAAAAACAATGGTTACTTTTACATTGTGGTCATTGTGATGCATTCTGAAAGTTCTGGTTTTTCTCCATTTTCAGTAATGTTAACTTCATTCTTCTAGGTTAAACTCTGGTATGACAAAGTGGGACATCAGTTAATAGTAAATGTTCTGCAAGCAACGGATTTGCCCCCAAGAGTAGATGGACGCCCCAGAAATCCCTATGTAAAAATGTATTTTCTTCCAGACAGAAGGTAGCAATATTTCAGTTTTGAAAATTATGCTGTAATTTACTATGTATTGAATTAACTTTTAATGAATGATTATGAAGTAAAGAACTCCTTTTTACAATTTTTTACAGCTAGATAATTTCTAACAAAAAATTGCGCTTCAATCATGCAAGTCAGTATCGAGTTAACTTTGTGGACTTTTGTATGAATGTGATACACTGTACAGCAAATGCTTTTTTCATTTAGGCATTATCAGATCAGAAAGAAAGAAAACAGTTGAGTGCTGATGAGGGGATGGCATTTTGCGATTTATCTCTACATGCAATTTACAATCACTATTTGTGTTTCAGTGATAAGAGTAAAAGGAGGACCAAAACAGTAAAGAAAAGTCTAGAGCCAAAATGGAACCAAACTTTTCTCTACTCACACGTACATCGTAGAGATTTTAGAGAACGAATGCTTGAAATAACCGTATGGGATCAGCCAAGAGTACAAGAAGAAGAGAGTGAATTTCTTGGAGAGGTGATACATACAGTCACATTTCTTTAGAGTTCATTTGGTTTTGAACACATATGCATATATATATTTTATATGTGTTTCTGTGTGTGCCTTCAAAAAGTAAAATTAAAACCTGATGATTTTTATGCTAGATTCTTATAGAGCTGGAGACAGCACTTTTAGATGATGAACCACATTGGTATAAGCTACAGACACATGATGAATCTTCACTACCTCTGCCTCAGCCATCACCTTTCATGCCAAGAAGACATGTTCATGGTGGAGAAAGCACTAGCAAAAAATTACAAAGTAGGTCCAAATTCCATTAAACTCTTTTAAATTTTAAATGCTGGATATGGTATAAGGGTATTTAAATTCCTTATACAAGATAAAAATACTATTTCATAGTCTTTAAAAATAATGAAAATGTGTGGCAGAAAGGAGATGTAAATTATGACATTATGACATGCCAGCCTTATGCCTGTGATATATAGCTTTCAAGTAGGTGAAAACTACTGCAATTAATTTAGTTTCCAATGGCAGAAGAAAATTGTTCGGAGATTTTTTTGCGTAAATTTCCTTTTAAATAGAAAGTTAATTATTATTGGATACATTTTTTTTAATAATTAAATGTGTTTTATTTTAAAACAAGGAAGTCCTTAAAGACATACGAGGCTTAAAAATACTTTTTGCGTAAAATTAGTCTCAACCTCCAGTATGGTCATTATACAATCAGACAAGAAGTGTACTGTGGCAGCAAAGAGAAATTCTATGCATGTGTTTGGGAAGTACAGTTGTTTTCATAAGTCTGATTTCAGGTTTGTATGAGGCATGTTAAAAGAAGGAATGTATTGAAATATATGAATATTGTAGCTTCTCTGTTAATTTAAATTAATTTAAGATTTATTTAGATATATGAAGGGTGTAGGGGATTATTTTAAAACACATTTCCAAACTATTTTCTGATTTTTCTGAAACGTGAAAGTCATTCACTCCAGCCAATATATAGGAATTGGCGCACACTCAGGAATGAATCATAAATATGTCATACTGCTGTAATTGCTGCATACATGTCCAAAGAGAGGATATGTATAGACAGACCAAATTAAAGGTTAGTTTTCATGAGACAGTGGAGCTTTTCGAAAAGCTGGCAGTGCTGTTTCCGCTTCCTCTCTCACCATATGCTGCCTCATCTCCCTTCCTGTTCAGCAAGCTGATTCAGCTTATTCACAGAAATAGCACATAAGAGATTTTTTGCTTTATTTGAGTTTAGCTTTCTGCAGGCTTAGTGAGATAAACTATTCTAGTAGAGGATTACTGAGAACTTGAGGGAAAGAGAAAGGGAAAGGAGGTTGCAGCAGCTGTAAGATGTTAAATTGGCACAGCTGTCTTGTGAAATGTCAATTAGTCACTGCAGTTTAGTTCTCCTTCTCTTTGACTTAAAATCATCTTTTTAGTTTCAGTAAAATGTTAAGTGAACATATTCTTACATTTTGTAACACGACCAGATGTTCAGGTGTTTGTTTACCTTACTGTTGTGCAGGATCTCGGCCAATCAGTGATAGTGACATCTCAGATTATGATGTTGATGATGGTATTGGAGTTGTTCCTCCAGGTGCGTGGGTGAAGAGCATGGTCCTGCTTTCTTCTCCTTCTTTTTTTTTGCTTGTTTGTTTTTGTTTCTTTACAACATTTTGGAATGTTGGGGATACTGGTTTCGGAGAGTGCATTGTGAAAAGAAACAGTTTTCCTGATTATTCCATGGTACCTGTCCTAAATTGTGGGGAATTAAAAGATTCTACTATTCATTCATTTATATTTCTTTTACATATCATGCTTCATATGTGAACCACTGGTTCATTCAAATTGTTTAATTGTTTACTGCATAATGCTCCAGGCATTATTTAAAATATAAATTAAATTTTAAAAAACCACACATTTTAAAATAGTAATTAATATCTCAGTGTTTATTGAAAGCATATTTTGTTATTTTCCTTTTGCTTGAAATTTAGATACAATGCAGTCTCCTGATTGATCTCTTATTGATAATGCATGGCTGTAGATTAAGATGCATGTAGCATGGCTATATCTTTTATAGTTTTCATAAGCCTTCATGAACTATCATTACCCTAAATGTTCATAAATATATACTTTTAGAGACTGTCATGGTTTGACTTTTAATTCAGCATTCCTTACATATTGAAAATCTTGAGGATTATCTTGGATACCACATTTTTCTAGTTCTATTTGACTGTTGCCACACGTTAGATAAATATGTTTCCCAATTGTCCTAAGCTAACTGAAGAGTCACTGTGTCATTGCCAGCACTAAATCAGTCTCTGTGGATCTTCCTGATGAAAATCAGTGAATTAAATCATGGTGGGATTTGGAAAACTCTCTGTCTGTGTTTAAAATAATCGCACAATTTATTTATCCATTATATAACCAGGCAAATAAATCACATATTTTTTTAATGCAATATCATTTTGATGTTTACTGAGCCAAATTCTCCTTCCTTTGATGCTAATTGGGTTCTTTCATTAATTTAATACACTTAGCACTTTGCTAAGAGAGAAATTTGTTCATGTATGTCTAGTTATGATATTTGTTTTGATATTTTTGCATCAGCAGAGAGAGTGAACATTTAAAATGAAAATAAATGATAGGTTCTTAATATTTTTCCTGTCAATTACTTCTTTTCTTTTTTTTTTTCTGTAGTTGGTAATATAGTCTATCTGTGGCATATCTTTGTAGACTTACTTATGTTTAAGGTTTTAGTGTATTAAGAACAGGGACATTTTTTCAACTGCCAGTCCTTCAGTAGATCCATTGGAAAGAAATAATTTTCCGTTTGACAGGAAACATTCAAAATTGTTCAGCTGAATATATTGGACTCTGTTCACTGGGTCAGCATCAGAGTAACTGATTCTTACTGAAATTTCTTGGGACTTCATGCTCAGGTGTGCCTTGGATGAATGCATGTATTCAGGCTTTCTCAGAGATCACTGTAGAAAAGAGCAGGATTTAATCTTCAGAACTGGATTTACAATGAGCTGAGTCTCCAAACTGAAAATCGAAGGGTCTAGTGAGGAAACTCCTTCTGAAATCCACTAATCAGAAACATTCTATTAGTTGACCTGACCAAGCACAAATTTGTCCATTTTGAGTTTAATGGATACATTTGTTCAGCAATTGTAAGTGGAGTTCATCTGTTTGTGATTCCTATGTGAAGTGGACACACATAGGAGTGTGGGAGTTTTGTTTGCCCAATGCACCTTGAATTCTTAAAAGGGTGTTAAACTTCAGGCATACAGGGGCAAAGAAAATTTGAGTCGTCAGCCACAAATATACAACAGACAAAATGACATATGTAAATATATTTTGTAGTAAGACCTAGAAAAGCTTGCTGGTCCCACTGTCTATTGAATTGCTTGAAAATCTTAGACACAGATTCGCAAATGTGACTGGAGATCAAGTTCATATATGCACCCTCCTGTCCAACCTTGCTTACTTATCACACTGCTAAATCATCTAAGGCTTTGGACTGCTACCTTCGTTTGCACTGAATGAGTAGTACAGTATCTTCTCCATTTAACAGTCTCCTCTGTTAAAACTTAGTTCCATGCAAGTTCCTTGTTGTGTTGCAGGGCCTTTTCCCCTGCTTTTCTACTGTCCTTCAAAACCATGGTCCTCCCCAGATCGCACCCCAGCTCTTGCCTGGTTCAGATTTCCCATGCATCCTCTTGCAAGGTATGCATGTAGGAAGGAAGAGTGAATATCCACATTGTAGTATGGTGACACAACATTTTAGTATAGCCTACTAGATTAGTCTAGGATTAAGATGTTCCTTGTCAACAAAAGTAAGGATATAAAATTTGAGTTTACAAAATGTGCCCCAAAAGAAAATATTTCCCTTTAAAGACCCTTTTCCTTCCTTTACCACTTTTTTGTCAATGTTACCAACTATTGTGCTTATATATGATAAATAAGCTCTGTCTTTATTAAAGGTATATGAATAGAACTGTAGAAACAATAAGGTTGGAAAAGGCCTCTAAGACCATGTAGTCCAAGTGTTAACCTAGCACCACTGTGTTCACCACTAAACCATGTCCTCCGTGGCACATCCACATGCTCTTTGAAGAGTTCTAGGGATGGTGATCCACCACTTCCCTGGGAAGCCTGTTCCAGTGCTCGACAACCTTTTCAGGAAAAAATATTTTCCTAAATATTTTCCTAAATATTTTCCTAAACCTTCCCTAGCACAACTTGAGGCCATTTCTTCTTATCCTGTCACTTGTTACTTGTGAGAAGAGACTAGTCCCCACCTCAATACAACCTCCTTTTGGGTAGTTGTAGAGGGCGATAAGGTTCACCCTGAGCCTCCTTTTCTCCAGGCTAAACATTCCTGGCTCCCTCAGCTGCTCCTCGTACGACTTACTCTCTAGACCCTTCATCAGCTTCATTGCCCTTCTCTGGACACATTCCAGCACCTCACTATCTTGTAGGGAGGGGCCCAAAACTGAAGAGAGGATTTGAGGCACTGCCTCACCACTGCTGAATACAGGCAGACAATCACTGCCCTGGTCCTGATGGCTACACTGTTTCTGATACAGGCTGGGATGCCATTGGCCTTCTTGGCAACCTGGGCACACTGCTGGCTCATGTTAAGCTGGCTGTCGACCAGACCCCCGCGTCCTTTTCTGCTGAGCCGCTTTCCATCCACTTTGCCCCATGCCTGTAGTGCTGCATGGCTCTGTTGTGACCCACATGCACTTGGCCTTGTGTAACCTCATACTGTTGTCCTCGGCCCATGGATCCAGCCTGTCCTCTGCAGAGCCTTCCTGCCCTTCAGGAATCAACACTCTCACCCAACTTGGTGTTATCTGCAAATTGACTGAGGGTGCACTCAATCCCCTTGTCCAGACCATTAATAAAGACACAAAACAGGGCTGGCCCCAACACTAGGCCTTGGGGAACCCCACAAGTGGCCGTCCACCAGCTGGATGTAACTCCGTTCACCACCATTATTTGAGCCCGGCCTTCCAGACAGCTTTTTGCCCAAAGAACAATGCAACCGTCCAAGTCATGAGCTGCCAGTTTCTTCGGGAGAATCCTGTTGGAAACAGTATCAAAGTCTAGGTAGACTGCATCCACAGCCTTGTCCTCATCCACTAAGAGGGCGACCTTGTCATAAAAGGAGATCAGATTAGTCAGGCAGAATCTTCCTTAAAGTTGTTAATTTATAATTTTTCCTGAAATATTGAGAAAAGAAGGAAGTTATTTTGCCCCTTAATTTCTAAAGATTTTCACACAGCTTATTGCACATTTTCTAAAAAACTAACACATAACTACAAAATATCACTTCATCTCCAGAAAAACTAAAGAAATTAATGATAAAAATATTTTAATTCATTTAAATAACATTGGAAATTCTTAAAACAGTAGTTTCAAATGTTTTATGAATTGCTAAAGTAAATGCAGTATTAGAATTTAGTAATTGCAAAAGAAACTATTTTCCCAGAGGTTTCAGCAGTTGCAAAGAATCATTGCTTATCAATGGAAGTAAAGATGGCTATGTCAAAAACAGTGATAACTTCCAGAATATTTGAAGAAAAGTATTTTTCCTTTGTCGCATCACAAATATATCTTATCTTTCATGTAATTGTACCATCCTCGTTTATTAGTAGTATCTTGCAGTGATATAGGTATCATTTTTTAATCACCTCATAGAACTGTTTATAAAAGGAGTTCATATCAATAGCTGAAAGTAACTTTAATTTGAAGTTCTGCTTTAACAAAAGTGATTTTTACGGGTTTTTGTGATATGCCAACCTCTACTTACATCAAAAAAATATTATTTTAAATCTCTCAACCTCTTCTTATATGAGAGATCTTCAAGTTTCTGAAACATCTTTGTGATCCTGAGCTGGTCTTACACCAGTCACTCTGTACCTGTATTGCACTGGGCAGCCCAATACTCCAGAAGGGTCAGTAAAAGATTTAATAAAACACACACATGTTTTGAGGCCTCTCTGTTTAACCAAAACTTTAGTAGCTTTCGTAATTAAAATGAAAAAAGGCTGATATCCGGCTGGCAGTATCCCAAGGGATATTTCTAATAAAGTGTCTTGCTTACATTATGGATAACTCTTCAGAAGAGTTTATTTTTCTATCATATGTAACCTGTATAAACGGCTGGAATATATTTACCTGCCTCCTGTAGTAGCAGGGTGACATTAACACAATACCTTGTTGAGGTCTGTACTGTCTTTAGGGAAATTAAAATAATTCTGGTATCAAACATTTGCTAGAACCATTTTCATCATCCATCCTGAATTCGTTTCCGATCACACCTGACAGTTTCCCATGAGCAACTGAGAAACTTCTTCTGCATAAGCTACCATAAGTTTGATTGCTGCTGGCATGCTGGTCCATGCAAAATTTTTCTCTGCTCACCCTGAAGAGCACAGAGCTTTTATATCTGAGGATATGAGGAAATGTTACTGTTGCCGTCACTGTCATGGTCACTGTGAATGTATGGATGCGATTTGACCAACCTGGCAATACTTGAGCCAATACTTAGAATAGGTATGAATTGCTGTTGCTCTGTCTGTTCTGTAAGCTTTGTGTACACACACTGCATAAGTTTAAGGTATTGTTCCCTAGATAGCTTGGCTGTGGAGAGTGTATAGCATAAAATCATCTTGTTATACCAGATTTTTAAGTGAACAGGATAATCCTAGGTGTAATTTTTTAGGCAGACTAGAAATACTCGAGAAATATGTTTTAAATTGAAATCTACATGACTTTTTATATTTCAATTATATGTATATATATATTATATATGCATATATTATATTTTATGTACAATCTCCTTAAACTTGGAAAGAAGTTTTGGATTTCTTTGATTTTAGTTTGAACAAATGTAAACTACTCTTCCTTCTGATAGAGATGACAGGATTTTATCTATCATAAGCTTGTTCAGAAAATGAAATATCTTTTAGCACATACAACTTACATTTAGTCATCCTGGGAAAAGGAACACATCCAGCTTTTGTCATGTGTAGTCACTTTTCCTCTGACAAAAAACCCAGACATTTTTTGCAGCAATCTTAGTACATGAGATGAGGGAATCTCCATTGAAGTCCTGATAGAGTCACTTTTTTGCTTCAATATTTGCACCCAGACCTTCTCCTGAGATCAGGGAGATCCTCATGTTTCTTTATAATTTCGTTAGAGAATTCTGAAATGCATCAAAACCCATGAAACATTGGCGGACTTCTTTGTTAAAAGGTTGATAAACCTCAGTAGATACTTTCATGCATGTTGTCAGCTTTTACAGGCCATTAGAATACATTGGTAGACTGTTGCACATTTTGGGGAAAAAAGTGTGACTGCTTACTTGATGTTTATGATCAAGGTTCAGACTTGCAGCTGAACAGCAAATAAATGTCATTGAATACATGATCAAGCCTAATACAGACTCTGTATATGTGCCACACTTTTAAAAGAGGGCTTTAATATTTTGATAGATCAGAGAAGAACTACAAGAATTATATAAATTATATGAAAAATGATAAACCCCTCAAACTTTAAACTCTGTAACAAGATCCATAAAAAGTACAACTTATTTAATTTATCCACTTGGCAATTGAGTGATGAATTCATAGTCTTTTTCTGCATGAAAGGATGATTTCTGATATAGGCTGTTTTTTTAGCTGAGCAAAGTAATACATTACAGGAACTTTAATGCTAGACAAATTCAGAGAAGGAGCAAAATTATTATTTTGGAATCTAAGCAAGAATTTCTGAAGCGATTAAGGGATGACTTAAGGGATGAATTTTTCTATCATTAAGGGGTTTTCTGTCAAACGATTCTTGTAATCTAATTTAAATGTCTTGAAGTGAGCAAGGGAAGTCTGAGCAGATCTCCTTAGGCTCTTTTGGAAAGGTAAGAGTTACCTTTTAAAAGCTGTTGTCTAATTGAGCTTCCTGGTCTGTTTTAGGATGGGATCCATAGTGTACAGCAAGGCATGCTACATGGAAAAAGGCACAGCAATATCAATTATTTAAAAAGTATTGACATTCTTCTGATTTTTTGAAAAAATTTTTTGTCGTGGTTTAAGCCCAGCAGGAAATTAAACTCTACACAGCCACTTGTTCAACCCCTCCTCTCTGCCCCCCTACCCTGTTGGAATGGAGAGGAGAATCAAACTAAAATGTTTATGTTGAAATAAGAACAGTTTAATAATCGAAAATAAAGTAAAATACAGTTATAATGGTAAATTATAATAATAATGATAATAAAAAAGGAGAAACAAGTAATGTGAAATGCAATTGCTCACTGCCCACTGACCAATGCCAGACCCGACTTCCCAAACCTGGCTCCCTTTCCAGGTAACTCTCCTCAGTTCATATACTGGGCCTGACATTCTATGGTGCAGAATATCCCTTTGGTGAGTTCAGGTCACCTGTCCCACCTGTGCTACCTCCCAGTTTCTTTTGAGTACTTCCTCACTGGCAGAGTGTGAGACAAGGAAATAAAGTCCTTGACTTAGGAAAAACACAACTTAGGAAAAAATCCAAAACATCAGTGTGTTACCAACACCATTCTCATTCCTAATGCAAAACACAGCACTGGAACAGCTACTGAGAAGAAATTAACCCGCACTAGTTGAAATCAAGACAATCCTTTGTAAAAATGAACTATGAGAAATTTTGCCGCTTAGCCATAATATTTTGAAAAAATATTTGCAAAGTATGCAACACCCAGTATTATGTACAATATACTCTAAATGCTAGTATTTTTTTTAGGCAGGTGGCTTTGGCCAAGTTCAGTAGAACATCTTTGTATTTAGCTGAAACTAGAGGCAGAAAGATACTTTATATATGAGCAGTCCTATGTGAGTCTGTGCTGTCATATGCAAGTGTGCTTTTTCCATTTTTTAGATGAGGCAAACCTACATTGTTTAGATTCCTTTCAAGTATTTGCTATATATAAACTAGCTATACATATAAACTGTATGACAGTTTTTGAACTACAGAATACCTGGGATATTCTTCCCCAAGTCAGAAAACTATTTCAGTTCCCTCCTCCACATCTTCCAGTACAAAATAAAAATATCTCAGTTTTTCAGTCTCTGTACATGTAGATGTTTAAAGGTAATGCTAGTAGTTTATCCTGCGTGATACATCGGGATGTAAAATAGCTGAATGATGACTTGAAAGTTGTGTAAGCATTTGGATATGTGCTCCTGGAAGACTAACCATCTGAATTCTTTCTAAACTCAGACCTTTATTGCCTAATTTCCATTTGTTATCCTCTTGCCAGTAGGTTATAGATCTAGTACTAGAGAAAGTAAATCCACAACGCTAACTGTGCCAGAGCAGCAAAGAACAACACATCATCGTTCACGTTCTGTGTCTCCTCACCGTGGCGACGATCAGGGCAGGCCCCGTTCACGTTTACCAAATGTGCCATTACAGAGGTAGGCATCACAAGTTAATGAAACACTAGGTGGTTGCAAGCTTGTATGATCTATTATTATTAAATTTTGTCTTGTTCAGCAATTTTTCACTATTTTAAAGCTTATTTTGTATCTGAATTAAATAGTGCAGTATTTGAAATTGATATATGCTTTTATTAATTATTCAAGGACACTCATAGGGTGAATCATAACTTTGTAAGACTTACCTCTTCTTACTGATACTTCCTCTGTGATTCATCATCTCTGTACCATAACTAATACACAGGTTTAAAAATTTCTTTTCAGTGAGTGGCTGAACATTGTATGAAGCCACTTATTTGTAGGATAATAAATAATGGCATGTACAAATTATATAATTTTTAATGACATTCTTTTAGAAATCATGTATTAACAATTTAATGATTAAAAACTTCCTTCAACTAATTTGTACTGCAATCCATGTGTTATTCATGAGAAAAGAAGATGATCATACATATTTCTGCCTTTCAGGAGTTTAGATGAAATTCATCAAATGAGAAGATCACGTTCTCCAACTAGACACCACGATGCCTCCAGAACTCCAGTTGATTACAGATCCAGAGAGTTGGATAGTCAGTATTTGTCAGATCAAGAAAGGTACACTGTCAGCCTGAACTTGGAAAAAATTTTAGAAATGTCTTTGTTGGTTTGCCTAATTTTCAAGTTTTCATTAGAAAGATAACTAAGAGCAGTGGGGAAGGGAGAGAATTCGTCCTAGCTGATAGATCTAGTGCTGTGGTTAAGCTATCACCTCTTTTTTTGGTAAAGTTGCACACTGGGTTGACAATAATAACAAGTATCTAGAATAATGACCTTGGGTGTTTGTTCTAGAGTATTCTGCTGCTTTTTCATGAATGAAGCCTAGAGACTTCTGCTAGAAAGTCATAAATCTACATGTATGCCCTAGCTATTCCTGTAATACATCAGAATTTACCAGTTTTGGTAGCCAGCAAAATACCAGGCATGCATTCTTACTAGTCGGGAGCTGCATGTGCTCTGATTTGCATCCATATGCTTACAGATTTTGGACATCTACATATGCAGTCTCACAGCATTTTATATAACATTCTGGTGAACTTAGTACAGTACTCAAGCATAGCAAGGGTAGTCGCAGTGCTGGTTGTAATTTGCAAAAATTTCCATACACATACAGATCTCTCCCTGGAATACACTGGGTGGCTACACTCCTCAGTGAATACTTGGTCTCTCCTAGTGGGCATTGTTTTCTTGTATCTAGGAATAATATTTAGATAAAATGGAAAAAAAAGAGAATTTCTGTGTAGTTTATAGCTGAAAAAAAGTTTAAAAAGGTATTTCAGCTCAGTATCTGTGAAATGATAATCACATAGATTATCAATGTTTGTGGGTTGTTTACTTTAAAAAAAATCATATAGCTAGACTATAATGGCAAATTTTGCCACTCATATAAGATCAATTATCCTAGTAAAATGTTTGATTTTTTTTCTTGGCAGTAAGCAACTACTTTTTGTAACTGATGACAAAACCTTTCCAAATGATCCAGTAAATTCAATGCAGAACATACATTTCATAGTGATGTGAAAACGTGTAAAGGGTAAATCGTAAAAATCTCTGGAAGTCTTTGTTCAGTTTTGAATCTACACAGAGATTGAATAAGAGGTGGCTTTTACAGCTCAACTAGTTCAGTTTTGTATATGATCTTGCCTGTTTTATTTTTGTTGTATTGTAACATAGGTATGAGAATTCATTCGTTATTTGGAACATTTAAAAATTCAACTTTATAGGCAAGAATTGTGTACACAATTGACTAAGTTGGATTATCATACTGACCTTCCTTTCAGAGGTGAATCAAAATGCTTTTTAAACGTAGGAGTCAGATTTCTAGTCAGACTAATTCAAGTAATGTTCACTTGTCACAAATGTTTTCTCTTATTATTTATTTTAAGTAGTCATATAGTCAAGAGCTTCCTGATGATATTTAACAAATAGATTTCTTATTCAGCAGATTAGGGGAGGAAGAGGCTTTAAAAAGTAGCTGTTGTCAGTATAAATATAGACAGTTAACTGTTTAGAATTTTTTCTTTCAGTAAAGCCTCAAACTGTGACTTAACTGGTGGTATATGCATAAATTATGATTGGAGAGGAGCAGGCCTTACACTGAGGCTTTCTTGGGGATGAGCCATCAAACTAGAGCTACAGCAGCAATGGGCTGCTGGATTTGTTCAGAGAAGTGAAACAGTCTTCAGTTCTCTTCAGTGTTTAGAAAACTTTTTTCAGAAGTTTAAAAATCAGACATAAGGATGTACATGGCTTATTTGCAAGATTTAAAGATGGGCCCATGTACTTACTCTCCCTGAATAATAATCTTGTCTGCAATGGTCTCCTCTTTGCCATTTTCCTTTTCATCTGTTCCCCAGATTTCTTCAGTTGTGGAGGCTGTTTAACTCTCGCAGATTTGGCTGGCTTTTAGTACATAAGAATAGCATCATGGGAAAGATCAAAACCAGATAGTTGACAAAGATTCTCTGTCACATCCAAGAATTTAAAAAAAAATCTTAGTTATGTATTGGTATCAAGGGTAGTATAGGTATTATATGTTGTCCAGTTACTGAACCCTTCATCTAAATAAGTACATTCTCGTAGATACCCAACATAAACTTGGTTTCAAAGTTGAGTAATTACCCAAGAGCTACGTGGCAGAAATTACAGTTGTTGATTAATGACATCTTATTGGGCCGAAATTAATATTGAATATTAATATATTCTATATTAATACAGATATTTGTAAAAATAGTTATTATCACTGTCTTGCAAATGCATCTCTTGTGATAAATTTCCAGTGGAACTGATTTATCCACTTCAACTTTTTAATATATATTCATATGCATATATACACACATGAATGTGTATATATATAAACAGTTAGGAAAAGCTTTTTATTAGGAGATCTAGCCAGACACTTTGCGAGCATGGTACTTTTTTGTTGTTGTTTTGTTGTTTCTTTATTTCTTAAGTAAAATCTGTTAACGTGAGTACTAAAATGCTTACATTAGAAAACACTTGTTTTAGAATAATAATCTTTATTTTAAATGCCTCCCAAACCAACTTAATTTATTTGAGAACTGTAAGCATCTTCTTACATTATTGGTAATCTGCTGTGATGGATTCTTTTGTTTTTTTAATTAGAAGATTTCATGGTGGATTTGCTATTTTATGTCACTTTTCTGGATGAATTTTATGTTGCTGTTTGCTGTGGGCCAATTACAATAGATACTCTTTTTTTCTTAACAAAGTGCCCTATGATTTAATGTAGACTTCGTATCTACTTTACAACTCTTAAGAAAATAGTAGTTTTTTTCCTAAAATGCATATTTGTTTGTAATTTGGAAACCTGCTTATAAATTCTATCTGTCCTCTAGGCTTATGAACAGAAATTTTGCTTAAAAAGAAAATGAAAAAATTCAGTTCAACTTTAGTTCATTTTGTTGCATCAATATCAGGCTAGTGCCTCCAGATGCAATTAAATCTCACACGACTGACAAGCCATTATTTCAAACTGCCCAGTTTAGAATTTTAAATAAATATTACCTGCACTGCATCAATGAAATGGATCATTTTATAATGCCAGGAAGCATAAAACACATTGAACAACTACTGCTTTATCTGTTTTTTAATCTTTTCTCTCTTCTTTTTGCCATAGTACTTCATAGGATTTCCTGCTTCTTTTAAAATTAGCATTTTTCCATGAAGTTTACCTTTAATTTCATATTTATGATAATTAGAAGGTTTGCAGCTTGGTCTTTCTGACTGTGTTGAGTGTGTAAATCTTCAAGATTAATTCAAGGGCTATTTCATATCATAGTCATATTTATCACAGGCATAAATATGTATTAATTTTACCATCTTGCTGGCTGAAGTATGTGTTTGGTTACAGTAAATGAAAAATAGAATAGACAGTTGATTTTCCACAATATGAAACAATAAGAAACAAAAAGTCTGATGGCTGATTAGCTTTTTTTTTTGTTTCCTTGGGACTGCATTACAAAATCAAGAGCTATGACTCAGAATTTATGTTTGGCCAAACATATTATTTCCATTGAACATATATGTTTGATTTTCCCAAAAGGGTGACTAGCTACTATTCCCATAGGCCGATCTGCAGTAAGTCATTATCAAACCCTGTCCACTTTTTCATGTATGATTTTGTGGCTTAGAAAGCCACAAAACCGGACACAAAACAAACAACAAGCATCTTTCTTTTTTTTCCTGAAGTATTTCTTCATGAATTAGTTAATGAGACAGGAGGTTATTAGAAAACTGTAAACTTATTATGTATTCATTACATCATGAAGGGTTCTGAAAAAGTAATTCTGAATTTTAAAAAGAAATCTCCTTAAAGTAGGTGCCACACTAAAAGGAATTTGTTGAAAATGTAGTTATTACAGGCATTTTTTGGCTCCTATTCTTTGAGAAGTGCAGTAGGAGTTTGAATGTTATCAGCTATCTATCTGGGTGGTTGCTTCTTGTTTCTTTTTATGTTTTCATTTGCGGATCATTGGCATAACCCATGTCATCTAATGCTTCATAATTATATCTGTTTCACTCAACACCCATCCTGTCTGTGCAGTGAGCTTCTTATGCTGCCCAGAGCAAAACGAGGAAGAAGTGCTGAGTGCCTACATACCATCAGGTAAATACAGGAATTTGGTGATCATGAACACATCTGGTTAGTTGTCTATACTTCGTGTGCCCAAATCTTTTTCCATGGCGTTATTTAGTCCCAGTAAATAAAATACTTCCAAGTACATTGTGATCCAGATGTCAGTTGGTATTGTTTGTTCGTTTTAATTCAGATTGAGACACGTATATATGTTTGTGAACCTCAGTAGTAAGGATTAAAACAGTTGAAGAAATTCTGTTTTTGCAGTTACATTTTGTGGTGGATTTTCTGTGTAGTCACAAAAGTCCTGAGCTCCCAATGCATGACAGCATTGTTATTTCAAACACTCCTTTTTATTTTTTTTATGTTTTCTTTTATTTGCATTTTTATTTATATTACAGCCACGCACAATTCAACAACCTTTACTTGTGACACCTAATCTCGTGCTGATTTAGTCACATGTAGAGGAAAAAACATTGATTTACAAGGCTTTATTGGGAATCCCAGCTTTGAGGAGTCTTGTATTACTTGATTTTGCATTTAAAAATTGTTCTATAAATTGGATCCAGATGTTAACTTTGTAGTTTCAGCTCATCTTCAGTCTTCATTAATCTCTTGCTCCAAGGCTTGGAGCTCCCTGTCTCACCATTTCCCAAAATTGTGAAACTGAACAGGACTGAAATATCTTCATCTAAAAAACCAAATTCTTCTCCCACACCATTTTTTTCCCCATGTCTGTTACCCTTATTAAAATTGCATAAAATATTTTCCATTTAGAATCAGCAAAAATGTAGGTTGAATTTAAAGTAGTTAACTCCTTCAACCAGGTAGTTATCCATTTGTCTGTTTGAGATCTGGATGTTGCTAAAAGCTTTACATCAGTGCTATGTGTTTAAAATCATCAAACTTAAAACCATGTTGTCTACTGCCATTATTAATTTACTTAA
This sequence comes from Cephalopterus ornatus, assembly GCA_013396775.1. Lineage (NCBI taxonomy): Eukaryota > Metazoa > Chordata > Aves > Passeriformes > Cotingidae > Cephalopterus > Cephalopterus ornatus. The sequence continues at coordinate 65,550 of VZRE01003974.1, read as the reverse complement.
TGTAGGATTTTCCCTTCCAAAGTAGTGTATATTTTTTTTCTAATATGCCTTGGCTTACTTTAATTTTCGTCATCAAATTTGGAACAGTATTGAAGATGCTCTGATAGGTTTCTGTTATAAGGCACAGTAGTATAAGGCTGAAATAATAAATATTAAGCTTTTCAACAAAATCTGTTCATCAATGAAGGTGTTAAATTAAAATTCAAGTTTTTATTATCAGTAGAAAGATTTTCATTCTTATGCTTCAGCTAAAAATGCTTTTCCCTCAAAATTTTATGGTTTAATTTTTAAAAATTTATTTAATTCCCTGTTATTTTATATAGGTTTATTGTCATGTAATAGCAGTTTTTGCTGCCTCCTTCCTGTGTCATTTCTGATGCATATTCTTTAGCTTGACCTCTGTCCTGCCCCCAGCCCTGAGGTTTCTTCTTTCCCTCTTAAAGATTATAATTGTCATTAGAATTTTTCAGTGACAATTCTTAAATTCTCAATTAATTAAGTAAATATTTTATTATGAACTTTTGATGCACTTTGATCAACCATTATAACTTTCCAGTAGTTTTAAAAATCTACTAAACCATTCTGGTCAGTTAACCAGCTAAAAGCTGTGCATGGGCAGCAACAGAGTTAAGTAAGAGCTACACTGAATTCAGAGAGTAGAGCCCTTTCTTGCCTTTTTCCTTATTCCATTTATTGCTATTTTTTTTAACGATCAAAAAACTAACAAATTTACCCTTTTAAAGTAGTAGGAATGGTATACTATAAAACCAAATGGTACTTATAATAATGTATTGAAGGTGACTATAAAGGCAATAGAAGACAACACATTGATTTTTTTAAAATTTAACTCTGCGACTTACAAAGCCTAATCTCAGATAGTACTCCAAAATTGCCAATATCCATTCTTGAATGAATACTTTTAAAAATAGTTTCACAAAAATTTGTTCTATGCCATCTTTTGTCCTTGCTTATTTCTAGTAGCTTGACATTCATTCATTTTAGAAACATTATAAGGCTTTATCCTTGTGTCCTAGACAGCTTGCTGGATAATGTCTTAAATAGTAGTCAAGACAGCTTCAGCATAAAATAGGAAAGAAGTGTTAATGGTTTCATATTAAATGAAAGAAATTAGGTAGTCCAAGCTACATAGTTAAGATATATGATGAGTTTAATACACCAGCTTGGAATAATACCAGTCAAAGCTGTCCATCTTGTCCATTTGTATGCAATTATTGACTAACAGCAGAAATGGTGGAAAGGTGTGTACCTTTGCTATAGACCGTTGGTTGTCACATTCCATGCCTCAGGTCACTCTTACTTTGACTGGTAGTATCTGCTCCTATGCCATGGACCACTGACCACCTGATGGACGACCATTCCTTTGTTCCTCCTTCGCAACACTGTGGTCACCTCTGACAGAGACATCACCAGTGGTGGCCACTAAACCCATTCAAGGGTCAAAGCTCTGCTATTAAATCCCTCTGGGTTTTACAAACACTAGGATTTCCAGGCAGAGAGTTGATTCATCTGCCTGTGACACAGCCAGGTTTATAATGTTGATCTACTGTGTCTAGGTCCAAGTCTTAACAGGAAAAAAAATGTCCTATTGGGACACACTGTTCTTGATGCTGCAAAATCCTCAAGGCTGCTGGTTCTTCTCCTAATAGCTCTGCACCTGTGTCCTGGTAGGGAATGTGGAAAATTGTTAGAGTTTTCTTATTAACCCTTAACCATTGAATGGCCATAATTCCCATTCAGCAACCATTGTCTGCCTTTAAATTTCCCCTTTACTCACTGGGTAGAGCTGGATGATAAAGTAAACATTTCCTGTTCTAAATCTATGATGATCTTAGACAGCTGTCCTTTAATACCTCAGTGCTGCTGTGCTGGCTGATGTAGTAGATCTCCTAAATTTTTTTATTAGCTTATTATTAATAACATTTAATTACTGTTAAATTTTGAAATTTAACTTTCAAAAGACACACTCAAAAAGCCAGTTGCTAATACATCTCAAGTTAAATTTGTGATGCCATATATCCCTGTGTTAGCAAGATTTTCATGTTTAGCTACTAGAGACATTAAAGTCTCTCTAGGTCTAAGTAAGGCATCACTTAGAGGAATAAAGAGCAAATTTAATATCAACTTAATCCTTCACAGTAGTCTGTATATTTTAATTAGAAGTATCTATAAATGGAATTTAGATTACCTTCATTTCAAGAAAACATCTCAACTCTACTAGTATTGCCATGAGTTCATCCACTGTATTAAGAAAAGTGTAGATACAAAAAATTATCCCCCCGTTAGCTGTCATAGTAGTTGAGAAAAACATATACTAAGAAATCTACTCACACAGCTATAAAATGTAATAGAATATTATGCATGTATTTTACATTCTGGTCAGTCTTGGCTTGCCTTTATCTGTCTTTTTATTTCTGGCATGTTTTTTTTTTGTTCTGTTTTCTTTTCTGTCCCACCACATTCAAGAAGTTCTGTTAGGCACTATAAAACATTACCACCCAAGATGCCTTTACTAGAAAATGGTACTCATTGGAACCTGTACAGGTAAGAAATGTTTAGAGTCCCCTTTAAACTCCTTTAGAGTTTAAAGCTCCTTTTATAAAAAATAAATAGACTTATTAAATAATAAAACCCCTCCAAACATAAAATGTGTCATACATTTTTGTAACTGAGACATAAGGGATCAAATCCTAAAATAACATCATATAATTGTTTAAATTAATGCCTACATTACAAAAATTCCAAACCAAGCTACTTTGTATTAGGTGGAGTTGTCTTTGCTGTTAAAATTTTATGTTGCATGGTTTTCTTTGTTACATTCTTTTGTTTATGTATGAAATTTCTGTTACATATCCAATTTACTTTCATTTTGTTTAAATGATTTTAATTTACAAAGCTCAACTCTTCCTGCATGTGCTAAGACCAAATCCGTGATTAGACAGGATATTTCACTCCTTCATGATTGCCTTAATTCACGAATATCGAAATTTGGAGATGATCTGCCGGTTAGGTAAGAAACTGAGGATTAATCCCCCCCTTGTTTGGTATCTAATATGGATTTGCACAATAAATAAGCTTCACTGTAAAGGGATTTCACATGACATATAGTGTATCACATTCTTTTATGTTGGCTTAATATTTACTGGTCTTAATAAAGATTTAAATTTATTGTTTGGTATTTCTCATTCCACTTTTCTTACAAGTGGATGCTGTTCTGTCTTATTCAGTTTTAAACATTTCAGCAATCTTTGCAAAAAAATTTCTAGCAGTCTTTTGTTTGCTTTTGTTTTCTGAACAAATCTTGACACTATCATCCAGTCAGCTTTTTTGTTTTCCTTAATTAAATCATTGTGATCCTACATTTTCTGTAAAGAGAACATTATTTTATGAGTTAATATCTAACATTGTATTCCTTTCTTTGTTTTCTTTTTCTTTCTCTTCTACCATTGGATGCAATGCACTGGCACTAGTGAACTGCAGCCCTCCCTTGACAGGGCTAGGAGTGCTAGTACCAACTGCTTGAGACCAGATACTAGTTTGCATTCACCAGAACGAGAAAGGTATAAAATAAAAACTTATGAATTTCTTGTCATCTGTGCTGGTGATCTTTATCAGTTTTGTTTTTCTTCATATGAGTACTCTACATTCCTGTACATTCTTGTCTGCTTTGGTATATGTAGACATTTTTCCTCCTATATTCATGTATGTCATGTAAATTGTGTGTTGGAGTTTATAACTGCTTCTGGCTACTTTCCTTGTTCAAGCTGATGTTCATTGTTTACAAAAGTCCTCAGTATGCTGATAATAGCATTGCAGTGTTAAGTATTTTGAAACTATCACTTGGTTGTGAATCTTCATCATCATTTGCTAAAAAGTTTTATATTTGTTTCTCGATTGTTCTGTGGACTGCTAGTAAAGCAGTGGCATAAATTACAAATTATGATAAAACTCTCATATTTCAAACCAGAGCTGCAGTTTGTTTAGTGATGTATTTTTTACAAAACAGCCAAACTTCATTGCTTTCCTACTCTAATCTGCTGCATCTGCTTTTGCGATTACAAGGCAGTAAGGTTTTTTTTTTTCACTCTATGACATTAAGGTTCACAGAAGTCTTAAGAAGACATGTTTGCAATTTTTATGAAATATTGTTGTGTCACATATATTGTGCAGGCATGTTATGAATGCTTTCTGTATTTTTACTATTACAATAGCTTGGTTCAAAATTTTGGGTGAATCAAATACTCCTGGTGTATTTGATGGACGGAATGATTCCACAAGGGAACTTTTCATAATCACCTGTGGTTTTACCTAAGATTTATACCATTTTAGAGTGAGATTTTATGTTCACTAAGGGCTATAATAGGCTCCCTTTGAGTAGGAATAGGGTGGAATTATAATTTCATCTGTGCAATACCTATTTAACTAATGTGGCGGTTAATAATGCTTTGCCAGTCAACCCACGATGTGATGGTTGTAACAGTGACATCATTTTCTTTATTGTGGGAGAGGACATGTTAAGAAAGGCACTAAGAATGCACTTTTCTCTTTGAGATAGGGTTTCTCCTTTATTTATTTGAAATTTCCCTTTCCTTCCTCCTCACTTCCCACTGCTCCTTGGCTGGAACTGTGCTCTTTTCAAGTTGTGCCTTTGTTGCAGAGGAGTAACTAATGCTCTGCTGAGATATCTCTGGTGGATCTACAGTAATTCGTTCCTTTTTAAGACTGAGCTCGAAACACTATAGGTAATATGAACTTCGTTATTAAAAAAAACAACAGAGTTCAGCTGAAGTAAATCCACTCAGAATGAAATATAGGATTTTGTTGTAGATTTTTTTTAAAAAAAATCGCCATCATATTAATAACTGTGTAGATATATACAGCTGTATTCATCTGCAAGCAGTTATTTAATGTGTTAACATATGGACATGAGCAATATGTTTTGTGCTTATTTCAAGATGCCACCTATCGAGTTGAATATTCAATGAGACAGTAACTGGCAATTATAAACTATCTAGTTAAAATCTTAAACTCAAAACTACATCTGTCATTGATGTTAACTAGTTCTGTCTTTTTAATTCATGTCCAGCAACCTCTGTCCAATGGCACTATGCAGAATCTGAAACATTTTTCATGAGCTCCTTGTAATGAAAAGTGTAATGAAAAGTTTTTAGTAATGGCCTCTATTGCTACTAAATGTGGTTTTGCCAAATCATCAGTGGACCTGATCCAGAAAATTTGGCCATCACTATGAAAGTTTTTCTTAGCATTTAGAAGTCCTAAATAGGTGCTTTTGACTTAGGATCTTTCATCAGATCTTTTTTAGTAAATTCATATTCAGATTTTTCTTGATGGTTTCATTGAAAATAATAAAATCTGTGTGGCTTTGAGGATTTAGGACATACTTTTTTTTCCCTTTCTTCTGACATAGAAGATGTTTTTCCAATACAGACCCAGTTTTGGAGGAAGATGTTATATTAAAAATATGAAGCCCATGTAATTATTCTACTTGTTTTGCTGGAAGCAAATTTTAGAAGATTTAATTCTCCACTGTTGAATGTGGAACCTGCTTACACTTTAAGGTGAGGTTAGTCATCAGTTGCATGTAGTGATAGAGGAGTCTTCAATTTGAAGAATGGAATTAAGTTCAGAATAGAAAGCATTATGATTTTGTGCTGGACAAGATGAGAACAGAACATTTAAAATACTGTAAAACAAGCTCTTAAGCTCTAGGAAGCCTTTTTGTAAAGCAGGTATGATGAAACACTGTAATATATGATATGGCAAAGGTTGTCTTCATCACTGGAGACTAAGAAAAGACTAAGCCATCAGGTGTAGAGTTGGTCCTGCTTGTAGCAAAGAGAAACACTGTATGGTTTTGTGAACTCCAATCTACAGCACCATTTTATTACCATTATATTTGAGGGACCTATGTTGAAGGTATTGTTAGTTGTTTGCATGGTGTTTCTTCTCGCCTCTCTCCTCCACAAATGTCACTGTAGATTTTGTTTGAAAATTTAGATGTTTATGCCTCAAAATACAGACTTCTAGATATGGATTTATATATTTTCTTCAAGAAAATTAGAAGTATATTCACCTGTGGAATGGGTGGAATATTTCTGCTTATTCCCCCTAACCTTTTGTCTCAGAGGGTGTAAATTAGATTGTATTTGAGATCAAGAGCTAAAATGGACCACTTAATCCTCTTTTAACAAAATGGTTAAATTAATTGTGTGTAACCAATGGACAGTAGAGCCCCATTTCTCTGTGTCACTGATTTGTGGAAATGGTTTTCATCCTTGAACCCTCTACAGTGTCGTTCATGTAATTTGGAAGGGTCAGAGTAGTTACTGGCTTTTAAGATGCTGCTTTGCCAGTAAAAGCAATTTTATTGACCCATTTATAGTAGTAGAAAAATACTTTCAGCTGTAAATATGAATTTGTGATATACAAGTCTTGTTAGTTGCACTAAACCATAACCAAAGCAATAACAACAAAATTCCTTTTCTCCTTCTTTAAGTTTCATCATTTGAGCAAGTAACGTCCATACAACTTGCACGGCAAACTGACCTTGCCTTAACAAGGGCTGCTGAAGTTTTTTGGTAAATAGACTGGTTTGGTACAGAGCTGAATCCTTCATATAGTTCTCTTTTGCACAGTGTACTCTAGGACACTCAAAAATATCCAGCCTTTACAAATACCACTATGCAGTTGCACCATGCCTGCCTTTTTATCCTTTTTTTTTTTTCTCTCTTCCCACCTTGCATCCCCCATCCCCCTATTTATTCCAAGCTGTTTTGTTTGGGGTTTTTGATTGTGTTGTTGAAATTCCTGTGATGATCTGCAGGGCTTATTTAAGTTTGTAATATAGTCATAAATGTCCTCTAGTGCCATTAAAAATGTTCTTCCTGCTACTACTTCCTTTAGTATGATTTTTATTTTTTACTGTTCTTTTCACTATGTCTCAAAATCTCTGCTTTTTTTTCCTTGTAAATTGGGTGCTATTTATTTAAAATGGAGAAATTTGTTTTCAACATCCAGTCAGGAAAGCACCTAAGCATGAGGTTTAAGGGTAGAATCTGAACTCATCCAGCAATGGTTTCTCATCATAATAGCATCTTCCCCAGACTGATTTAAGATTGCGGCCAGTGATAGTCACTTGGTAATATATAGTATGGCTTTTATTTACCATCTAAGTTTCTTATGTTACAATCAATTGTTGTGTGTATTAGCAGCTGGCAAAGTAGCAGCTGTATAGACTGGTACTTTTTTTATGCTTTTGGCCCAAGAGGTTAACTAGTTGAGATCTGAGCAAATAAAACCAAGGAGCAGAGCCCAGGAGTTAGTTCATGTAAAACAGGGTTGGCATACCTGCCCCAGAGCTGTTAGATTTGTTCTGAGATGCTTCACTGCAGTAGGAAGAAAAACGGGATGTTTGCTATCATCTGGTCACTGCCACCTAAACAAGACACGAAGCTCAACAGTTAACTATTACCTCATCATAAATATATAATAGGGAAGTTGGAGCTGTCACTTGATCCTATTAAGGCCTGTCCTGATTTCATGTTGATTTTTATGTTGCATGCCTTTCACAGTTGTGTTGAATATCTCCATTTACATTTAAAATAATGTACAGTGGTAATAACTGTTTGCATTAGGTCTGCGATATATTGCGTTTCCAATTCTTTTCAATCATGTAAAGAAGTAGGTTATTACATGTTTGTGTTGTACTGTGGCTCACAGTCACTCAACATTTAGCGACAGGGAGCATGTTCTCAAAGCTCATACTCAATGACGTAGTTAATTCTATCAAATGCTCTTTAATATTTGTAGAGGATATCAGCATATTAAGGGCTTTGACTGAGTGCACTGATGCATTAACATTTTCTTTAACCCTTGCTTTGGAGAGAAAAAGAAACTAACTACTAACAACCTATTTGCTCTTAAAATTTCCGAAAGGCCTACTTAACTGTTCAAATGATGCTAATGTCCCTGAATTTTTTTTTATTTGCATGTTCCATAAATCAAACCCTTTTCCTTATTGCATGGACTGGAAAAATACTTCAGAAAGGGAAATATTGGATAGTTGTGCAGAGTTTGTGTGTAAAATGTAAACATTTTGCTATTCATCAATAAAACAGTATATTTTAAGATTGTTGTATTACAGTTGTATATTACAAATACATAACATCCCAATAAAATAAGCAACACCAGTCTGTAATATAGTATATATAATTCTAAATTAAATGAGCTTTTTCAAGAAAAACAATCATGTGATACGCTAGTTTTCATTGTCAGTTCAGGTCCTTTTTGTTAAATTTAATTATGTAGCATAATGGCATGTACTTTGGGGATAAATAGAAATGAACAGAAGAGGAAGTTGGCTGCACACACTTTCAATATATATTTTCAAATGATAAAAGATTACCCACGTACTTGTACGCAAATGTGTGTAGCTTAGTTGTAGCTAAATAATTTACCTGTACTCTTTCCCTGCATTCCAGAAAAGGGTGACTTTATGCCTTAGAATTTTTCTTAAAATTCATAGTCCTACATTTTTACTGAGATTACATTTTTCTGAGCTAGCAGCGATGGGCTTAGCAAAATGACAAGAAAATGAGCATCATATGGTCTTTGATGCAAATGACAGGCTTTTAGATAGTCTAGCATTTGAGAATATTTGAAAACTTAGTTGTATACCATGTAGAAGATTTGTATTGGTCTAAATTCTCTTTGTTTCAGATATAATGTTTCTGTAGTAAGCGACCTTAAGAAAAGTATACTTGGGTATTAGACAACTGTTAAAAAAAATGAAATTACAGACTTTCCTTACTTTTTGGGGTATTTTTCCAGTCCCAAATACCATATATTAATTTTATCACAAACTAAATACCGTATTTTTTTTCCTGTTTTATTGAATGGGCAAACAGGGGTAGATTGTCCCCCTCCCTAGAGAGGAGACGACCTACTAGTCCCAGGATTCATATCCAGCATGCATCTCCGGAGGATGACAGGTACTAGTCAACTCCTCCCAGTTGAAAAATGGCTTACTGCATCTTGCACTCTCAGAGGAGTACACTGAAATTTAGAAGTATGCATATATGCAGAGAAAGAATTACAACCTCCAGAAGCCCAAAATAAAGCAGCAGTTTAGACATCATCTCTGCATTTTGTTGAACTGTTATAAAGCACCTAGGAATTAACATATTTTCAAGTTTTTTGTTTGCCTGAATGGTCATGACCCATGAAATAAGATGTCTGATACAACAGATCATCTGTGTTAATGTCCTTTAGTCTGTTTTGACCTGCTTCTGTAAATGGTGGTGGCGCTTTCACTGTGGTGCTTTATAATACTATAAATATTTGTTGTAGAGCATATTCTTGTATATATGTTTGTATTGGTTTTAGTTTTCCTTTTCTTAACCAACTGTTCCTAATGGGGAAAAAAACCCCACAAATTGGAAGTCTTGTTAACATTTTTTGTTAATGTATGTAAAAATTGGCACTGTTTGTAAATTCTGTCCAAATCAGGATGGTCTCCATGGAGCAGGTGTTCCTAATAAGGTAGGTTTTGGTTAAGACAATCAGGGCTTTAAAAAAAATTTTATCCTGAATATCACCTATGATTGATGAAAGCATCTTTGTTTTTTACTTCTCATGAGCTTTCTAATCAGATCAATTTGCAGTTTTCATTACTGGGAGTAGTAATTTTTGGGTAATTTTGTCCCAGCTAGATCTGGGGTTGTTTTAAGCAGGCATTATAATTACTATTGAGATGCAAATTAAAAATTTTCCCTTTAAATCTTTTGTACTACAGTAAGTGACAGGATACAGGTGGTTCATGTAAATAGTCTGTACATGATATTGTGAAGTAGCACTTAAAGCTCTAAGACTGGTATACTGATAAAACTCAGTTACTGTAGTGCCAGTGCTCACCTTCTACTTAAGTCTATCCCCATTACTAATATTTATACTATGATTTATCTTGTTTGCTTGATACTGGATATATTCCACTCATGCAAGGAGGGAAGAGTGTAATTGTGTTTGGAGAGCAATTCTTTTCTTATTTGAGTTAGCAATATAAACTATAAAATTAAATTGGTGAAACATTTTTTCGAAGTTGTCCCGCCTTACAGATACTGCATTTCCAGAAATTTTGCCAACGCATCCATTTGATGGGACAGCTATTAATAGTTTAAAAATGCACTTTATGTCTTTTAAGAATTGTTATGTAATTTTTCTTCTGATTTTTTGAGTTGATGGAAAGATCGCCTTTGACTTTGGAGTATCAGACGATGACATATTGTGATCAGCAATTCAAATTAAATCATAATCATATCATGTTTCAGTGATATGAGGTTTTCATCTAAATTCTGCCATTTCCAATGCAGAATTGTAGGCCTTTTTATGTCAGTTGAAATTTTCTGGAGAAATACTGAAATCATCTAATACCGGTTAGCAAGCATTTTACAGTAAAGCATCTGTAGGATATAGAATCTGCTATGGGAAGAATTTAGAGTTGGATAGACAGCAATCTAATTTTCTAAGTGAAATCAGTGCCTTATTGTGTTTGTAAGTCTTGCATGCAATCTGGTCACCAAATCCCAGTGAGACAGTCATTGATGAACCTAGAAGGGGTTTAGGTTGACCTCAATCCTGATGAGTGTTTGCAGCCTACCAGTTCCAGGATCTTTCTGCCAGATTAAAAGAACTTCTGAGAACATTGGACTGTTTGCATTGCATGTCCAGTACAAAATAGTAGCCCACCTTGTCTGCAGACAGAGTATTAGTGAGGGAATCAAAGGTACTTCACCCTCATTTTCTACTCTTTTAGTTTTCATATTTTCTGATTATTTCCCATATTTATTGCAGTGGGCCAATACTAGTCAGTTCTATAACTTTTTAATTTTTTTTTAAGATATACTTGTTGTTACTTGACAACTGAAGCAGTGGGGAATGACTGATGGATTAGCAGGGCTAACTAACTACTTATACTTATTACTTGCAAATAATATTTCACAGATTAATTGACTTTGACAGGTGTCATCTTACTCTTCATTTGAGTACATTACAGATTTATCCTACGAATTGGCCAAATTTGCATATAGGGTGCAATCAAGATCTATTTATAAATACAGTTCTTAAATGCACATGACATGCATTATTTCCAATTTTGATAATTTTTTTGGCAACATTTATTGATAATGATTTCTAACATAAATTTTAATAAAAGTCCTTGCAAGATGATTTTTACTCTGGACTTTGTTCGTTTACTGTATCAAAAAGAAGTGACTCCTTCATTTACATTGACAAGATGAGACATAAGTTATGCATTATTTCAGTGTTAAGAATTAATAGATGTTTGGTTAGTATCATGTATTTCCATAAGATATTTTAAAGAACAGTTTTTCATTTGAATCTGATAGCTTCATTGCTGGAAGGTTTTTAGGTGGTTATTTTTGTATTGGAAATTAGAATTAGAAGGTTTAAATGTCTAATGCCTACAGCATAGATGGAGTGGTATCTGGAGAACTGTGAAACTGTGAAATTGTAAGTGATGATAAAAACAGGGGAAATGAAAGCTGAGCATTTAATGGTAGGTGGAAATTTTATTCAGACTGTTCTTTTTGAGAAATCTGCATATATTGTCAGCATATAACCAAGAATGGATAAAAAAACCCTGTTAAAAATTAATTAGCATGTACTCTCAGTTAAGAGAAGTAGCTTTTGTAAATTGTGCGTGCATCTATAAGAATGCTCATCCAAGAGTCATCCTGAATCCAGCTGTAGAGCAAGTGCCCCTTGTACTTTCATGAATTTGCTTTGCTGTGCTGTTCACTGCCAGTGAAAGAACAATTTGGTCTGATTGATCCTTTCCCATCTTTCGGCAACCACTATGTGACTTGACCAGGGACGCAGTTTTGCAAGACGTGAATTGAACTGCTAGGAATGAGTGTGAGGAGGTAGCACACCCTCAGAGTATTTGTGGCCTCCCTGTTCACGTACCATGTGGATCCAGCCTTTTAGAAAACTTAGTAAAAATCAGGAAGTATTGAATGTGACATTCTTGATGGCTTTAAGGCTACATAAGGTAGCAGACTCACTGCAAAACACCGAGGTCTCTTGTACAAGCCAGTAATAAATAATTTTAAAATGTTAAAGACTGAATTGTATTAAAATGTTATTTAGTCACTTTAGGAATAGTACTTCTTAATTTTGATGGGAATACTGTCATATTTCTCTGTTTAGATTTTGTTTACACTCAACAGGGTTAAATATTTTAAGGCACATAGGTAATTGGAACATGAACTTGAATAGCTTGTCTGTATATAAAATAATATAAAATGCATGTCTATACTGATACTATTGATCACTGATTTGGTGTCACAGGTGGTAGATTTATGATCTAAAAGAGAAATCCTAGCATTCCCTCACTTTAATGTAGGTATAGATGCAAATATATTGCATTACTTAGATTAGTACGGGACTGCAAATTTTCCTGAGTTTTATTGTTAAAATTCAAGTTTGATATTTGTAAATTCATAAATAGTCTGATCTTCATTTGGGTTTTTGTTTGTTTGTTTTGTTTGTTTTTAAAGAAAACTGAGTCAGTTATTCTACTTTGCTATTGTTAATTATTACAAAATACAAAGTTTTCATCAAAATTTATGAAATTATGAAATTTACATGTATTTTCAGGAGAATTTCACAGTATAATGACAAAATAATCATCTTAGTAAGGGAAGATGTTCTGTATAGGTTTATATGTTAATCTAATGAATGATAGCATGGATTAATTCTAGAGAAGGATAATAGCACCTATTAAACTACAGTGCTGCCATTCAGCATGTAGAATATAAAGATTTTTTAAAACATTGTTGTGACTTTCATTCTATAGTTTATTACATCTTAGATTGTTGATATTACATCTAAAATTTTTGACATTTCCCTACAGTCTTTGGATTAAATCAGTGGAAGGAGAAATAAGAAATATAGCCTTTTTCAACAGATAGGGCCTTAATGCTTTTGGTTTATATATTTGACTGCATGTCTCCACCTTCACTGCATGTGACCATCTCTTTGTTTCTGCTCATTCTGTCCAAATACACATCCATGTTTCCAAATATTGTGAAGAACAAGGACGCTGGAGTCTTGCATTCCAAAACAGGACAGTGTAGACCACCTAAGTGCTAAACCTGGAGCAGCACAGAGGTATCCTTATTTACTCAAATCATAGATAAATGAGGTATTGGTTATAGTATATTCTTCACATGCTCTGCATACTTTCACATATTTTCTTTTTCTGGTTTTATGTACAAGTACATATATGCATGTATTGCTCATGGATAATATTTATTCTCCTTAAAGGTACGTTTAAGGGGTAAATTTGAGTATGATGTGAGTGTTCTTACCCCAGCGTTCTTCGTACGCTGTATGTGAGCACAAAAGGACACCTACTTATAAATGCCCACCTGCCAATGCCCACACTGTGCTCAAGCTGAGCCAGGACTCCAGACACTGTAGTAAGCTGTTGAGCCATATGGAAATTCATACAGCAGCACCTTAGCAAGTGGAAGGAAACAGAAAGGAAACTGTTTTTATATAATTCCTAGGATGGGCTGCTCCCAGGGATAGCACTGAGAGCAGAGAAATAAGTATATTCAGCTCATTAGTGCTATGTATTAATTTGTTACTTTTCACAGGAAAGCATGCCCTACTCTCAGTTTTTCCATTCTACTAAAAGTAATCACTATGTGCTCTTCTTCTCCATTGCATGTAATGTCACAATCTAAGCAAGTGACACAAGAAGTAAGAGAAAAAGAAGCTCCAACCAACCAACTAAACAGAAAATGAAGAGGGTGACATAATTTGAATGATAATGCTGCTGCATACAGTGGATCTAGCCATAACTTTAAATACTTTCCTAACTGCAGGTGTTATATAAAGCTGCAACATTTAATATGCATGGTCTCCTGTGTACCTGCCTTATATTTGTCCTAGTAAAGGAATAGAATGGAAAAGTAATGAGAATATACAAAAAATAAATCTGAAAATAAAAAATAAATCTGAGGACAAAAGGGATTTTAATTTTTAATCTGAAATACTATTTTTTTGTAAGAGAATATATTCTTTCAAAACCCAAAAAGCTTCAGGTAATGACCTCTGCTTATGCAGAAAGCACTTTGATGCAGTGTTTTCTCTGTTGTGGAGTATATTGCGTCACAATATAATGCTTATCAAATATTGCAGTGGGTACAAATAATGCAAATCCACTGTGATTATGTTCTTTGGGTATAATTTAGTGTCACAGCTGCTTAAGTATCTTCCAGGTCAGACACTGGATTCCTCTTTATAAACACAAAGGTTTAAAGGAGAACATATTACTTTGAATAATTTTTTTATCTATTTGTTTTGCCCACAGCAATTCTTATATAGCTTAATACATGACATTGATTGTATCAGTACAAGATCTTACATATGTTAAAGTTTGTCAGAGTTTCTGGTCTATGAATGAATAATCATTGCTCCCTGGTTTTGACCACTCCTGAAATACTGTATGCACTTTTTTTTCTAAAAAACTAGTATATATTGATGGTTTTTAGAGGTTTAAAATTGTAAATCCTAATTTGTAAATGCTCACATTACTATGAATAGTACAGAAAATTTTGGAACACAAGATTTGCAGAGATTTTCACAGTATGTTTGTAGTCCTGGGTAGTAATGATGAAATATCGCTTTAACTTTGTTCTTATATGTGTTGACTCATATTGCTGTTCATTGTTCTTATTTACTATCAAAGCAAGTGCTTAGGCTGTCAGAGTTAACTAGTGCCTCACTGTCCAAATGTCAGATGGATTCTATAAAAGATTTGTGTAGAAAAGGAGTGAAGGAATGAAATAAATGACTATCTTATTTATACTGAGTAGAAAAAAAATAGAATTGGTTTGAACTGTTTCTAAAAACTTCAACAAGTTTTAATGGAATGAGAATTTTAAAAGACAAGTTTTTATTAATATAGTGACACCCTTATTTGAATCTGATATGATGCAGTATTTGTTCTCCTTTTGAAATTTAGATTCAACAATTTTTATAGTTTATAATTGAATAGTATTTTCTGGTTCTTTCTGCAACATTTTATTCCTGATTTCTACTCTGAATTTCTTTTTCATGCTGTTAAGAGATGACTTATAAGCCTATGAGAAGGCATTGTTTTAATCAAATACAGACTGTGAAGGGGGAGCTAGTTGCAGGCTCAGTCAGGATTAATGTTTTCTTACCTGTTTTGGTACCTCATAATCTCACACCATGAGCCTCAATCAATCCTAATCAGTGCAATGCCTCTTAAACCTCAAATTCACCAGCCAGTTCATGATGATCATTGTCACTTTCTTATTTGTCAGCCATTTCTGTTAATACCTTTATAATACCCAAATAAATAATCTTCATATTTCTGTATTCTTTTTGTTCTTTGTTTATTTCTTTTCTGACATGTCATTTCACAGGCAGTCCAGAAAAGTGGAAAGATATAGCAGCCAAAAACAAACTAGGAAAGGCTCCGCAGCTGAAACAGAAAGGTAGGATTGTTGATCGATGTGTAAACATCTCTTATTATCAGTCTGATTCCAGTTTTTTGAATATACCTCTATACAACTTTTTTAGAACATCTGTGACAGTACCCAAAGCAATGTTGTTGTAATTGACAGTATTATTTACTTTGTATCTGTATTATTAGCACTGTATTGCATACATACGGAATTTTTCTGGCATTCATCATTGCAGATAAATTCAATGGTAAAGACTAGCAGTCTTTTTCTGCACTTTACCACTGATTTTTTTCAAAAAATCTTTATTTTACATTAATTTTGAGGATGATAAAATATATTAGATTAGATAGATATAATAGATTATTAATTCAAAATGTCTCTGATCAAGTTAATTTCACTTTAAAATATAAAACAGTTAAGTTACACATTTAAATATGTATAGAAAATTTCAACATCTGTCATTTCATAGAGTTAATATAAACACTGGAACTTTAACTTTTTAATTTATTGAATTTTCCTGAACTTGTATTATCATTATAACTTTTAACTTTGTTGCTACAGTAGTATAGCGTTAAATATTCAAATTCTTAAGAAAAAGAGAAAAAACCCAAAGATATATACTGAATCATAAGAACATCTCATTAAATTTCAAACCCTGTTTGTTGCTAGCATAAGAACAGTGAGGAGGGGTGAGATCCTGCCTCTATCAGAAATAGATTTATGTTACCTCGATGAGCAGAGGTGGAATGTACATCTGTTTACATTGTGAGAGCTGAAAATCTTCCATGACCAACACAGACATCTCTGTTTTCAATGAAAATGCACATTATGTGGCAAAACTTCAGAGCTTTTATTTTGTTTTACTGCTTCAAGTCCCAGATTACTGCTCCTGATGGAAAAGCAATAGTTACATTTTTCTTGAGTTTGATGATTCTGTTGTCACAACAACCCAATTTCTTTTTCAGTTTGAATAAGAGAAATTACCTAAATGATGACTGAAATCCTTGCAATGATTGAATCAGGGACTGTTTTGCCACAGAGATCACTAAAGCCATTTTTTCACCTGTTTTTTCTAACTCCTGAAGGGTTAGAAAGGGGTTTGGTTCTTGGTAGCCGTTCAGCAATGAGCCCAGTGAACAAGAGTATAGGGAAACATGAATTGTCCTGCTTCTTTTTACATCTCCGTAGCACATACTGTAGGTTTCTGTTTCACTAAAATGATTCACAATAGTAGATGTGAGACAAAATGTCCAAATAAGTCTGAGTGCTGTAGTTGAGTATTTCATCATAGATGTAAGATTGCACTAGTGCCAAGAAGTTTTGATAATAGGGTAGGCAATTAATTTTCTTATCAATTATAATTCAAGACTCTTTCTTCTTCAAATATCCATTTTTTTCTAAGAATTTCTCTGTATTTTGCAATTTGCAAATCTTGTCTATTAGTTAAGCAGATTACTGGAATATCATATCAGCACGCTGTCAGCTTCTCTATAAAGCATTTCAGCATGTTGCGTAAGATTAGGTTTTCTATGTATTGTGATAGCTTAGGAAATGTATATAAAAGGGAAAAGGTCAACCTTTTCAGGATGGTTTACAGAACCTAAACCTTCTCTTAATTCAATGAGATAAGCCTTCAAGATGGAATTCAGTAAAATATTCTGAAGGATCAAAACTGATTCCATGAAAATCCAGCATTTTCTGTTCTTGTCTGAATGAGCAAAACTTGTAAAATTTGGTTCATCTCAATCCTAAAATGTTTTCTTTCAGCCCTAACTGATTGCCCCAGAAATGCCAGATGTGACCTTACCTGTCATATGCTAGGATACACACAGTCTTTAACTGTGTTTTCTATATTTTTTGTAGGACATGATGCCAGCGATCAGTGATGCTGTCTTATTCTTAGTTTTTCTTTATAGTTTCTTAGGTGGCAGCATGTTTTATTCATCTGAGGCATCTGTCTGAAGAGAAAGGAATTTGAGTTTTCTTGTATGCTGGCAGAGCTGGAACCTGTACGATTCCCCTGTAGACCATTGCCAGCAGAATTAATAGGTTTGCTGCTTGTAGTGTTACCACCTTCTGTGAGGAACTAGGAGATGAGAAACACGTGTATGTGCTCATTGCAGTCTCATTGCTCTCCAGGTATCGTTTTTTGCCCAAATTCCTCTCCTCTTCATACGTTTTATCTCAATTCTGCCTCATTTCCTCACTAGCTTTTTGTCTCCTGTTCTTGTTTCTTGTTCCTTTTTGTCTCGTTCCAGAGATCAGCCATTTGCAGCAACAGATCTTTCTCCTAGGCCAGCAAGTCCTTACCTGCATTCTAGTTATTCTTCAGTTGCCTTTTAGCTCTCTTTTCATTTGCACCCCAGGTAGCATATTCATGTCACTGTAATAGCCCAGCTAATGCAAATCTTGAGCCTTACTGGTCTTCGAGTTAAGCAGATCCTCTATCTTTCTCTTGGAAGGGGACATGTCTGTAAAAAGTGTATTACTGGAGAAGGAGATAAGTTTCTGAGTTGTAGGTAATTTCTGTAATGGTAGGACAGACTCACAGTGTTTGACCAGGCTCTCAGATAAATTCCGGGATATTTAGCCTCTAAAATGAAAAATATCAGAACTGAGAACGTGATGACTTTTTTAGATTGAAGCATTTATTCATAGTAAAAGCAAACAAGAAGTTTCTGATATTGGGATCCATATTTACCTCATGGATGTTATGATGTTTAGACATCTAATAAAACAGATGATTTAAAGCTGGTTACGTGCAACAGTTGGGATGGATTACTTTTACATTCAGCATGGAGAAACAGGCATTTTCAGAACTCAGCTCATCTTCGTTATCATAAGGATTTTTCAGAATCAGGAGATTCAGTCTCTTCAAGCATGTCACGGTTATAGCCAGGGCAAGCCAGGAGTTAGGCTGAGGAAGTGTTAGGGTTTAAGAGAGAATATAAGCAAGGGCAACAGAATCTTGAATTTTCTGCATTGTGACTGGTCTTCCACATAAACTGTTACTGATGAAATGGCTTTGAATCCAAACCTGTTTGTTATCCTTGATAGGCATCTGCATGTAATTTCATATATAGGGTTTTTTTTAGCATAACTTCTTAGTGTATGATAGTCATATGAACCAGACAGTTCCTTGGTTACTTTGACTGTATTTTGTAGGAAAGTTGTGCTGGGTGTGTGAGTCTACAGAAATAAAAAACAACCTGAGCAAAACCACCCTACAGCGACATGATGTCACAAGACATTGAAATTTCTGAAATAACAGCAGATATAGTAGTACCATTTACAAAATGCTGCACTGTTGGAAAGCCAAGGAAGAGTAGAAAGGCACATTTAGAATACTTTGGCACTCTACAAACCTGAAATGTTTCAGCTTATCCTTTACCTGCAGTGTATGCAATTACTGAACTAGTATTAATTATGCTTTATTATGCTAAAACAATTAATCATTTTACTGCATAATATAATTGATTTTCATTATAAGTTCCTTCAGAACCGTATTTCTGGTTTAGTACTTAAAATACTTAAATAGATTTCTTATTGCAAACTGTTAGGGAAACACAGAATTACGTATGTGCCTCCATATTGTCCTATTTTAGAACACTAGTTGAAATTCAGTTAGTATTTTTAATAACGGTAATAGGTATGTTTTAGAAACAGAAGTGCTTTGTAATAAAACTGGGTATTCATAGCCTACTCTGGTCTAGTCCTTATGTCATATGTGTTGTTAGCTTGTGTTTGCCGTGTTTAAGGTGCAGCTAGAGTTTTTGGCCAACTTTCCACTATAAGCAGTGCAGTTCAACAGTTCCAAACTTCGGGTCATGTGTATCTGCAGTGGTGAGTGTTCTGCAGATTGTCATTTTGAAAATGGATTTGCATTCAGAATTAATAACTTCTATCTGAAATGTGAATCCTGGTCCTGCAGCCAGGATTTGCAATGTTCTTTGATGGAGGGGGGCATGGGAAGATGTGCCTGGAGCTAACAACTGAACAGTTTCTTTTTGGCACTGATGTTTTAGGGGTCTGCTACCATGTCTTTCTAGAAGGGGACTTCCAACCCCACGAACGACTGAACAGCCAGTCATTAGGGGAAAACATCACGCTCGCTCAAGATCGAGTGAGCAGTCTAGTATCAAACCCTTATGCTCTGTACATCACCTAGCATCCGGAGGGTCGGCGCCACCTTCTCCGCTTCTGACAAGGTTGCTATTATGTGTACAGCATAGCCTTCATGTTCTGCCTCCCAGGTTTCAGTGTGGTGTTGTACTTTTCTGAGCATACATGGCACGTTCACTCATTCTGGCACTATAGATTATCCTCTCTTCATGGTATTTACACTTCTCCCATATCCTTTTATGCCATCTATCTTCACCATCCAGATGGTACTTCTTGCTGTTGAATTTAAATAGTTATACTAAGTAAGAGTAAAAGGTTGGCTGTGTTTCATCTCTCCATTGTTGTGTTTTGTTCTGTATCCATCTGAAAATTATCAAAGTACTTTTCTTAAACACTGTGCAGAAAATCATGTGATGTTTACACAGCTAACTGATCTTACAAGCCAGTTGATCTGTGTAGTGAAAGCCTACAGTATTTTGAGATTGCACAAATGTGTTACTTAAAATTTTAAGTTAACTACTTGCAACCTTAGTGTAGTAGATAAACAGTGCTTATCCACTATAGTAAGTCTGACATTACTGTAACTGGCAAGGACATTTCATAGTAAGATCTCCTCAGTGGTCTACTGCTTCTCATCTTTGTTTTGCTTTCTTAAACTTTTTCCCTATAGTTATTATAGGTGCCCATACTTACTTTAAATGCCAGTGTTCTGAAGGTGTTTGATGTGTTAAACTCAGAAGCTGCGTCTAAATATAAGAAATCAAGTAGCCGTGTTGTTCTGAAGTAGTGCTAGCTAGAATTCAACCAGGAGGTTTAGGATATTCACTTAGGTATAAATATTAAAAATCTTGTACGTGCTTTGCATGACACACAGATACACACTCATACACACACCCCACACACCCCAATACTAAGGTTAAAGGTTTTTTTTCTTCTTTGAGTTCAGGCAAAAACCACATGCTATCCTATGGGAATAGATGCTTGCTGTCCAGTTCTCTGTGACCTTGTGCAATTATTTCATCAGCACAAAGGGAGTACTAAAGTTAATGAGAGGCAGGGGTGGCATTTTGTATTGCCCTTGAACCAGTGCAGGCGAATGTGTAAATTGTGAG
The DNA here is from genome assembly GCA_013396775.1 of Cephalopterus ornatus. Lineage (NCBI taxonomy): Eukaryota > Metazoa > Chordata > Aves > Passeriformes > Cotingidae > Cephalopterus > Cephalopterus ornatus. The sequence goes on along the minus strand of VZRE01003974.1, from coordinate 44,756 downwards.
TCATAATTATAAATGGTTCTAAAAAAACTGCTTTTCATTCAACGGTTTTTGACTAGTACTTTATCTAAAAGAAAAAAGGGGAAAAAAGAAAAACACAGCAAAAAAACCCCCAAAAATAAATAAATTATAAAAAAACCTAAAACAAAACAAAGGAAATAATTTCTTCTTAGTTGAAGGTAGTTAGAGAAATTAAATGTGATGCCTTATAAGTTTACTGGATATCTAGACCTGGGTATGTGCATATGGCATAGACCAAATGCAGACTTTTTCACACCCGTTCTTCAGTATCTGCAACTTAATATGTGTTTAAAATTCAGAATATAAAAAGTCTCTTAATTTGGCTTACTTCGCTTTTATCTTAATTTCATTTGCAGAACACATCAACAAGGAAGTCCCACACAGTCTCCTCCTGCAGACACATCCTTCAGCAGTCGTAGGGGAAGACAACTACCGCAAGTTCCAGTAAGAAGTGGCAGTATAGAGCAAGGTATCAAATAATGAGCTTATGATAGCTCAAACTCTTTGATTTCTTACCTTTCTTTACTCAAAGTCTACTCGCATAACTATGTGCCCAATGCTATATTTCTACCAATAAAGCAATAGAAGAAAATGAAAGCATATTTTTAGTTTGGGAAATCTAGGGGAGTTTGACTGGTGAGTTATTGTTACATGTGGTTTAATTGCCTTAATTTTCTAGTACCTTTTGATGTTTAAAATTTCTATTAGTCATGGTAGTTTCCAGCACATATCTCATATGTTATCAGCTAAAAAAACCAGGGGCAAAGATTTTTGCAACCTTTTGACAGTCTTTCTCATTTCTTATTTTGTGGTTTATATTTATTGTTGTGCATTATCACCATAGATTAATAAGAAATATCAAAAATCTGTTTTTTGTCTTGAGTTCATACTTCAGTGAGTAAAGAATGAAAATAATCACCATGGTAAATGTTAAAGCACAGGTCACAAGCCCTTTCCTGCTTAAGAATAAACTGATCAGGCAAAGACTGCTGCTTTTATGAAAAAGACAATGTAGACCTAATGGTTATGGAAGATGTGTTTTACATACTCATATCAAATATGTACACTGCTGTTTCCTTTTCTAGCAATATACAGAGTATGAATTATCATGGTAAAATGAAGTGGCACAATGTCTAATATTTGCACATTCATGTTTTCTTCTGTGTTTTAGAAACCCTGTTTTCACATTGACTAACATCAATGACTGAGATTGCCACATACCACTAGGTTTTCTTTGATGTGGAAATTAAAGAAAGGCTTCTAATGAAATATTGTAGTGCTTTACAGAACTGTATATTAATCACACTCTTGGATAGATGATGTTGCTGACCACGATGGCCTTATCATGACAGATTACTATTGGGGTTTTCGTGTACGATGGCTTGCATTAACATGCAATCAGTTTGCATTAATTTTATGGTGATGACATAGTAAACCTTCAGTTAGCACATATAAAACGTACTGGTTTTTTATACATGTATTTATTTTGAATGATAAATATGCTAATATAAGTGGCTTTTAATAATTTTAAACTTTACATTTGGGTTCTCTTGTTTTGTAGTGAATCCAGAACTGTCTGGATTATAAACTAGTTACAAACTACATTTGCAGTTTCTATTTCTGCATATTAGCAAGTTGAATGCTTTTTAGGGAAATGTAATAAGTAATGAATGAATTTCAATTTTCGTGTTTCTTCTTCAATGTCAGAACTTGGTGCATATTATAATGATGAACCAGCTCTTAATTTTAAGGTGGCTTTTATATGGATATTCATATGTCATCTTTCTGCTGTTCTTGATAGCTGATGTGTGAGAGTAAAATATGAGTTTATGTTTTGTTGAAGGCATTGGAAATGCATGTAGAACTTAACACGAAACTGAGTAGAGATGTGATGTGTACAGAAGAGGAAACTAAAAAAGAAAGTTGAGCAGAAGACTAAAGCTTGTCCAAGTTTAGAAAGTTGTTGATACTGTGAACACCTGTAAAGTAATGCTGTTTCAGTGAACTCTTGCTTACGCTTGTGTTTGATAAGCTTGCGTCTTATATATAAAATGCACAAGTAGGATGCGTCATATCATTTGCTTTGTTGTTATATATCATACCACCTGTGTCATATGGCCATAATACAGCACATGGATTTAAAGCTTAAAGAGATTTTCTTCTCTACACAGTACTTTAGTTTTGTCTAAGTGACTGACTTGTGCTTCTGAAAGGGAGGTTTTCTGATTTTACCCGCATTTAATACTATGTTCAGGCTGAGAATGTATTTGCAGAGAAGTAGTAAACTGAATAAGTTTTATAAAAGGTTTTTAAATAGTTTTTGTCAGTATCTCCTGAAATACATATGCTAGTATGTCTACCTTTATACTACTGTAAGAAATTAAATTCAGTGAGGCTCTAAGACCACAGTATTTGCTCTGATTTACAGTATCAAATTTTATCATTAGTTTCATCTCTTTAATCCCTGTCAAATGAGTATTGTGTCCTTATCGGTTTAAATTCACAGTCACCATAGATAGAGATGATGTCAAAGTGTAATGCAATATACAAATGTCATAGGAAACATTTCAAAATGTGTTTTCTTCATTTACAAATGAAACTACATTTTGATGGTCAGTATTGACATCCTGCGTTTCCAGGAAAACCTGTATGATATTCCATAAAGTATCATTTTTATAGTAAAATACTTCTTTACACTCTATACAAATCCTGTTGTTCGGTGAGGGTTGAATACACATCTAAATAGATACATCTATGAATCTGTTATACAACTCACAGTGATTGCTGTAAAAAGATTACTTGTCTCTATATCAAGGATGGGCTCCTTATTTGCTCTTTGCATATTCAGGAGACATAGAAGAATCCAGGAAAGTAATTCTATTACTCTTTAAAGCTCTCATTATGGAACAAATGAGAGTTAATGAAGCAGCAAGAGACTGGTAGCGGTTTTCATCTGGAGAAACAGAGTGTTATTTTGACTCTTAATCTTTACCTATCATGTCAAGTGATCATATTCATGCTAATAAGGCTTCTTTAAGGACTGACATTGCATCCCAGACATTCCATTTTGTTGTCAAATTTAGAACTAAAAAAAGGTTGTTTCCTGGTCTCTACACATGTTGTCTTAGTTACTACTCTGGCTGGCAGTTTGAAAATCATAAAATTTCAACTTATGAGAACACAAGGTAGTTTTACAAGGTCCTTTACTTAAAATAAAAATCACAGAAGTAGTTGATACAGAGAAGACCAAAGTAGTGCTCCCTATTCCATTACAGAAATAGGGTTGGTACGGCTGAACAGGAACAGAGAGAAAAACTTAAATGTGAAGAAAAATCCTGTTTAATAACTAAAACCTCAAAACAGCATTGTTATGCACACTGGAAAAAAAAAAGAAAATGCTTCTTGGTGATTATGTTCTAAAGGGGAGAGCAGCTTTGTGTAGCTTTGGAGTAGAGGAGGGGCATAGTTATTTTCATTTGAGACAATTCTAACTGAATATTTTTAGCAACTCCAGCGCGTGCAGGCATTTTAAAGTGGTTGCAGTTAAGATTGTAGGCTTCTGTAATTTTTAGGCAATATGATTTTTATTTTACTTACAGTAATATTCAAAAAAGACATAGCTGTATTTCTTTCCTTTGCAACCCTGTCAGCAGTATTTCTTAGAGTCCAAGACCCATGGGATGTTATTGTATCTACAAGTCTTGAGATGCTTTAATATTGAAAGTTAGTCTTGTATAGGTAGTCTGTGTGTTTTCAAGACATCACAGTTTGATAGTCATTACCCTACCTTATGCTACTGAAGAATTGGTTTTGATTTTTTTTTGTGTTAACTGATAATTTTATAAAAGGACCTAATGCTATGAAGATGTTTTGGCTCAGTGACTAAAGCAGTGAAATTCTAAGCAATGGTAAGGACAATGGTGTATTCTCTATATGTCTTTCTGTGATGAGCTGTAAGAGATTTGCATCACTGTTTTTTTTTTGTTGGCATCATGTTTGAGTGGAACTGTGCAAATTGTTAAGAGGGGTGGGGTTTCCGAGTTGAATTTGTTTTTCAGCTGTTTCTAAAACAATGTTGTGATGTAGTTGCATTGTGTTTAAATGATACTTTTTTATAAAGCACACCTCTGTGGTCTTTACTCAGTCCATCCTCTGTCACTGCAGCTATCAAACATCACAGGAATTCTTGCTTGAATAGATTTGAGGGTGGGTCTCTGCATTTTTGTATAATGCTTAATCATATTGATCAAGAAAATTAATACACTCTGAAGATCTGGAACATTTCCCTTCACTCCTTTTTACCTCTAGTAGATAATAGTAGGGATTATAGTAGGAGATCTAGCAAGTAAATAACAAAAAAATACTGTGTACTATTGAAATGTATGGACCAACAATATAAATACGATGATTGTAGTATAGAAATAGTCTTTCAGGACTAATTCTTGGAAAACAGGTCTTTCTCCTTCTATCTGCTTCTATTTGGGTTTTCACAGCATGGTTCCTTTTTCATAGCTTCAACAATGTAGTTTCCTATTTCAGAAGTCCTGTAATGAGAGTAAGGTTGTGATAATTAACAGTCTTTTTAAACGTGAGGAACGTCAGCAGACATAACTGAAGTAGGGAGGCTCTGTGTGTTTCCGGTGGCAATAGGCCTTATGGAGTGACACTGAGAAAACCAAAAGTGCATCCAGCACTTAGGTATTGCTGTATCTTGTCTTGTGTTGGAAAAGGCTGCACAAACTTTGTACACAGCTTGTATAAACGGTGAAGTGCATGTGTGCATGTGTGCTGCTGTTGTTACACGAGGGAAAACTACATGAACATTCTGCTGGTACTGAATGGGGATTATACGTATGAAGTTCGTATGTGTAATATATGTACAATGGTAGTCACGTCACTGAGGAATGAAGTGTTTTTGATGCCCTGTATTTCCTTTTTAACAAACAAGAATCATAGTTTTGTACAGAAAATCAGTATGTTGTCAAATAATACATTGAGTTGCAAGTATCTTTTTATATGTAACCAACTTCAGATCCTAAAAAAAAAAAAACAAACGAGTTCCTAGTGAAAACTGTTCCATTTGGATGTACTTGATCATCGAAATGTCATTGAAGTGAGAGTATGGTTGGGGTAATGATAAAAGATCAAAACCTTTCAGTAAAGTCTTCTTTCTGATCTATCAATATAAGAAAAAGAAGAAGTCATTTCAGTTTTAGATCTCAGACTTTCAGTGTTGTTTGTTTTGTCTTCATATATCTGGTTTTATTTTTAAATTATTGGGTGCACTTCATATTTTGAGACGGCTTGTGGAATCTTTACTCACACTGGAGAGTATTTTTCTTTAGCACTGCTAACTCTTGCAAATAAGGACAAGCCTCATAATCTTGTATGTTTTCCTTAAAAACTGATTTTCAATAGTCCAGTGGTTATTGAGTATTATAGATTTCAGTTAATAGAAAATAAATTTGTAACACTCATTATTGCAGAAAAGGCTTCAGAATTGAAAATAGTACTGTGTGGTTCAGGAGGAAGAATGATACTTAAAGCAATTTTAAGATTTTTATGTCATTCTTAAATTTGGGTATGATGGTACTGCTCTAGCAGAATACTTAAAGACTCCACAATCTGGTTCTCCGTAGCTTCATTGTTCCTCTTAATTTTAAAGAAAATGTCATAGGCTTTATTATTTGTCATGGTTTATCATTTTAATTTTCTACATTACTTTTACATATGCTGGAGTACTGCCTACTGTACATGCCATTGTCACACGTAACACATTTCTTTATCTAACTTTAAATTTGCTGATTTCTTTTTCTGTTTCCATCATTCCGTGCATTTAATTCATTGAAGAGCAAGAGACTTTTAACTCTCCCACGAAAGGTAAATATTTATGTAATTTTTTACAAATGTTTGGCAACTGTTGATACTGGCTTTTCCCTCAATATACACCATGTCAGTATGTAAAATTCAGTTAACAGTGTTTGACATGTGAAGAAGTCCTTTCTCAAATATCCCTATGCTATCTGATGCCCCGCGTTAAAATCTGAAAATGGTTTCTCTTGTGATTTTTCGTGTTCCTGTTGAAATGCAATATATTGGATTTAACAGAAGTAGCCGATATTTTACACGGCTCAGAAGGTGCTTGATTGAGTTAAAGTTCACACAAAGAATTAAGATTTTTCTTCAACTGTTCTTGAGCACAGTATCTGCTTCTAATGATGAAGCCAGGGCCCTTGATATCTGTGAAGGGTGTTTTGTAGGTGTGCACCTAGGAACAGTTGGAGGTGACAATGACAGAAACTATCCTTTGTATGTAGAGAGATTCTGAGCTATGTTCTATTTGCATGTCAATCCCTTGACACTCAGAAAGTTAATCCTGATGTAGGACAAGTTTCTAGAGACAGACATACAGTGCTCACCTCCTGTGAATTTGACCTCCTATCAATTCTGCATGTCTGTGCTGATATCAGTGAATCAAACAACAGGTATCTAATGCTGTCCCATGAAATGAAAAGTGTAGTCTGTCATGCCTCTAAAGGCCACATGGCAGAGATGTCCTATTTTTTTTCGTTTTAGCTGACAGTAGAATTTATATCAAAATCCAAAAGAAGTTTGGAGAGAAAAACATGAAAAAAACCTCCAACCTTTTAATTTAAAAAGCAAAATACTATGCTGCACAAACATTAATAATGCAGATTTAACCTTTTCTAACCTTTATTCCTGAGTCCCACACATCTTAGGAAATTCTGATCTGAATACAGGCTTTGGTGGGTCAAAGCCAAACTGTGTGTTGAACTTGAATCAAAAATTTCCTTCAACTTCTTTACTTTCTGAAAGGGCGAATGCTTAGGTAAAAATACAGCAGCTGCTCCACTAGCTATAAATTCCAACACCAATGCAAAGCACACAGGAATATGTTTTCGCAATAATGCTAAAAAAAAGATGAAAAAGAAATAATATTTAATTTAGGCATTAGCAATTACAGGTTATTTTTGCAGGCTTAGGAATAGACTATGAAATGTCATAAGAAAGTGCTAAGAGTGGTTGATTTTACAAATTATTTCTGTCATTTTTGCTTTCTTCAATATTTATATTTTTCTCAAACAGAACAGTACAAATCAATCTTACCTGTTTGTTGATTATGCCTCTTTCAAGTTCACAAACCTTGTCCTGTGATTTGGGCTGCAGTGGATGGTGTTTTGTTTAAAACAATGGACTTTATGCAGACAAACTAGACTGCCTGTAACAGGTTTGTAAAAAAACTTGTTTCCACAAGATTTGGAGGGATCTGGCCGAAGATTGGGGCGTGTATAGAAGGTGGTGGGATATTTGCATGCAAATTCCTCTGGTTCAAGGATTGTGGATGCAACCCAGAGGCAGAAAAGAGCTGAGCAAAAGAAGAGAGGGAAGAAATAGATTGCTGGCAGTTCTGGGTGACCATGAACATCTTAAATTGAGCTGACTTACACTAGTAGCCCAGTGTCACTTCTGAAAAGAGGTTAAAAGAATAGACAGTAGGTGAATGGGAGATGAGGATGGGGGAGTTACAGGATATTATGTGGGAAGAGACAGAATATGAGGGAAAGAATATACTACAGATGTGAACAACACTGACCAGATAGATCTGCAACAAAGCAATCAAGCATCTGTCCCACGTTATCAATGGGAAAGGTTGAAAGTTTTCAGCAGATTATGAAAATGCTGACTTGCTTTGCTGTCAAAACCACTGGTTTACTTTTTTTTTCAAATTTTAAGACGTATGTGTTTGTTTCCTTGTTGTTTCATTTTAAATGGAAGCTTCTGTGTGGATCATCCTTGAAAATTTGTGAGGAAGAACTGAATGCTGCATTAGCCAGTTCAGATCTTTATTTTTGTTTATCTTCCTTTTGGTGTCAGTTCTGAAACTCAAGATGGCCACCATGCCTCTGTGTGTACTGGGAGATTCAAGCTAATTTCCCAGCTTGGAAGTCTGACTGTGTGCTTTTGTCATGCCTTAATTCTGACTGGGAGGAGATCCAGAGCAATATCAGCTCCCATGGAAAGGAAATCCATGCACACAAGCTTAAAGTAGCCACAGCAGCTCTAGTCAGGTAGAAGGACCAGGGCTGCAGAGCAGGCTTGAGAGACATCTCCCTTACTATCTGCACGTTGATATGAAGTACTTTTTGAAGTTGTTTATGCAAAGAAGCCGTAACAAGTTCTTTATCTTAGCAACAAATTGATTTTTCAGTGTTACTAACCTTATATTTCAAAACATTTATCTGCTCATGATTCCAAAATTTTGTGTGCTTTTTCAATTTCATGGTAGAGTTTGCTCTGAATTTTTAAAGTTGTGAAACCTGTCACAAGGATATTTTGTGTGTGCATAATGCAAAACTCATCCTGAAGGATGAACATAAATAAACTGGAGATTCTCAATTATTTCTGAAATGGATCATCCTGGTGCAACACCAGTGTGAATTCTCTTTTCTATGCCACACAGCCAGCTCTACACTATGGGATTCTCCCATCCAAATCACACCACTGCTTTTTTTTCCCTGTCTTTGTTAGGGACATAAGTTCTGCCTAGTTTCTTCTTCAGCCACCACTTCTCAGTTCCTCAAACCAGATAGTTTTTTCCCCAATTCGCATCCACAGAGCATCTAAGTAGCACAGACAGATGAAGCTCGTGGCTTTTGCTGTGTAGAAAGGCTAAGTGTACATGCTTCTAGGATGCATTATAGCTGTAGCTGTTTGTCACTGTTCAGCTTTTTTACTGATTATGAAGACTGAAATTGAAGAATAGGTCAAACCTCTGTTGGCTTCTGGGATAAGTGGAATTCTCTACTCCCCTACCAGAACATGCTGGTTTTGCGCCAGAAACACTGTTACTATAAAATTGTCTTTATGAGATAAATTTTCACTTCAACTTACTTCTCATTAGCTTGCTGTTGCAAGCAATCTTACTGTCATTTTACACTTCTAGACTTTTTCCCTTGAAGTTTGCCTCATAAAGGATGTGTGATATATTCTGGAAAGAGTTACAGTTATCTGAAATCTTGATGCCAATTTCTTCTTGTTAAGTAGCTTACTCAAAGATTTAATAGTGCAGTTAATACTTGGAGGTTTCCCGAGTTGTACTGTTTGCCTATACCTCCTCTTTCTGTCTTGATCATCTTGAACAGAAACAACAAGTGCCTCAAGAGGAAATTCTGTGTTTGTTGTAGACTCCACCATTACAGAAAATGGTACAGCCAGTGCTGAGGCATCCATAGGTTTTCTGTAGTCTAGAAAAGAAAAGTATCATTATCACTTTTAATCACAGACCAGATAGTGTTGCCAGTCATTCTGGCATTAAGCCCATACTTGGGTTTCAACAAGAATGTCTTTTTAGAAAGGTATTTTCACTTAATGACTGCAAGTGATGGAAAACTGTTCCTGTGCTTACCACCTGACTTTTTAAACGTATGTATTAATACTTATCTGACTTTACTGACCTTTTCTGTCAAGTGTATGAGTGGGTTCTTTTTAGATGTTATTTATTGACAAGTCACTGTTTTCCAAAGTCTGCAGAATGTAGAGTCTCTTTGATGATTGTTGTATTTTGAAAGAGGTGGATACCTAAACAGTTAAAGCTCAGGAATTAAAAACTAGAGCTAGAAAGGCAGCTATAGCATTTCTGCTGTTTCTTGCTAGTATTGCTGCCTGTATACAATCCTTATTTAAATGATCTCACATAGTTTTCATACATTATGCTATCAGCTTAATAGGTGGGTGTTTATAACATCATGACATTTAAAAAATGTTGTAATTAGTATAGAGTTTAGACCCCCTTTCAAACCTTAAATAGAGAAGTTTAGACCTTAAAAATACTTCAGTTTCTTTTGCACTGGTCACTGTTGTTTGTGCTGCTTTTGTAGCTCTCACTAATTTTCATAGGATTGGTCTGTTGTTGATGCCAATGCAAATTTAATTTCTTTTAAATTAAATTTCTTGAATTGTTAGATTCACATTCTGTGAATATCAGAAATGTGACATATGATAAGTTCTGTCTGCAAAAGTTCTGTTGGGAAAAAAAAAAAGTTATCTGCCCAGCTACATTTAATACATTAGTATAGTATATTTTGTTGTAGTATTATTGTTGTGTTATTTTGTACATAATTAAAAAGGTGGCATGTATTCTGAACAGTTAGGATTCTAGTCAGGTCTAACTTCTCTATCAGTTAAACAGCAGGTGCGGGTTGAAACATGCCCATTCTAGTTTTCTGAGGATAGCAATAAAAATGAGGGCTGTCAACTAGTTAATGCCTTCAGATGTAACTATGGATCTTAACGTAGTGCTCACATATTAAAAGCACATCACTAAGCACAAAAAGTCTTAGTAAACAGAGAAAGTGTTAGAAAAATTATGTGGCTCTCTCCTTTAAGAAAAAACAACTGTTAGCTAATTTTCTTTGAGGGTAGATAGTAGGCTGAAAATGAGATCTGTAGCTATTTTCTTTAGTTTATTCCCTACCTCTTTTGAAGTAGTATATTATGGACTTGCGTATTTTATATTACCCCCAGTTTTCTTGCTGAGGATGATGCTATACGATATGGAATGTCCCTTTGGTCACTTAGGGTCAGCTGTCTCACCTGTCTCCTCTCACAGCCTGCTTGAGGCTGGGGAGAGCTGGGACAGTGTAGTGAGTTGCAGCATGAGAAACAGAGTAGGCTGTTGTGCTATGCAAGCACTGCTCGGGAATTGCTAAAACATCGGTGTCTTATCAACACCTAGGCACAACTTTAAAGCTTGGCACCACACAGGCAGCTGTTGAAGCAAACTGCCTCCATTCCAGCCAGACTCAGTACACCTGGGATTACAGGAGTCAGACTGGTTTATAAATAGATTAATGGAATTGAAATGCAACATGTTGATTCCATTCATATGTCTGTCTTTTCTCTCCTGCGTGACTTGATTCTTTATGTACATTATTGTCGTACAACTTTCACATGATTTAATATTAGTAAAATCTTTGGTTGTAAACTCAGACCCCTTATTTAAGTCTGATCAATGAGTTCTCTTCTTTCCATTACTTCTTATACTGATCAATCTCACATCTGAATCATCAGCTCTTGAAAAGATGAGAGTTATAGCTCTTTGCAGCATAACTTCTGACACCAGAGAGTAACATGTTGACAAAACTATAGTAGTTGTAGTTACACCACTAATTTGAGACACTTACAGTAAATCTCCATGTTTTTAATTTCTGTGGCCACTGTACAATTTAAAGGTTTTAGGATTACAGGGCTTTGATCTGTAAATTACTATGTAGTCTTACTTCTCAAGATCTCTAGGAAAAGCACTCTGTAAATACTGATGTCCTAAGAGAAAGCATACCCATATTTTTCTAAGAGGCAGGCTAAGTTCTTGAAGTATTTTTTGTGTCGAGTTTTTGTTACCTGTGGTAACCAGCTGTGTTCCAAGAAAGTAATGTGATCATATGGTGTTGTTACCTATGGTTGTTTCAGTTTTGCTAATGTGCTTTTGCCACTGTGTTAGATTTTTTTCTACTTCTTGCGATTAACTTGTAAAGGTTATACTGGGCTACTTGTCAGGCAGATTAAATTTTCCGTCACAGAACTGGGCTACACACAGCATATGCTCAGATGTACTTAGTAAACAAAGCTAGAAAGAACACAGTTCTATTTTCTAGAGCAGACTTAATGTTTCATACAATTGCATGCTTAGAAATAAATTAACAGCCAATTGGTGCTAAATTCCATTTTACTCCATGCACAATCCCAAATATCTTCATTAAAGAATTTAGATTTACTCACAGTCCCCATTAATTGTTCTCATGTTATTTTATATAATGATATCTAACAATGAAAACCAAAACATAAGTGTGTTAAGGTTTAGGATTTAAACATAGCAAAACTCAAGAATTACAGAATTAAAGTTGAATATTTACCCAATCTTGACTGCATTAATAATCTCTGAAACAACATTTCATTACATAATAGAATATACTTTCTCAGACATCATAATACAGACTCACATTATATCATACACATTGTTTAGTATAACGTACAGTTGACAGGGAAAAGTACCTAAAATTCACACAATGAAAGAGATATTTTTTAAAGTAACTCTAATCTGTGCACCATACACAGGTAGGGATAAATTTTTAAAGGGGTCTCATTTTTCCCTCTAATTTCATATCCTCAGTCTATTTCATGCATGTATGATAGGATTAAGATATCAAATTTCTTTCTCCAGTCCCTAATTGATATATCTTAATCCTTTCATATCTGTCCTTAAAATAAGAGGCCATCTTTAAAAATTTCACCTAAAGTGCTCAATTTTGCCTTCAGATACCTCCATGCAACTTCCATTGAAGTAATTGGAGCTGTGCCTGCATATCTGATGGTGGAACTGGACTCATTGCAATTAAGGTACACATTTACTGACATAATTAGTCATCTGGAATAATTGCTGGGCCCAGTGTGACATTCTGCATGTGCAGAATTTGATAGATTGGACTCTGTGTGTGGGAGATTGAAGATTATGATAACTTTATTTCATGCTTAAAATTTGCAGCTGTAGCAGAATTTTTATGTAATTTGATGTATTTAATTTTTCTATTTTTAAATAAGAAATGTGGAAGGAGGACATGAAAGCAACATACTTTTCACAATGATGTCTCTGTATATTCTTTCATACCCAACCAGCTCATAGATATTCTGTTATTTCCACAAGGATATTACAGATGCTACATGTACACACGGTCATGATTTGTGCAGTAACATACAGTTTAAAACATCCAATGCTGAGTTTACTGCTTTTTTTTTTGCCCTTGTATCTCTGTGCTTGTGAAGCACAAACAAAAAAATAGGTATATAAAGAATGCCACAGTTAGCTAACAGCATAAAAGCCACATATGAGAACTTCAGTACCTCTTGATTCAAAATACAGATCTTTAACAAACACAATACAGTACTTATTTTCCATTATTTTAAAATTCTCTGTGTTTTGTGATTTCAAGTTGATTCCATGCAGCTTTTAAATTGATGTCTCTCTCCCATCACTGGTCTGGGGAGGGGCTATTTGACTTTTAAAAGTAGTTGTTTTGGAAAGAGTAATATAAATCCGTGGTTGACCAAAAAGCAGAAGATTTTGTGGAGGTTTTCCCATATAAAATTCCAGTCCTTAATTTGTGACCACAAATGCCAGCTTAAAAGAAGTTGTTCTGGGATGTTATAACCTGTTAAGCAACAATGAACATAGTGAGTACTCCTGTGATTTAGAATAGTTACTGATAACTATTTGGGTCTAGTTCTAGAACTGTTAAAAACTGCCAGTTCTCATGGTATCGTAGTTACCAGTATTGCTTTGCATTTAGTGCTTCAAATTTAAGAATACATAGTTCCTTCTGAAATTTATTCACTACCACAAAGGTTAACTTATTTTAAGGAATCCTTAGCCCAGAGGCTTTTGCACCCCTCTCTCTGTTAGTGCAAGGTCATCTACCTGTGGCAGGCACAGCCAATATTAATTGCCAATTAATTAATTAATTGGGATAATTAATTAACTTGTTCAAATTGAAGAAGATGCTCTTTATAACCCCTCAGTTTCTTGAAGGCTTGAGACAAAAATTTCTGGTTTTCATAAAACACTGCCATAGGAAAATTTAAAACACCAGAAAAGATAAATTATTTGAAATAAAGGTGAACCTTTGAGAGCAAAGTAGTTATTTTAAAGGACTTTTTGTTTAAAAAAAAAAAGCTACAAAAATACTGTATTTTTTGTATGACTGGTTGAATGGAGAAATTATTCCTCTCAAATAGTCTGTACCTATGGCAAGCAGTTATGTTTCAAGATAGTATTAAGAGTTAATTACTTTAAAAATAAATTTTAATACCTGTTTAATGGATTAGTTCTTAGAATGCCACTGTAATATTTTATACATTTAAGCGAATACATTGTTAGATGACAATGGATTTATGTCCCCTGCATCCAGGATATTTAACAGGTTTATAATTCAGCCTATCAGCTAAATTCTTTCACTCTTTTCATATTTGTTGCACCAGCTTGATTATGTGTAGGAATTGGGATGTCTGCCCATTTTCAGGTAAAGACTTTCACAATGGAAATGGTTGATTTCTTGACATTAGTGTTCCCTTGTTCTGTGTTTACACCCTGCTTGTTCTACATGTTTGTACATTTCTTTGTTTCGTGGAGATGGAAATAAGCTAAAATTGTTGCTAAACCATTTGGTTTTTTTCCCCAAATTTTTCACTATTTTTAATTGATCTTCATTGTGTGTTTTTGCAGCAAGCTTAGTAGTGGAGGAGCGAACAAGACAGATGAAAATGAAAGTGCACCGTTATAATCAGACATCAGGGTCTGGTTCTAGCCAAGAACATGAGCGTGAGCAATATACCAAGGTAAAGTCAGTAGTACTGGAATGATACTTTGGCCTGAAAATTGAGGGCATAAACCTGTTTATTTAAAATATTATATGACCTTCAAGATCACTGTGTTTTAAAGCCTGGCAGAGATGTCTTCAAGTAATAGCTTTTTAACGTCATTTTTGCCCCTCTCTGATGTGCATTAAACTTAGTCCTTGATGTCACCTAAAATGAATCTGTAGGTAACAAAAACACTTCAAACTTAATTCAGGGAAGAAAGATCCTTCAACAGCTGTTAAACAAAGCCATATTACCCCTCTAGTTTAGGAAAGCCCTGGCCTGCAAATCCCTTGAGGCTGAAAAAGTAGGCCATGAAAGTATGGTATGTTGGCCCCACACTAGGCCCTTGCTGATGTCTGATGTGTAGAAAGCTAGGCAGAATTAGATCCAATCCCATGCACCTGTTCTTATATTTGTATAATTTTTTGCATCCTAATAATGTCACAGATAAAATATTTCCTTTCTTGAAACACATACTGATTACTTTGATCTCCTTTTCTAATAAAACCGTAAAGATTTTCTGTGATAATGAAGTATACTTGAAATTATGTTAATGAAGTTATATAGAGGAATTTTTTTTCTCGATAATGCTAAAATGATCATTCTATAACTTTGTAAATTTAAACTGTTTAGGCTTCTAAGAAAATTGCTGAAAATGTCTTGCACATCTGCACTGCCACTTAGGAATCAAACTGTGAGCTGGATGCTGCTGGAGGCACAGGTTAAAATAATGGATAAGTGAGGTACTCAGCTGAAACAAAATGCGAAATTTATTTTGGAATTGTTAAATAGGAAATTGGGCATCTAACTTGTAATATGTAACCAATTTCAAAGATTGATTCGAAAACTTGTTCCAGTTAAATGTGTAGACAACTTTTGTACGGATGTTTCTGTTTTGACACCACCTCATTATGAACACAAAACTTCCTCAAAAGGAAGAGAAGTAAGAGAAACAAGGCTTTAGGTCCTCAGTCGCCAAACTGTGGATATGAGTGCTATTACTCAGTATTTGGGATGGAAACTTCCAGTGAGACCCTTTATCAGAAGCAAGAATTCGTACAATTAGAACAGCTCATCTAATGGTTTGATGTTACCTTCAGAAGAGGTCCACTCGGGGCAAAAGGGTGAGATGCAGGGTCTCTGCAGTACTTCCCAACCAATAAACATGTTAGAAAAAACACTAAAACTGGGATTGATAAAGTTTGCAGGAGAGAAAGGTAATATGTAATCTGAGGGCTTTTACCGGGATTTGACCACAGATGTTTGTTTAGAGTCAAAGGCCAGTTTTCTCATTTGGATTGTATGGGCTTAGACAGTGATTGAAATTTGTGTATTTTACATTATGAAACATATTTTTTAATCCCAATGCTACAATATTTATCATAAGCATAATTTTTGCTCCCCATATGTTTTTTTTATTTGGTTAGTGTAGATGCAATATATGGTTAAATACTTGTTGGAAAACATCAACCTTCAATGCTACAGTTTTCTCTTATCCTTTAGAACATTGAGTTTTCTAGTATCTTCTTTTGTTTCTAAATATATGTGGAAGTTAAAAAAATTGAAAACATGATTAGCACTAAATGAAAAGAACACTGAGAATTCTTTTATTCAGAATTTTTTTCCAAGAGTATGAGGACAACTTGGAGGAAGCAAATTCTCCATCAGTTGTTATAAGAAAGATATTTTTGGAGTACCTGGTGTTCTGACAGGCATGTACTCTTTTTAATGCTAAAACAGTAGTAAGGAGAATAAATTAGTTGCCCTGGACTTTAAATATTTAACTTTTCACGTATTTTCTACATGATAATGCTTCAGTCCTAGAAAAGATGGTCCAAACTAGAATGAGTTTCAAGTGCTGAGAAGAAATTATATTAGCCCATTCTAAAACTCTGTATGATATTCAGTGATGTAGCTATTTGTTTCATATCAATATGGTGATAGTCATTCCTTTAAAAATGTTACCAAAGCAAACCTTATGCTACTGTCTTTACCCTGAGAAAATGCTGAAAGAGTCAAGAAAATAACCCAGACAGATTAAGAGTTAGACAGCTCTAATGAAAAGGTAGTAAGGTGGTGCAGTAATACTGATGACTGAGACTTCTAAGAACTGAAGAGTATATCTAGTTTTTACTGCCAAAATCTGTGAAAAGTCTTTGAAAGCTGCAGAAGAAGACTTACTTTAAATAAAATTAAAAAAAAAGTTGAGTGGTATAGGGAAAAATAAATATTAACTGACTGTTAAAGAAATGGCCATTGCAAACAGAGTTCGTCCCTCTTTAACAGAAACACTTCTTTCTTTCCCAAGTATCAGTGTTTGCCCATTGCTTCAGAAAATAAATATGTTCATTAGAGAAATTATGCTGAGCTGCATATTGATAAAATATTCCCTTCTCTGTTTCAGAGCAATCAGGTCACATGGATTTGATTCTTCCACTATTTTAGCATTTACAAATATGCTTGTTTTATTTTACATATAAAATTCTCTAAATCCCTCAAAAATTTTTCCTCAGTATGGACTGGATCAGATTTGCAATAGTTAATTATGCATATACAAACTAATTCCTTAAATTTAACTAAGTTTTCTGTTGTATTGAAACAAGCCATTTTTTTCCAGAGGTATTGTAACCTGGCCTTTGCAATTTCCAGTCCATTTCTGGTGCATTTCTTCCATTTTTATAATTTTTCCCACTCAGTTTCTCAGTCTTCTAGTCCCAGTAAGCAAGCAATAGTTTTCCAAGCATGCACCACAGAAGTTACTATTTTGAACATCCATTAATGGATTTTGAATAGGTAAATGTCTGCTCTACAACATTTGTATATGTCTTCATGTCTGTTCCACTCTAACTGTTTTGAGACTTTCACAGAGCTCACATTCTTATTTCCTTCCATTCCAGTAGAAAGGCTCCATAATTTATGTGAACAGTTAAATTCTAAAAAGCTAAATGAAAAAAGAAATTAAAAAACCCCAAAGACTCTGAGGCTTTGTCAAAGGGGTTTAAAGAAGAGCTTTAAGAAGACCTTTAAACATGTCTGCCTTGTATATTGGTAAAGCTGTAGTGGCTAGTATGCACATATTTGTGCTGTTCCAGTGTTTGAGAGAATCAAAACACTTTGGTAGCATTATTCTGGATTTTCATAGAGGTGAATTCCAGTATATCTTAATTAGCCTTTTAATTCAAAATACAATAAGTTTTATTATGCCAGATGCCACACACACAAAATAAACATCATGCTGCAGCTACTTCCCCTTTCCATTTTTTTGCAAGGTATGTTTATTCAATAGAGTTACTGATCAGAGCACTGTAGTACATACTTAAAAAGGTCTTCACTCTATGTTTAGATGCACTACTGACTCAGTTTAAGACTACGTGAATGGAAAGCACTTAGCATAAAAGTGTAATTATGGCATTAGTTCAGTGGCACTCTGTGGATTTAACTTAATATCTGCAACGAAGAGCTGGGTAGGGGACTTGGAATGGTAGGAGGCTGGCTGAAGTTTTATGGGATGCTTGGCAAGGTACTTGGGGCTATGTGTAGAAAATGCTCTTGGAAACTGATGTGGTGAGTATCTTCTTTTGATCCCCCTTCACCCACCTTCAAGAAGAAAAGATTTGCTATATATCACATTGATACAACAATCACTCCTGTACTGGTTGGATTTGACAAAATTCAGTGAGGTCCATTCATTCAACTCATGGGCTTCACTGGACTTTCCTCATAGTTTGACTTGCTCGTTTTTACTGTTCCCTGTTAGGAAGTTGAGTGATGTTCATAGTAGTTTAGTTGGAAATGATTATGAGAATAGTTATTTAGAATCACTGGTGCTTAGTGGGCCCTTGTGCATTACGTGAGCTGCTCCTAAGACAGATGCTGTTGGAGTCAGTGATGAGTCCTGAACATACCAAGGTGCTGACTGCTGGGCTGTGATCCCTGGCAGCATTCAGAGGAACCCTATGTGAGCAGTAATAAAACTCAAAGTGGTTCGTACATGAGTCAGTGTTTCCTGACAAAATTCCTTGTTAGAGTACAGTGCCTCAAAAGATAGCTGTGATCTTAAGACTTACATGAACCTCTGGCTGAATCTAGGCCTTAATGTATCTGGACTGGTTTTCTCTTTCCTCGTGTTCATGTCCTCATTGTAATGCCAGTTTAATTTTCTCATTTAATTTCCTCATTTTAAGCACATAATGAGGTATATGTTTGTAAAGGTTAGTCACCTGGGGCTTTTTTTGTAGTCAAAGGAGGGCACACTCCTTCAATTTTCAAAGCTCTGAACTCTTGCATTCTTCATGCTTTTGGGAGGTAAATGTAGAAGTATAAATACTTATTAATATGGAAAATAATTATAATGGACTATTAAATTACTTCTAAAATGTGCCTTATAATCAGTAAAATTGCTAACATTGTTTGTTGTCAAGGAGCTGTAAAAGTATTTGTGAAGTGTCCTCTTTTGGTTTATGTCTATGCTCTTCCCATTGATGCTAACACATCTGCAGGTCACCATACCCCATTTTCTCCTTCTTGCTGCTGTAGAAGAAGCAACAGCTCCACAAGTGGTAAAGTGAATGGAAGAACTGAATTTCAGCTGTTTATAGACTTCTGTCTTTGTAATGCAGACACAGAGAGTGCAGATAGTTTGGGCATTTGAAACTAGCTGCTATTAATGTTTAAAAACCCAGACCTAATCTTTAGTAATTGCAGTCAAAGTTGCTGCAAACTTCAGCAACTCTCTTAATGTGATAAATAGTGCACCTTGGAACAGAAATATTTCATTAGCTTTAGGACTGAGAGCTGAAAGAGAAGTGATTGCACTGAACATATATTTTATTTTGAAGTTTAAAAATTATATATATTTGAAAATATATACATTTAAAAATTATATATATATTAAATATATAATATTTAAACATAACATGTCAGGGAAATTTATTGCAAATACAAAACTATGAAGAGCAGCAGTTTTCTGCTTTGCAGTAGAACTGTATCGTATTACTTTTGAGCCCAGGTAGAAACCTGCAGGCATTACTTCATTGCAGATACCAAATAAGAGGATCTTAGCCCATGATAGTTTTTTTCTGAATGGTAAGTTCAGGTGTATTACAACAGTAAAATATTCTCATTTTAGAGATCACTGCTTTGTGGAAGAGTACTATTTACTTCTCTTTATATTTTGAAGGGAAAAGTGTTAACTTCAAAATTGCTTTCATTTCAGTCATCTGTTAGCTGATTGTGTGAGTAATGGGTAGGAAATCAGTAGGAAAAGTTGTGTGCCCCCTGTAGAGGTTGGTGAATTAATTAGAAGCAGCAGCTGTAGGAGGGAAGAGGTAAATCTGAAAGTAGTGGATAGTAAAATGTAAACACTGTAGCACTCAGCATTAACTTTTGTCATTGCCCCTTTTTGTCCTAATCTCTATTTCTGTGAAGGGAAAGATTTTCAGTTTCTTGGGAATTACAGCCCTCATATACGGTATAAAGGTGTAGGAAAAGCTCAACCATGCCATGAAAATCTCATTTAGGAAGGGATGTTCCATGTTTTCTGCACTAGCTGTGTGGTTGCAATACAAAGGCAAGTAGAAGACATGGATTCAGTTTTTTCTTTGTCTCCCATCTCACCATGAAATTCCCTCTTTACCAACACATGAAAAACTGTCTTTTAAGCCAGTCTGATATCTGCAAAACAATTCCATTTTTTACAGACTGCTATACTATAGGGAGCAAGAATGGGTGATGATATCTATATAGCCCTTACAGTAAATGGTTTCATACTGATACTGAACATTCAGTGAGGCTGAATTACTAAACAGCAACTAACACACAAACTGGGACATCTAATTTTCCTCTTAGTGTCCTAACCACTAAGCTGCACAACTCTCCCTCCTCCCCATCTTTCCCTGCCCATGAAAGGTGGAGCAAATTCAGTACAAGTGAAACAGAACCCTCTGTTTTAGTGGACATACATAGTCCACTGAGTTCAACTTCGTTATTTTGCTGTTGAATCATAAGTTGAGTGCTAAACAAACAGCCAGATTCAGGTGTGGCTTGGGACAAAGGCCAGCAGCCTACACCTCCCTCAGTACTTAGAAAGAAGAAAGGCTTCTGGCAGGACAGAGGAAGTCGCTGGATCTGGCCTTGATGGTTCCCTTGATGGGAGTCAGCATTCTCCAACAGCACGTCATAGTTGCTCAGACCACATGAATCTTCTACCACTGCAGTTTCACTGTATGCACTCTCAAACTCAGAGGCACAAAGAGAACATGGATTTTTTGGCGAGGAAGAAATGAACTGAACATTGTAATGGTAGAGGGGAGAAGTCACTTTGTCTTCAGCAAATACAAATAAAACATGGAGGTATTTCTGAGACAGTCTCTTATCATGCATAAAGAAACCCCATGCATTCAAGAGAGATTGCTTGGTTATATTTTGAAAAAAAAAAGTGTTTTTAAAACCTCACCTGCAGAGGGACAATTTCTAGGTATAATTTAAATATAGAGGATGGGTGAAATACCTATTTCACTGAAGTCAATATGTATTATGTTATTTAATGGGATGATGATTCCTTTTGTGGATTACGATTCTGTTTAGCTCATTGGAAAATGATCATTCCATTTGTTCAGATTTTTTTCATATTTTTAGATGTCTCAGAGTAGCTTGAAGGATTCTTTAGGAATTTTTTAGGAATTCTGCATAGAACACCAAAGCTGTATCAGGAGTGGGGCAGTTTAACTTAAACTGAAAACAATTAACCATTCAGATTTCCAGCCTCTGAAGGTTTATGCTTAGCTTAAGTAAAAAGTTTTCATAGCTTTTATTCTTATTTTAAATTTTCTCTTGGACTTCAGAATAGAGAAAGATGACAACTTATTATGAGATAGACCTGGTAAGAATTAGTATGCTTTGTGTTTCCAGTTTTGAAGAGGTTATTTTGCAATCTGAAAGATAACAAGCAGCAAAGTTGTTAACAGACTCTACAAGCTATTTCCAAAAGCTGATCTGAATAAACATATCAGCACAGTCTCACCTTAATCCCATTGGTCATTTATATTCAGATAAGTCACACCAAGTCACTTGGAAAGAGAACCTACTGATAAATTCTTGCTGTAATTGAAAATATTTTTGAATATAGGAGTACTTGAGTCCTCTCTGTTACCCAGTTTATTAAATCAGAGTTCTGCTGCATCTGTTTCCATGTCAATGCCTGTTGGACAAGTTATTTGAGCTCAAAGTTATCATGCTCCAAGCTATTCTGAATTCATCTGCAGAGTTTCATTTAGTATTTGAAGCTGAAAATTTACCTTTAGTAAACCAGAGCTTACTCTCCTGCAGATGTTTTTATTCAATCAGCCAGTGCAAGGCCCTCAATGGGTATTGCTAAAAGTTTTTGCTTAGGAGCGTGCTAATGCACACCTGAAAAACCCACCAAGACAGTTTGTATAATCTCTGTTTCTTCTGCAGATTTCTATATTTACTCTTGGTGCTTAAAATCATTTTTGTTCCTTCCCGTTCTCTACTCCTATTGACTTCCTCATTTTATCTTCAATATTTTACCAAGAGGTTTCCAAGTGTGCTGTGGAGATCTCAAATATAGTTGCTGAAAGGCACTGGAGCAGGAGAAGATAAACCTGGCTTGAGGACAGGAGACCTCTTACTTTCATCTGTACAAACTCAAGCTTATGGTTGCCAGATTTTTAAAGTCATGGCATTTGCTGAGTGACTCAGCCTGCAACCCAGTGCCTAGTTGGAGTTTGGACATTCACAGACTGTCGCAGATTTCTGTATGATTCATAAATAAACTTTTCTGCCTTGCAATTTTACAGAGCACAGATCTGGAAAATGAACTCCCTAGAGTGTCATGTCAAAAACTGCCTAGTTCTCCTGCCTGTTAATAGTTTTCCCATAACATACCCTGGGAACTATGCCATTGATGTAGTTGCTTCCCAGCCAAGACTACCTGGCTCTCTAATGATAGTGGGTTTTAGTTCTGTGAACATGGCAATTATTTCATCCTCATATCTATGTGAAGGTTTAGGAAAGTGTGGCATTGCTAGGATTGAAGCCTCCTTTTGTATCTGTCTGACTGATGATATCAGCAATAAGAGCATTATCTAATAGGCGATGTGGTGTCACAGTTGATTTTAACTAATCAAAGCTTCAGCTGTTAGCAAAAGTAAAATAACTTCTACCCTTGTCTACATATTCCTCCAGCTGGGTCTTCTGCTAGTTCTGTGGGGTCTTCTGCTACTTCTAACATTTGTGTGGATGTAAAAGCAACTAGGTCAGGGAACTGATCTGCCTGAAAACAAATACTATATTTGCTGAGTTACCTTTCTGCCTAACTAGTCCTCTAGTATCACAATGCAAAGAGATATTTTGAGATAGAAAATGTACTTTTTAAAGTTTTTTGATAGAACTTAGGAACTGAAATCAGTCCCCAATGTCCACTTCATGTAGCATTACATTTCACTCAGGCTTATATGCAGTTCTGTTCCAAACTAACTCTGCACAGGTATTTTATAGCATATATTTTTAATATTTTAGAAATTTAAAAAAGAGTCTGTAGTCAAATAGATGGTATGCATGTGCTTGAGATGTCTGTCCACTGCATAAATATTTCATTATTGTAGTTCCAGTGTATTGAAGAACCTGCAGCCTATTTAATTTCCAATGCTGTATTTTATTCCAAGTATCTTCTTTACTCCATAAATAATGTTTGATTTCTACACTAGACATAAAGGCATTATTTAATGTAGACATTTCTTTGAATTTCATAAAATTTTCTTAGATCTAAAAGCAGTTAGAGAGAATTGTCATACTTAGGTCATTTGTTGTCTCAATAAATGTGTTATGTTTTGATGAGACTCCTCACCCTTTCTTTTCTTGATCTCTAGTATAATATACAAACAGATCAGTACAGAAGTTGTGATAACGTCTCTGCCAAATCATCAGATAGTGATGTCAGTGATGTGTCAGCCATTTCCAGAACCAGCAGTGCCTCACGCCTCAGCAGCACAAGTTTTATGTCAGAGCAATCTGAGCGCCCTCGGGGCAGGATCAGGTGAGTTCTCCATGCAGCTTCAATTGTATCACACTCCCTCTTTCATTTAGTCCCAAAATACAACAATAAGTCCTTGAAACTAGATAACCACAGCAAAAGAATTTGTGAGAAATGTTATGCACATATAAACTGTCTCCTATTACTGGCCTAAAATGACAATATTTTTGCAGTTGTGCACCTAAAACAGAAAACAAACTTCCCATCAGGAGATAACAGATTAATGCAAGTATTTATGGCAAGTTGAACTTGATCACCAGCTGTCATCTCATTGTTGCCCAAGAATCAGTGTAATCAATATCTCAGTAAGCTATTACAGGAGAAATGTTACTAGATTTTTTTATTTAAACAATTTTTTCCCATAAAATCTTGGTGTTTCTTTATCTTGATCTATTTATTTTTCCCTGTGTACCTGCTTTTATTTTGCTATTTTTACGTATATGATGAGCTACAAGATTTGAATTATTTGTATAGTAATTTCAATATCTCTTGTTCAAAAGTAGATTAATTCATTTGCATTATCAATAATCAAATATATCTCTCATCCTTGATACTAATCTATTCTGGGTTTAGTGGTTTTTTAGATGCACAGATTACTTTTTGTTTTCATTTAACTTGATGACAAAACTCCCAGCAGCTATAGTGGCTGTAAGATTGGCTTGGTAGTCTTTGATTACATCTGCCAATTTCTGAATTCTCTAAAATTTGACTTGAAGTGTTATAAGACACAAGAAGGATTAGGAACTAAAAGAAATTATCCCTATGAGGAAATCAGTCTGATAAAAGTCTGAAAGGCATCATTTAACACCTCAGAACACTTCTACGTAGACTCACTATCTGAGAAGCTCAGCTGCAGACTTTTTGATCTGTTTATGTAATGGGAAGGGATCTTAGGGAAACTCAGAAACTGGCCTCTATGTTTGAGCTAGGTCCACCTCATTTTCTTTTTAAGGAATGTTCAAAGTCATGTTTCAGATTGGTGAAGGTATGATCTGACCGCTGCAGTAATCCATAATCCAGCAGAACACTGCAGTGGAACTGTAAATGTATTTAAAGTCATTTCAATTCATCTCCTTAAATGCTGATTTCATTGTGTCTAGCTTTTCAGTATTTGTCTCTTTAAAAAGGCTTTATTCATACCAAAATACCTGTATTTTCTTGATATTGAATTTTCTCAACTAGACCCTCTCACATTATCTTTGGCAGGTTCAATAAAATCCGATTTTTTTTCCCATAAATATGTCTAACAGATTTTATCAGAAATTTTCCTTGAGTTCAGGATGCCAGAATATCAGAACCAGGAGAACCAGTAACCTTATGTGAGTCTGGAAGGGGTGAAACCTATGGTCAAATACTCAAACTCTTCAATTCTTATGAGTAGCAGAGCAGCTTGGGTCCAGGATTAGGTGACCTAGTGTACAAACCCAAGCGTCTACGATGGTAGCTCCAGTTCAGCTTCACTCTAGACCAGTAAAGTGAGCTGTAATCAGAATTCAGATATCTTCCCTTTCTTATACCGTCCACAGAATCCATACCTCAGAAACTAGGCACTTTTTACTTGCTTGCTTTAATCTTCTCTAAATTCAAGTAGTACTTCTACAGTGAACAAAATGTATAGTAATAATATACAGTGCAGTTCCTTCAGTAAAAATATGAGGAGAAAATTGACAGATTCATAATTACGCATAACTTTCTTCTGAACTGTCTGTGGTTCTGCTCCTCTGAAAGACCTGTTAAAATAACTGGGACATGCCTAATATACTATCTTTGCAATTAGCCTTTTTCAACCATTAAGTGCAGTGGAGTGAAATTTAAAATAATTTTTATGTTTTGGAAAACAGTGTATCCATCCAATTAACATCTGATGTTCAAAGTTTTCCATTTGAGTTGTCCACACTTATTTTCTGATGTTTTCCTGTCATAATTATAAAAAGGTCAAAGTCTTTAGAGACCTGCAAAAATGTTGTATCATGGGAATAAGATATCGAGAGAGATCAGAATGGAAGGAAGTTGGATGTTGAAGAAAAAGAGGGCATTTTGCTCATGATTTGAGCCAAAGTCAGCTTCTTATACTCCCATGTCTGTACTGGTAGCCCCTGTCCTCAGTCAATTCTTTCTACTACTTGTTTATTACAAGAGAACAAAGAGATAATTTGGGGAGTTGATTGTATTAGGAACTATTTTTTGCAGCTGGAGATTTATGCTTTTTAACTTCAGCCTTAAAGACTATGTATCTACAGTGGGATTCACATAAAAAATAGGTTTTTGTGAAATTATTTGTATAACTTGCCTAAGCCATCATTAAAAAGAAGAAAACACCTATTATCTTATTATTCACTTCAGATGAATGGCAAAGACAGGTCCTTTTCTAGCATGAATTGTTGAAGGAACCCTAGATGGCTGATTTAGATTGGTTGCTTTATTTTTTGACATCTAAAATTAAGTTAAATGAATTCTTTCTCTCAATTACTAATACTTCTCTAAGGTCAAGGAATTAGAAATTTGAAGTTCAAGCTTGATTAGTAGTTTGAAGTTCAAATTTTAGTTTTGCATCTAAAGAACCCTTTTATTAACATGTATCAGGCAGGATGGGAAAGGATGGGATGGGATGGTTGAGTGGGACAAAGATTCCTGGTCTGCATCACCTTTGGAAAGGGTGTCTGTATCTCTTTCTCCACTGAGCAGAGAAAAATTAATCCTAGGGCTATGATGCAAAATGAGTTAATAAAATTAAATGCAGAAACTTGACTGGAGAGTAGTCTGGGTTCAGGTTAGTAACCTGAAGTGAAATGGGGCTCTTTTAACATTTTTGCACTAGCTAGTTACTCATATTGAGAGTTGCAGTGCCAAATTTCTGAATATGAAATGTTCCAGTTTAAGACAGCAATGTTTTACTTAATGTTGGTAGTTACTATAATCCCATCATCCCCATATTAATGCACCTGTGAAAAGGGATATAAATTAAACTCCCAGCCATATGAGAATACAAGATACTGTCCTCTGTAGGGCTGTCATTAAGAAAGCAATCCTTGGTTGTGATTTTGTACAAATTATTATTATTTCTAAATGTCAGAAGGATCAGAGTTTTAGGTTATAGTGAGTGTGGTTTATATCCACTGACTTCACCATCAGTTCTACTAGCACAAATAGCTTCCTGACCATTCCTCCCAAATGCTAATGGAGAAAAAATCCTTAAAAAAATCTAACTAATCCCTTTTCCTCATCAATTTAGTCAGAACTGGTCTCTTTCTCTTCTCCCTCAATTTTGAAGATTTGAGATTTTATGATTTCAGACAATGTATTCTATATTTTCCTGTTTATAAATAGTTATTTCTTTATGCAAGCAGTAAAACCTGGAAGCACATCTCTTTTTCTTTTGGCTGTCAAGTCTGTGGGTATTAGCTTGAAGTGCAGGATAATTCGTGGGGGCTTTTTTTGGCAATTTTTGTCAGTAACTCCCTCAGTTCCATTACTGTAACTATACTGTGCTTTTAGTAATGTAAAGCGTTTATACGATGAAACACTATCTGAGCAGCAAGAATAAAACCAGTGTTGGGAGAAAAAACACAGAAATACTCTAGTTATATAGTGTATAGTTAGTTAAATATCTAGACAACACTAGCTTTCTTTGGGTCAAAACTCCCAAATTTGAATTTTTGTAGTATTAAGAAGTTAGAGCAAGTTGAGGATGGTAAAAGACTAATTTTATCCTTATAGGATATTTGCAATTGAATTACCTCTCCGAAAGCTGTGATGTAGCACATATGGAAATTAACGTTCGTTAATCTTCAGTCTGGAGGTTTTGTTAATTAACACTTCTAATAGGTTGCAAGAGGGAGTTATGATTGATGTGCGTTTTAAATATAAGTATATAAAATAGCTTCTTCATTTCCAATTTGTTTAGCATTTTCAGGTGCATGTTATAACAAACGGCTTTGCGTGGATAAGCTAGTCTGTATATGAAATTATTCCAAACATCTTTGTTGTTACTGTCCTGGGAAGTCTGGTTGACTGCCAGGTTCTCTAGTGGAAGTGCAGTCAAATATCAGGAATTTTTTTGTTCTGTGAACAAAATGTTCTGGGACTTTTGTTTTGAATCAGAATCAGACTTGTGAATTTGGCTTGCCATAGCATTTGGAGTTGGTGTGTATTTCATGACTGAAGTCAGATTACCAGTCCTTCTTTATGGAGGTTTGCTCTCATCAGTCATGGTCTTTATGCATTCATAATACAGTCAAGCAGTACTTTGTGCCTGCATATGCTGCAGATGCTGCTGTGTATGTATCAGAAATATTTGTCACATCCTAAATGAAGCAGAAAGAAATTTTTTCACTGTTTAATGCAAGTGATTGATAAGTTAGAAGCCACGATGTTTAATCAGCACCATATGGGCTTGATCAGACAAAGAAGGACATTTGTGCACATCATTAAAAATTATGCCAAATTCTGTCATTGCATCATTTTTCATTTGGAGCCTTCTTATGCAAAGATGCCTGGATTTCTTGGTGCTGTTAAGTAGGGAACTGTCGTGCATGGTAAGGGTGAGCTGGAGGCTTCTGTTTTGGAGGATTTAGCAAGCTACCATAGGGTGTTTTACTCAAATCTGATCAAACAAAATGTGCTAAATATATGCAAGACTAGATAACTGTTTTTAAGGCTAATTTCTCCTTGCATAAAGAATATTACTGGTATTCCTCATTTTAAATTTGAAACCCACATCTTTATTAAGAATTATATTTAGTATCTTAATAAATGTATGTTATAGTACCATTATGTCTGTGCCAAATTTTAATCTGGTTTTACATGATTTGCTTAATTGAATGCTAAAGTTTAATTAAAATATTTTAAATGAGCTTATCAAGGAAAGAGGATAATTTAATGGGTTGTAACAGTGGACTTAAACCAGTCCTAATTTATTTCACTTATGCTACTGAATGGCTTGTATCACAAACTCATATATGCTTCCTGGGATTTCTGTTCTCAGTATGTAATTGAAGGAAAAGAATTTTCTTGATTCTTATTGTCAGACTCTATGTGGGAAACCTTTTCTTCCCTGATTTCCAGAACAGCATGTGCAACTTGCATGTAGCTGTTGCTTTTTCAGTACACTAACACTTAGCACTATTGCACTTGAGCTTTGAAACAGGAACGATGGAGGAGAGAAATGATGATACATGATCAAGTGAGGAAGTAGTTGATGGGTTGATAAGCAAAGGGTGCAGAGTGACAGAAACAGGCAGGATGTCATAGGCAACAAAACAGGACAGGAAGGAGCCGCCCAAAGTGTATGCACATGTATAAGGGTGTGATTGAGGGGAGAGCATTTGAGAGAAGCTCTCATACCTTTTCTGGGAGATCAGCACAAGTGGATGACTCTCCAAATGGCTTGTGCTCTTATGCATGGGGAACACACAAAAGGAGTTAGAGGTTTGTTGTGCAGCTTGCAGGGTTGTGATCTCATCATGATCACAGAGATGTGGTGGGACAGCACACATGACTGGAGCGCTGCAATCCATGGAAGCACAGGCCCGAATGGCAAGGAAGGGATATAGCCCTTTGTGTGAGAGAGGGCAGAGTATGTAGGGAGCTCTGCCTACAGATGGGTGATGACCAAGCTGAGAGTTTATGGGTTAGGATTAGAGGCTGAAACAATGTCATGGTATTGTGAATGTCTCCTATGGACTTCCTAATCAGGAAGAAGAATTAAATGAAGCCTTCTTCCAATCACAGGCTCTGATTTTGATGGAGAACTTAAACCATCCTGGTATCTGCTGTTTGAACAACACAGTAGGGCACAAGCAATCCAGGGGGTTTCTGTAATGTGTTGATGACCAGAGGGAAAGTCTGAAGCAAGTTCTCAGCAGAGAATGATCAGATCAGGGAACATTTAAACAAGCTGGACATGTACAACTTATTGACAGAATGTACCCATGAGTACTAAGTGAGCTGGTGTTACCTCATGCCATTGCAAGGCCACTGAATAATCTTTGGAACTTCATGGCAATTAGAGGATGTTCTTGAAGACTGGAAGAAAGACTATCATCACTACTATTTCAAGAAGGAGAAGGAATCTGGGAAACTATAGCCCAGTCAGCCTCAACTCAGCCTCTGATTGGTCAATGGAGCAAATAATCCTGGAAACCATTTCGAAACACACAGAACAAGAGAGTGATTGTAAATAGTCAGCACGAATTTACAAAGGCAATAGCCTTTTTTCATTAGTTGACCAACTTGATGGATGAGAGTAGAACAGCACATGTTCTTTAGGTTGTCTTTCCTAATGACTTCAGCACCATCCTCTAAGTGAAGAAGTACAGCCTAGGAAATCGAACAGTGAGGCAGATTGAAAACTGGCTGAATGACGGGCTCAGGTTATTGTGATCTGTGACACAAAGTCCATCTGGAGGCAAGTCACCTGTGGTATACACCTAGGGTTAATATCATAGCAGTACTGTTTTACATCTTCATTAGTGATTAGAATGTTGGGACAGAACACACCCTTATCAGGTTTGCAGGCAACAGAAATCTGATAGGAATAGTTGATACAGAAGGTGGATGTGACACTATTCAGAGGGACCTCTACAGGACGAAGAGATAGGTCAATAGGAACCTCATTAAGTTCAACAAGGTAAATGCAAAATCCTGTGGCTGCAGAGGAATAACCCCATGTGCCATTGCACACTGAGGGCTCACAGCTGGAAAGCACCTTTGCATCTGGAAAAAAGCTTTTCAGGAAAGACCCTAGGATCTTTATGGATGCTAAGTTGCACCTGAGCCGGCAATGCCTCCTTTCCTTAAAGAATATTAACACCATCCTAGGATGCATTAGGAAGAGTGTTTCCAGCAGGTTGAGGAACATGATCCTTCCCCCTCAGTAGAGCTGAGTAGCTTGAGTGAGACACATCTGGACTGCTGAGTCCAGTGCTGGGCTCCTCAGTACAAGAGACATGGAGCTACTGGAGCAAGTCCAGCAAAGGGCCACAAAGATGATGAAGGGATTAGAGTATCTGTCATACAAGGAGAGGCCAAGAGAGCTAAGAGTGTTCTCCCTGGTGAAGAGAAGTCTCAAGGGGTATCCTTCCAATCTGCATAAATACCTGCTGAAAGTAGAGAAGAAAAAGCCAAGTTCCCCTCAGTGAGACTATGAAAGGCAATGAGCACAAACTGAAGTAAAGCAAATCCCACATAAACATGAGAAAAAACTTTCTTGTGCAAAACTTATTGAACACTGGGACAGGTAGGTCAAAGGTGTTGTGCAGCCTCAGTATCTGGGAATATTGAAAACCCAGCTGGATATGGCCCTGAGCAACCTGCTCTTATCAACCCTGCAGTAAGCAGGAGGGTTGGACTTAACAATCTCCAAAGATGTCCTCCAACCTTAGCTATTCTGTGACTCTCTTCAGATTTTCATTTCGTGCTGATTATTATGCTGTTCTCTTGCACAAAATGCTCAGTGTCATTAGTTTGGAGCCAGGTGACGTAACTGGAGGTTTGTCATCTCATTGAAGACAAATAGCTGCGTTGAGCTGCAGAAGATCTCTCAGGGTGATGTAGCCAAAGGTCGCTCCCTGGACTGGAAATAGATTTTCTCCCATTGGTTTTCCATCCTCCCACACAGTACATTGGAGCTAATTTTATACAATTACAGTGATGAGGGAGAATGGAGTAGAGAGGGTCTGAAGGGTCTTCTGACCTCTTTTCAGTCTTCCCTAAAGTGCTGCCTATTCACATCAGAAATGTATATGATGTGACTTGTGAAGTACAGTTGTTCAGTCCTTCCCCCACTCTCTCTTTAGACTAGGGCTGTATCCATCCTTGTCAGTGCACTGATACACTGCACTGCAGAGCCAGCTGAGCAAACTTTAACTTCATGTCATCACAGTCAGAGAAAATAATACACCACGGCTTTTCAGGCATATAATGAGGCTGAGGTCTGCGTTGAAATAAAGAAACCCACTAATTTCTTGTTAATTACAAGGTAATTATAATCTGTATATTGAATTTATGCTAGTGTACAGGGTGTAGTCAAGATACTTTACTCATTAAAAAAGCAAAATGTAAAATCTTTTAATTATTACTATAGATATTGCAAACAGAACCAGTGGAGGCAACAATAGAACACTGAAGGTTATTCATCAATAAAAGTAAATCACATGGAAAATGGGAACAAATTCACAAGTAGTTTCAGACTGGCTTTGTGTGGGATATTCACTATGACACACTCATGTTCTAAACCAAGGAGAAGATCCTGAAAATATGTGGAGTATAACAGATTTTTTTGTACCTTGCATATGTTTAATACCATATTTCTTATACAAACTGGTGTAAGGGCAAGTTCATGTTTTATAAAGAAAGGATGGAGCTATATAGAATTGCAGTGAAATATGCAGTCCTGGGGCCTAGCATGAGAGGGATCTGTTTGGGTACACTAGGTAAAATTGGATATTCCTGGGGTTTATAGCTCTCATTACTGGTATTCTGTATAAAGATAAATGTTATTTTAATTGTGCAAGGTGCTATCACCCCAGATCCTTGGCTGGCAAAGGAGATGTTGTCCTGTACTTGGAATCATGGTGGCTCCTCATTCTAGAATTTTGAGGGCCTTCAGGGTGCCATACTAGAAGACACAGTAGATTTGTCTTGTGTGTTATGTGTGCTGCAGCACTGCCAAGCAGATTGAAAAAAAAAATAATATTATTACTTGCATACCTTGTGCATGCCTAGCTATATGCCATCAGGTGTTAATGATCACAGCATGCTCTGATCTGAGCCTCTTGCTAAGGATTAGATGCTACCAATATATGAAGGGCTAGATCCTAGTGACAACAAGTCTCCACAGCTACACAAAAAACAGCAGTGTAGCAGTATTAGTCTGCATCACTTTGAAAATCTGGTCCTTAAACAGCATTTTCAAAGGGATGTTTCCTGCTTTTGTTGTTAAATTCTGCCACATGCAGCATTTCAAAGCATTGCAGTGGAAGGTCTGTCCAAGGTTTCTCAGGCCTAAAGCACCACACAGTCAATTACATACCTGCAGCCACAGCAGAAATGATGAATTCTGCTGCATTCGTATGCACATATGAATCAGGTCAACCTTTTCAGTTGTACCTTTTCTAAAGAGTCTTGGACTAAGTTCTCATTTGCTAATTATCTTCCATGTTATACAGGCTTCAAAACCTGCATAGCTAAAGCCTTGCAAATTTATAGATGGCTACAGCTGTAATTTATCATAATAATCAAAATCAGTAGTTTTTCCTGCCAAGTTTTTAGAGAGAATTTTCAGAGGCAGATCACACATCTAGCTCAGAGAGTCATCCAAACAGAAACAATGAGTTACTGATCCAGTTTGACTTACTGTTGAGGCCAGCTTCCTCTTCATGGAAAGAAAGAAAGTTTTGGTTCAAGGCACTATTACTGAGCTCAGATTGCTGTGATTCCCTGGTGAATACTGTCAGTGAACATCACCAGCAGAGCACCATGGTCTGATTCTTCATTGGAAGCCCTCGCTCTTTGTTGTCTTGACATTTGTACTAGGAAGGATATCTGGGGGGGAATTTGCAGGGAATTGAACATTTTGAGTGTATCTTTATGTCAGCAAGCTTAGCTACATGTGGTGAGGGGAGACTAAATGGGAAGAAGATAAATAGCATTTTCTGTTGCACAACAGTAACACACAGTAGTGAGTGGCCATCAACAGTAAGGCACGAAGCTGAGTCAGGGGAGGTTTATGTTCGATACCAGGAAAAGGTTCTTCACCCAGAGGATGGTTGGGCACTGGAACAGGTTCCCCGGGTCTCTCTGCAGGATGGATACTCAGGTTCACTGCAGTTTGTAGCCTTTTCTGTGCCACATGTGCTTTGCTGAAAAGAAAAATATTCAAGTCCATGGCAGCACTTTGCTGAATCCAGATATTAAACACTTGTTTGTATATTTTATTCTGGCTGGCTGGACTTCTGCATTACCTTGGGGGCTTGCATTGCATTGTCAAGCACTTTTCTATTAGCTTCAGAAATTGGCCTCTGTCAGCACTTGTATTAACAAGCTACTTAAGCACATGGTAATAGTGACCATTATGCTTTCATTTCCCTTTTTTTTAATTATTTATTTGTAATTTTTAAATACAAGGTAATAAAGTCAGTATTAGAAATAGGACATTTTACTACTTCAACTTTAATTCAAATGACTAAAACAGTACTGGAATTTCAGTTTGATACCAAAAAAAAGACTGTTATAAGTATCAGAAGAAAACTTCTATATTTATGACATTTATTATATTGCTGGTAATTTCCCGTGTGTGACTGTTTCCTTGTAGTCAAGGTTTCTGCTCTAAACAAGACATTTAGGGTCACTAAGTAGGGACTAATTTTCTTATATAATGGAATAAGTAATGTTTATTGTGCAATGGCTTCAGTGGTTTATAGTTCTGTGTTTAAATAGTGAGATTAGTTAGTTGATATTGCAATGGAGAACATCTCCCCTCCCATAGCTAGAATGGAAGCATCCATAACATAGCCAATGCTGCTGACAGACTGAAGACTTTCTATGGGTCTTACTATTAAAAACAAACAATAAAAGCCCTCTTTGGAGTCCTAGCCATTTGTCTTCTATGTCTTCAGAAGATTTGTTTTCATCCTGGAATTTTCCATTGTAAGATCTTTATTAAAAAATAGACTGTTTACATTAACATTTTACTATGTGACTGATGTTAGTGTTTATTCAATCCAAAGCAGGATCTCAATAATGCCGAGAATGGCATATGGCATAACATGATATGAAGCAGTATTTGTCAAAGCATAGGATGCTTTAAAATCATCAGCAAAACTAATGCAGTCCATAGTTGCTAATCAAACTCCTACTGCAAGAATAGAATGAGGTGAAATCAAGACCATTAATAGTAGGTACTAGATTCAATCATTTAGTAGGCTTATTTGCCCTGTCTGTTGTATCCAAAGTACATGTGTCTCTGGTACCTGTTTGCTTTAGTGCTGTGATCACAAAAGGTATACAACCATTAACTACAACATGGAGGGTTGATAATTCAACTTTAATATTTATTGCAGTGAAAATCTGTGCATACGAGATGTTTTGGAGCAATTCAATTAGTAGAGTGTCACAACCCAGCAGATCACACTGCAATCATCTCCCTCCTCCACTCTGTCTCCATGATCTTCCCCTATCCAGATGTCCAAATGGCAGACCAAAGAGAATAGAGCAGAACTGAGATCATATAGCAACCTTTCTTCAGAAGGGCACCTTATTCAGTGTATCTTTTATCTTCCTAGTTATCAGGCTTTGCAAAACTTGTAAAACCTTGATATCTCCAACTCCTTCCTAATATACCAGTTCAGGTTGAAATTCACCACCATGAGCCAGTAGGGGAATGAGTGATAGAAACTGTAAGGATTGCATAAGGAGCAAAGGAAACAAGGGTAAAAACTCAGAAATTTCATATCAGAATTAAAAAATGAAGTTCAGTAATTTTTGTCTGGGTTTTTTTTTTCTGAATTGGAAGTTTTAGCAATAGGACCTGTCAGTGAGTAAAATGTTGCTTTGTGACAAGAAAGTCTCCTGCCATCTTAAGAGTTATCTCTTTGAGGCCTCTTAGCATGAGACTTATGACTTAAAGATGTTTTACCAAATTCACAGATACTCAAAATTCCAAATAGAAGGATCACCTCACTGGAATCTTTCAGTCAGGCACTAGCCATAAGTACTTCTCAAAGCAAAGTGAATTTATTTATTTATTTATTTATTATGAGACAGTGCAATATGGATTTTTTTTTCTTTTCATTTCCCTCAAAAGGGCCAGGCAATCTGTCATGTTATTTCAGCTGGAACTTAGAATAAAAAAATGAAGAAATTCAACCTTGAGCAGAAACCAGGCATGGAAAATGTCTACCTAAATTCATCATGTTTGACAAACAGAATAGATATAAGTAACAGGAAAGGCATTTTGTATCTAAAATCTCCACAGTGTAAGCATGCACTGCAATACTTGGAGTAAGTTGCCAATCCCACTTTTTTTCTGACTGTCCAAATCACTGCACTCAAAACTGAACACCAAAACTGTTTAATTACCTAGTACACTTCCCAGTTTCATTAAAGAGAGAAAGATATTGAGCATATATGGTGATTAATTAAATTGTGGCTCAGGTGATCTCTCTTGTGGCAAGGGCAGGCACTCTGATGTGACTTGAGTCACAACTCTTGCTTTTTGTGGGGGGAAATAAAGGGCAATAGCCTTCAAATAATTATCATGAAGGCAAGATATATGAAAACATTTAAGATAAGCTGCTTAAAAATATAATGTATCCTCTTTACCCCCAAAGAGTATATTACAGATATTATTTCTGGTTCTGAGGTCATTTATGTACAAAACCAAGGTGAAGCCAGAGTAACTAATGTTCTAATTATTCATTATCTAAAGATAATGGTTTTTGCAAATCCATCATTATAAACTGCTTTATGTGTCTGTCAGAGAGGGAGGGATATGGAGTTTTTAATCCCTTCAGAACATCTTTACATGAAATATGTACTATGGAGCATTGCTTCTGCATTTTTAATTATCTAATTATGTTTCCTCTTTCAAAGAAACTCTCACATTACCAGCAGTCTTTCTTAATGATTTGAAAAAGACTGAAAAATTATTTTAATTGGGTTTTCATTTAATTATTGCAGTTGATGAAAACGAAATATAATCCAAAAACTTTTAGTGTAAGAACATTATGCTAATATTTTAAACAGGCAGTTCATGTTATTTTTAGATAAATGAAACATAGGAAAATAGTTTTAGCCATGACTCAGCCCTCAGAGCAGGTCTAACTTGCCTTACTTTCATCTCAGTTTACTGTATTTTTAAAAACTTTATCTGTATTTTCTTTGTTAGTCCTGACCTTGCACTTTTCCATTTAGCTTTTTAGGTTTTCCTTCTCCATTTCCTATTTTGTGGCTATTGCCTGTTGCTATTATTCGTATTTGCTACTGCTTTTGTAAAGGAGCAGTGAGCAATCTATTTCCTATCAATGATGTAGCATTTTTACACGAAGAGCAGTGAGATCACAGGATTTCAGTAGATCATGGTTTGGAGGGAAAAAAAGAATGCAACGTGTTATAACAGGGAAAATAATGTGTTATTCCTGAATGTCATGCAAAGAAAGAAAAACTGGTGAATTCAGCTTTCCTGATACTAAGGCAAGTTTCCTTCATTCGGTGTTGAGCTACGGATTTTTGTATTTGTTATACACCTTCCCCCTGCCCCCATACCTATTTTCTTGAAACAGACTTAACCTTTAGGTGCTTGCTTATGTTTGGCACACTTAATATATATATGTGGCTATATGCGGTCAAGTTTGGGTCATTGGAGCTGTTTGCCCTTTGATTCACATCCGCCTGTCCACATAAGCATTAATAGCTATAGTTAACCCTGAGCAGCGCTCCTGGGATAACAAACTGCTTTTGTGTTGATTTCATGTTATGATTCGTGTCATTAGTTGGCTTCAGGCTGACAGTGCCTTGGGTACGCGCAGGCAGACACAGGGGCTCTCGCATACAGAGACAATGGGTCTGCTTGTTTCAGAGAATGTAAATTAACTTGAAATGTTCATGGCAAATAATAAAAATCTGCTTATCTTTTGCTTGGAAAATGCTTAAAATCTGCTTATCTTTTGTAATGCTCAGACTTTCTGAATTGTTATTCTCTCATTTTGTGGAGAAATGCAAGTTTTACAAGTTGAAAAAGCAGAAATCTGTCAGAGCTCTGAAAATTGCACCATTTGCTGGTCACTGTGCTACTCAGAAAAGCATTTTCAAAACACAAATTCTGATACCAACATGGAAATATCCATGTTGTATACCAACATGGAAATATCCTGATCTTGCAAAGTAGGATTTTAACCAGTTAAACTCTCAGAGGAGACTTCTGTAATGAAATCTTCCCCAACCCTCACCTCAGTGAGTTTTTACACATTGAGTACAGTGGGGCTGGGACAGTGTCTGTCATTCCAGAGGCAGCACCTGTGTCACTGAGGAGCACTTTTATATAATATAGGAATATTGTCAAGAACAGATATAACTTACAAATTACTGTCTTTTAACTGTTTAAATACACCAATAGGACTCTAATATGATGACTTTACAGGAAAAGCAAGGGGGGTTTTGTGGTTCTAATAGCTATTTCATAGATTTAATATATGATCAATCGGCATGTTAAATCAATATGTACCTTCAGTTGGTACAGACTGTACAAAATTATTATTTGATTGAATCAGTGAAGTTTTTTATGGTCTAAAAAAGTCACTTGAATAACTAGAGAGAATTATAATATCTGATAATATAATGTCCTTTGGTTTGTAAGGCACCGTGTTTGAATTAATTTATTAATACTAATAAATATTCATCAAAACTTGTGCAGTAACTAATCTTGTAGCAAATGTTATATATAATATGTAAATATAAATGTATTTTCTTAGAATGACAAGCAATTGGTAGATAAGTAATTAAGTGTTTGGATTTATTGATTATGTATCATTATTGCTAATAAGAGTGGAGTTTATTTTTAGAAATGTAATGTTTCTCATTATAAAGGAGTGCTCATCTTCCCTTTGGTCCACAACTATTACATGTTTAGGAGGTTATTAGTATTCATGAGCTACCTCATTGCAAAAAGGTGCCATAGGGGCTATGAACTAGTACGTGATGCTGCATTCAGCAGGAGAGAGGGGAAGCGCACCAGCTCATACCAGTGGAGGCCAGGGATTCTGTTGAAAGATTCAAGTTACTGCAACTGCGTGCAAAGAACTCACTATAACATCATCTATACAGCAATAATACAGGGGATTATTTATTTATTCATGACTGGCATTATTGGAAAAATGAACGGAGTAAAAATGAGTGATCGTGAAAATAAACACCTAAAGTATTTTTTTATACGTCATCAGTAAGTCTAAGAGAATGAAGGAAATGCTGTAATTTTAGCAATGGCTAATCACTTCAGATTTTGCCCCTGAGAGGATATACTTCCAGATATTCTATAGGTGAGTTTATGGGAAATGGTTTTTCTAGCTTCCTGTGTCTTGCTGTCTTTCTTTTTCAGGTGGAATGTGCAGGTATTTTATGTAAGTACTGAGAAATACTGACTATATTTCTATATCAGCTCAAAGGATTTTTCTGGTATACTTTTATGGGTCTTCAATATATGTATATTAAATATCTGTATATAAAAAGTTATATAATGGTTTAATACAAGTACTTGGCTTTGTTTCAGTTCTATATAGTAGTGTGTGCTGTAGTTTAATATAAGCAAGTATAATCCACAATGCGCCTGCAGTGTGTTCATTTTATAGAATTTGCCTCAGAGTTCATTTTTGTGATAGCTTGTAACTCCTCTTTGAAAAAGTTTTTTATTTCAGTTGCTCATTCTTCATTCCCATAGATACAACTTTCTGGTAGGAGTAGCTTGCAAAGCTGAATGTGCTGCTTTCTCTTACAGCCCTGATGGCTGACATGTGATCACAGTCTCGATTTTGCCTTCTGTAGTTCAGATACCACTTTTAATGGAATCCATGTCAGCTGCATAAGTTTTGGCAGGGAACATAAGCATTTTTCCCTTGGTAAAGAGAGTGGTGTCTTCCCAGCTGATGCGGGGATCTGGGGGTAATATGTGACCCCAGTGCTTGGGAGGCAGCTCTGCTCTTACTGGGGTCAATGGGGGGTTTGCTTTAGTAGTTTACTTCAATTAAAAAAAAATAAAAATCCAGTGACTCTTTTTCCATGCTGAATATCTGTGAAGTACTACAGAGCAAATATTGATTGTCTGTAACCATTCTTAATATGCACATCAATTATGTTGTTTTGACAGTAATTAGAAATTACTTCAAATAGCATAAGATTTTTGCTGAACTAGTCATTGGAAGAATTGCTAAAGATCAAAAAATAATTTTAAGTAAAAATGTGGTGAATTATTTAATTTATGACTGAATGGACTATACTTATAAATATGTTACTTTTCATTACCCTGATGCTGAAAACTGTATTTATTTATTTTGTTATGATAACTAGGTTTAAATATAATTTAATGATTTATGGATTTTAGCCACAAGCCTGCAAAAACTTGCATCTGCATTTAAATGAATGTTCAATACATGTTAAATACTCCCAGCAAGTGCAGTAAAGGAAAACAAAATTTTATTGATGTTATTATCAGAACAGTGAAGTGTAAAGGTATATATGTAAACTCATGCAGGTCCTTTTCTTCTTTGTGCTTCATAGATTAAATTCTAACAGTAATGAAGAAAGTAACAGTGTGAGCTAGAAGCTTTTTCTTCAAGTGATAGACAGTAACGTAATGGAAAAATACTGTGTTCTAAGGGCTCTCAATTAGATGGTATAAGAAGACTGAATTTTAAATGTCCATTCTTTTGAGACTGTTCCAATTAATGACAAATAACAAACTAGCCCAGGTATTAGATGACCACAAAGGAATCTTAACCTGTTTGCTTTGTTATGACAAGGGGAAATACTGGACAGCTGTAGGATCCTTGGTCCTATCCCATTTAGCCTGTTTCTAGAAAATTAATAGCTATTTTGTACTAGTACACTAGAACATATTTCCTAGGAAAATAGAACTTCATATTTGCAAGATAAAAACAAGTACAAGATTAATCTGAATTCTAAATTTCTCAGGGTTTTTTTATTAAAGTATCTTCTAATTCCTTCTTCCTGTCACAAAGAATCAAACATGAAATTTATATGGGTCTTTGAAGAAAGCAAATTTTCTGTTAATGAGAAAGTATCAATAGTCCCTGAATTAGGGAATTCGTACATCAAAAATGTTTTTTTTCCAAAAGTTGCCATACTATCTATTCTTATTTCTCAGCTGATGGACATCACTGTCTCTAAATTCATATTAAAAAATGTGAAATTAGAGCATATCAGGTCCATTGTAAAGGAAAAAAAAAGGTGAAGACAGGCATAAAAAATCATGATTTTAGAATTTGTTAAATTCATAAACACCTGAAGGGATTCAACATTGCAAACTGGCTGGTGTAGGAATGTTGTTGGCAGCCCTGATACGCTGATTTGGGGATCAAAGCTGCTGTTTGAATACAGGGATTGTGTGACAGCATTCTGAACTAGCAATGCAGGTTGGTTGCATATTCAGACACTATTATCACACTGTACATTTGATCTGTAGTTTTAAGGTTTTCTTGATAAGTGTACAAGTTAGTAACCTCACTTATTAAAGAGAAGACATTTCCTAAGATTCTCTGGCCGTAGCCCGAGTGTGTGCTAGAGCTATGAGCCAATATCCAGCTCCAAAATTAACAGAGAAAAATTTCACTAAATCTTCTCAAATTGTAAAAAAAATATGTTTATCAGAAATTTCAGCTTGTTTTTTGTGATTTTCATCACAGCTTTTTAAAATTAATTTGCAGTTTGAAGAATGACTCCTGTGTGGCAATCCCAATTAATATGTTTTCATGTGGCAGTGTTTGCGGAGAGGTAAAGAAAAGACTCTGTGTTACTTGAAAGAAAAGTAGCTGCTGTGTTAGATACTAGGTTAGATATTTTGTAAAGTTGAGGTTATTGCATTCTGTGAGCAACAATAAAAATATCATCATTTAGAGATCATTGCAACTTTAGAAAACAGCAGTATATGTAGCCTATGAAGTAAACACCTGTACTATATTAGTACACAGTTTATATTAAAGCCAAGAATTAATCTCCCTCAAAAAAATCAGTCTCTATTTTGAAAATGGGAAATATTTTAGGGCATTTTTTCTCAATTTGATATTATTCTTGATTGAACAGAACTAGTTTGCCTTACACAAAACCTTTTCCTTGATACTTGCATATTTATGGAAGATGGTCTTTTTGAATTTGGATTTTTTTCCAGTTAAAATGTGAGAGACTGTGTGCTGGGGGAGACCTGTGATAAAATACAAAGGAATTCTATGGAGAAACGTCAAAATACATGTGTCTTATTGTTTTTGCCATGCAAAACCAAAAGCCAGTTAGTAAAGTTGATGTGGGATAAGAGGGAATAATACAGAACCTATTTTAAGCTCAGTTTGCCTCAGGTGATCTACTAAAATGTGTTCTTAAGTACTTCAGTGCATCACAGCACCTTGTTCTGTGCTGTGATTTTTGATTGGTAGCTGGTTTTTTATCTGAACTTAACAGGAGCAGATCCTAAGTGCTGAACATAGTTTGATAGTGATCTTTTATTAAGTTTTATCTATTCAAAGACTTTAGTTTTCCAGCTTCTTCTTCAAAAAATACTGTCTATTTTTATCTGCTCTTACCTATGGCCACACATTACTAACTCTTGGTAACTGTCAGTAAAACATAATTTAGGTATACCTTATTTTATACTTTTCTGGATCTGTCTTTGAGCAGGACTAATTTAAACTTTAGCAGGGCTCATATCCATAGAAGTCAAAAGACATCATCTCCTCCCATAGACCCCTTCATTTCTCCCTGGCCTGATTTTCTACTTGTCTGAAACTTCTAACCCTTCTCTTCCTTATTTTGTGGGATAATGAGGTTGGGGTTGGGGGACAAAATCAGACCATCACATCTCTTGGGAAGAGAAATTGCTGGGAGGGACAGCAGGACTGCTTGTCAACAAATAAATTTGACTTCAAAATACAGAATTACTGAAAAAAAAAACCAGTAGATCTACTAATCAGCAGTACACGATCAAGGAATTGCCCATGTGCCTGGCTGTTTTAACAACTACATTTGAACTGCAGCTTAAACTTCTGTGTCTCTACAGAGTGTCAACTAACTTTATATTACCATTAGAGCTGTGGCATTGCTTGATCATAATGGAGTTAGGTCTGTGTATTAGTATGTCCTGTGTGTATTTGAGATTGTTCTCTAGATTGTGTTTCTGAATACTTTATCCTGCCTCTTTGTGCAGGAGCAGAAAAAAGATTTGTACAGAAACATTCAAATGCAATGCAATAGCTAAAGGAAATCAAACAGAACTGACAGTCATTCATCTTTCCATCAATGAAAGTTCTAGTGAATTATTAGGGATTTTGCCTCAAAATTATTTTGCCTTCATACTGTGATTATTGCACTTACCTTTAATGAATTTAGAGAGTGAAGACCTAAAAAATACTGCATTCTATGTTATCACTGTGAAGTATGAAAATAAAGATGATGATATCTTCATTTCTATTAGGACTTAAGGCTTTGGTGAATAGTACCGATAAGATACATGTGTTAAACTACTGGTCCATGTTAATCTCTTTTGGTTGTAAAATGGTTGGCTTTTGTTTCTGTATTCTGGGGATATAGACAGGATGGCTTCACATAACTTTTAAATGTTGCATGTCTCTCTTTCTGTCACTCAAAAACATAGGAAAGTGTTCATTTTGTTTATTTCCCTCAAAGAAGCAAAGAAGAAATTATAGTACTGGAAATATGTACTCTGAGCAGCATCAAATTAAGCTTTTATTTGTGAACCAAATAAATGACAATATATCAAGAATTAAAATTAATTTAGTAATTAAGAAGCCTTTTGGAAATGCTCTTTCACAGACAAATTAATATGTTTGTTTTTACTTTGTAACTATAGTACATTTACTCCTAAAATGCAAGGCAGACGGATGGGGACTTCAGGGAGAATCACTAAGAGCACAAGTGTGAGCGGAGAGATGTATAAGCTGGAGCACATAGACGGGAGTCAGTCGGACACGGCTGTCGGCATGGTTGGAACAGGTGGGAAGAAAAGGCGTTCCAGCTTTAGTGCCAAAGTCGTTGCCATAGTGTCTCGAAGGAGCAGAAGCACGTCTCAGCTTAGTCAAACAGGTGAGTGAGACACACACTCTTTGGAAACAGGACTCTCACCAAATATGGTTTACCATTATTTCCTCTATGGCATCTGTGTTACAGGTACATGAATATAGACCACTTGAGAGAGAAGATTTTCCAGCTGTAAATAAATTTCTGTGATATTAATTTTCTTTGATGATTAAACATCTGCAAGAAACAATATATAAATGCCTTTTGGAATACATACTGTAATAACTTTCTGTCCTATTTACAGGTAGGCAAGGAAATGCCAAGAGACATATACAGGTATCAGCAGTGGATAATGGTTTGGCTAAGAGCAGCTTTATATGTGTAGGAAATTTCTTCTAGCAGCAGAGTTGAGTATGAATGTGGGAGCTGGAATTTGAGCAAATAAATGGCAGTTATGCAACTCAGATGGAAGATTGTACCTGTAGTGGCATAAAATA
Source organism: Cephalopterus ornatus (assembly GCA_013396775.1). Classification (NCBI taxonomy): domain Eukaryota; kingdom Metazoa; phylum Chordata; class Aves; order Passeriformes; family Cotingidae; genus Cephalopterus; species Cephalopterus ornatus. The sequence continues at coordinate 1,004 of VZRE01003974.1, read as the reverse complement.
TGTTTTTGAAAACTACCTTTGATTTCTTAGTTGAGTAAATCCAGTTTATTTTTTAAATAACACTGGCAAATTGGGGTCAGTGATTTCAGATAAATTAGATGACAGCATGATGCTTCATTAGGAACGTAAGAATTCCAACTCTCTATTATGACTTTAGAAATCTTAAAAGCTTCATATCTGCATGGCCTGAAGGGACCAAAGCTCATACACAAAGATACTAAAGGAAAGAAAAATGTTTTAAAGTCCCTGTCCTGCTCCTGAACCACGGTGAAGACTTTTGCTTGTCTTCAGTGGGAGCAGGACCTGACCCTAAGGGTTCTTTCTTACTAAAAGAAGGAAAAGAAAGAAGAAGAGCTTCAGCCTAGAATAGAATGCACTTACTTTGCAGCATTTCTCTCACATAGTCAGGATAATCTAAACTAAAGTAAGTAACAATATTGTTTATTTATATCATCAAATATCTCATCCCTTTCCCATGGTTTTCTTTTATTGCCAGATGAGAAGTAGAAGTGATTCTTTCCCTTGGTCAGCTTTAACAAAAAAACTGTAACACTTTTCTACACTATTCGTGAATTTTAAGTCAGAAAGTATATAATCATGCAGTTGGATTAAATGATAAATGTAGTAGGTGTATTTGAAGGCCAGAATTGCAATTAATATTGTGTTGCTCAAAAACACACTCTGCTAAGAATGAGACTAGAATATAGATGCTTGTATACAGTAAGTTGTTATTTTACATATATCATAATCTCTGAAATTAATAAAAAGTAGTATTGTACCATAGAAAGGATTTTTAGGTTGATGTTTTACTCCACTTACTATAAAGAACGTAATTTCTTGAATATTTTACAGGATGTGGGTTTTTTGTTTGATCTGGCATTCCTTTCTAGCTCCTAAATCTCATTGAAATAGGAATTGCTGTGGCAGACCTAATCTTTGCTTAATCTTACTAGTCCAGCTCTGACTGGGAACAAGGTATCAGGAACGGTGTGGCCAGCAGGACC
>VZRE01003973.1:0-58317 GCA_013396775.1 Cephalopterus ornatus | reverse complement strand
GCGCCAGCCAGCAGCGGGCTCTGCCAGGGGCACACGGATCGCTTCCATGTCGCAGGGTGACTGGTAGCCCTGCGGAGGCTCCCCCGGCCGGGCCGGGGCTGGGAGCCGGGAGGCAGCTGCCCCGTTGCCGGGGTGCCCCGGCGCGTCCCGCGGGATGCTGGCGGCGGGGGATGCGGAGCCGGCCGCGGAATAACATGGGGGGCGGCCCCTCCCGCAGGGCGCCCGTCCTCGCCGAGCACGAGGACGGGNGTGAGTGCGGAGCTGTCCGCGGTACCGAACCCGGGGTGCGCCGGGAGCGGCGGCACCGCTGCCCGCGGAGGGTCCCGACCCTGCTCTCTTCGGGATCCGCGTAGGTCCTCCGGCGGGGCTGCCTGCTGCGGGCGCTGCCCGGGGAAGCAGGGGGAAAGCCCGCCTTTGTCCAGCCATCCACACTGGGGGCGTGGGTGTTTGCTTCTAGGCGTAGCTCAGAGTCTAGCACATCGCCAGCTGGGGTTTGAGCACATGGCAGGTAACTTCATACCTGCATTTATGAATGGGTATCATTTTTGATATGGATGCCCACTTTTTTTTTCATTTATAGTCGTCTCTTTGCCTACTTGACTGTTTTAGATGGTGATATCTCTCGGTCTGTACCTCTTCCGTCACCTTTACTGTCTGAAACTTTTTTAAATCTTGTTCTATTACTTTGAGTTTCTACTCCCCACCTAGATAATACATCATAAGAAAGTGTATCTTGTAAAGTTTTTGGAAGGCAGTGGAAAAGTTTGCCTAAAATGTGGTGTTTCTTCACTATTTATGCATTTCTGTGTAATTTTCAAATGTAGACTATATTTAGCTGGAATTATGTGAATGCATTTCAACTAGAATAATTTTGGGTCTTGAAGCAGAGTAAACACAGCACTCTTAGGAAGCAGGTATTTGTATATTATCACAGAAATGTTTTTAATGTTACTTATGGGATAGGTGCTGCTGTCTGTCTAGACAATGGATGCTTAATTGTGAGTGTATAGTTTCCCCAGAAGTTCCCAATATATTTATTAGGAAGTGATTGTTCCTTAATAGACTATGACATTGTTTTGGCTTTCTAGGCTTCATAACAAGTCAGAAACATGTGTGTTCTGCCCTATATGTTTAAGACACATGGAGATACTTGTATTGTTTTGCTAGTAGGGGGGAAATACCTAAATGTGTGTAAAGTGCTTTACTTGCATTTAAGACAAGACTACCATTCCCTATTCCTTGACAAAGCTTGATAAGGTGTGGTTTACAACACTCCATTGTTTGTGCGGGGAATGGGACAGATTATTTGCCATTTTTGTATTGTGGTGTCATAGCTGTAATTTTCTTGTACCGATATAAAATTTCAGTCATTTACCATAGGTCATGCTCTGTAAACAAACAAGAGAGAAAGAACTCCACACACCTGCCCCCAGGTAAAATCTTGATCATGCACAATTAGTCTTGTAATCCTTGAGGTAACACACTGAGAAATACCCAAGAGTGAAAGCATACTGTTAATCTTGTCTAGTTGCCCTAAGGGAAAAAGACATCCATGCTTCTGCCTTTGTAAGATTTTTAACTGGGCTCTCTTGAGTTAGCAGTTTCAATGAATTATTACCACCTTTTTTTTTTTTTTCCATGAGACAAAAGCGTGGTCTGCTTTTGAACAAAATGAACAAAGTTCAATAGTAAATTATTGCAGAGATGCCTTCATACCACTTAGTTCTTTTTCCATCAGGAAAACATTTCTGTAATCCAGCCATTATTAACAGCTAATAAAAAAACCCACATGAAGTATTTATGGATTTCTATTTGCTCATTATTTATTGTTTGCATGGCTTTGTTTTGTTCTGAGGTGTTTTTCCCCATTATGCATGTTCCTAACATAATCTTTTATTCCTCTTAAGATATTACACTTGGTACAACCATCTAGTTCAGAAGAGTCCGTTGCTTTTGAAACAATAACCAATTTCCTATACTACTTAGAAAATACTGTTCAGGATGGCATTTTCCCAGGTACCTAAATAATATAGGAAAAGATCTCCTGTTCGAAAATGTATGTTACAGGGTTTAATACAAAATGAAGCTGTTTTTCATGTTCCCACTAGTAGCTGTAAGAGTTACTGTTTTCCACAATATTGGACTCCATATGGAATAAAAACAAAAAGTTAAAATATAGCAAGAGAAAGTGAATAAGTGGACTTGTTTCTTGAGATGATATAATTTTGCTCAAGAATGACAATGCTTATCGATTCAGAGAGAACTGGAATAGGTGAATTGTGTATGGATATGTAGGAATAGTAGAAACTAAGCTATTTAGGGTGTTGTATATAATGTCACAGCTGCCTCTTAAAATTATAAAAATGAACAGAAAAAATATTGTCATTTTATATTCATACATGTTAATGATGGATGTAGAATAAAGCATGAATTTTGGAAGAAAAGGTTTTTAATCCATTTATTGTCACTCTGTAGTCACAGAAAAAAACTTATTTATTCAGTGTACCACTTAGCAAATAAATATATGGAAATAGTGTGTGAAGAGCACCCATGTACTGCCTCACAAGCCTACAGTATCTGTTTCAGAGTTACAACTCATGTTTTCTAGTGAGAAGAGGTGCTGATCCATTGAGTAGATCTAAAAACTGTAAGTTCCATGTAGACTCCCTACCACTTGTAGGATAATAAAAACATGATCCAATGAGAAGCCCGAACTACATATTGTTAGTCCCCAGCTATTGCAAACATCATAACACATCTTTATCATATGCTGATCTTTTTAAAAGCTGCAGTACATACCAGTTTTACTAGCTACATTAGTTCTCTATGTTCCATTTTTGTTCAAAGGATCTCCCACTTCACTCTTTGAATGGTTAGAAACATCTGTTTTCCTGACTAAATATTTTCTTAACCTATTCATAATGTTTCTGATTAATTCAGGTTTTTTGTTACTTTAAACTGCTCTCCCCTCTCCAGGATCACTCCAGTGCTCTGATAGGCAGCAAAAATGTCCACTCTGACTCTTTGATTTGTAGTGAAACTTCTTCTAGTTTTCTCTTATTTCTACTGCTTTATTGTTTCCTGTGGCCCTCATCTGTCTGCATTTAAACCTGTCTTGCTTGCACACAGATAACCCAAATTATACAGAGAATTGCAGGGGAGTTTTCACCAGGACCTTGTGTAGGAAAAAATGCTTCCTGTTCTCTACTGGAAATAACTCTTCTGGTACAGCCTTTAACTAATATGCTCTTCTCAAGGATGTATCATGTGGATCATTCTGTCACCATGTGATCAGTTAGCCCACCAGTGCCTTGCTCAGTAATTTCCATGGAGGAGCTCCAATCTACATCAGAAATTTTTGATGTTCCTATGTATGTGACCTTTTGCATGACTGAATTTTGGTCCATTTCTGTTACTCATAGTCTCAAAGATGATCACCCACTTCTTTCCTTGTGACACTCTGATTCTTCATTACTTTACTCAATGTTTTGAATTATCACCATTCTGATCAGCTCCATGCCAGTGATCAAGACCACTGATTATTTTGTGTAAGTATTCAGCTGGATCATTTCCAGACTTAATCTCCTTTGCTGTTAACCCCTGTTAGCTTCATAATTCTCATCTCTAAACAACATTTTTCCCTGCGTTACTGTCATGGTTTAACCCCAAACAGCAAGTCAGCACCACAGAGCCCCTCGCTCACTCCCCTGCGGTGGGATGGGGGAGAGAATTGAAATAATAAAAGGCACAAAAATCGTGGGTTGAGATAAAGACAGCTTAATAGGGAAAATGAAAGCCCTGCACACAAGCAAAGCAAAACAAGCTTCCCATGGGCAGGCAGGTGTTCAGCCATCCCCAGGAAAGCAGGGCTCCATCACACGTAACACTGACTTGGGAAGATAAATGCCATCACACTGAATGTTTCCCCCTTCCGTATTCTTCCCCCAGGTTTGTATACTGAGCATGACACCCTATGGTATTGGATATCCCTGTGGTCAGTTGGGGTCAGCTGTCCTGGATGTGCCCCCTCCCAATTCTTTGTGCACCCCCACCCTGCTCACTGGTGAGTTGGGGTGAGGAGTACAAAAGGCTTTGACACTGTGTAAGTCCTATCAGCCCTACTTCAGCACAAATCCCAAACATAGCCTCAAGCTAGCTGCTATGAAGAAAATTAACTCTATTCCAGACAAAATCAGCACAGATGCCCACCTTGCATTTTGCCAGTTAATCCTCACATTGTTCAGCTTTACTTACACTTTCTTATACATATACCTTCACTGAAATTGAGAAAAATTAAATTTAAACCAACTGTATCATTTACAAAATAACTTTGTCATCAAGCAGAAATATGTGGTTATTTGTGTGCAAACAACTTCTGGTAAAACCATGTTGTATTTATCTCAATTTTTCTTCTTAGCCTAAGTTAAAGCACAACAAAAGCTAGGAAAGTCCAGGGAACAGAGTCCTTTGTCTCCCTAGAGCTTGTACTCTGGCTAAATATATGGAAAAATATGTTTCATTTCTTGATTTTTATTTCTGTACATGTTGGATAGACAACTAGGTCTGGTGTAGCAGCATCACTACCTCTTATCAAAGCTAGATACTTAAATGGTGTGGAACTATAATATTTTTTCAGACATTTAAAAAGTGCTTTTAAGCAAGATACTACACTAATTATGTAATCAATTCAGGTAAAAGGAAAACAGGTTTATTTTGGTTAATGCTGCTGAAGCAAAGGAACTTGACTCCCTTCATTTTGAATATTTCCTACTTCATAACAACTACTCTTTCCTGAATATGTATATCCAGTACTAACACCAGGAGAGCAAAGAAGAAAATTTTTCCTCATGTTCAACTCTTCAGAAATAGCAATATATTCATAACAATGGCAATAGAAGAGTGAGGGGAATATTCACCAAAGTTCATTGCAAATTTTCAGTAAATATCATAAGTAACTAATATATTAGCAATAGCCTGGTGACAAAGAGTGTCTTTCATGCTGTATTTGCTTGATGGTGCTCAGTTAAAACTTTGACCATATTTAAGAGGTGAAAGTGAAACAGTCAAAAAGGGTCATTTAGAAAAGACCTGATGCAGGAGAGGTATTACTACTTCCAAATAGGAATAACATATATGTCTACATTGTGGTGAAAAAACAAAGCTTTAGAAGCTAGAAGTTGGTTCTGCCAAGTGATATGGCAGCTGTATTTGATTATTTGGTGCTTAAAAAGTCAGTTTTGCTACAGTTACTTCTAGAAATAACTGTACTGAACTTTTAAAGAGTTTGTTTTTATTTTTGTGATACATGACTACATTTAAGTAAATACGAATTTCCAAAGAGCTTTTCACTGAGCATCCTGAAGCTGCAGAGCTCAAACACCCCTTGTGGAGGTCAGTGTGACATGTTGTGCCTCAGTAATGTAGTCTTGTATGCAGGAAATGAGGCACAGCAACATGCCTTGACTTATTTCTCCATGGCCACAACCTGTTTCACTGTAGTGCTTATGTATCTACTTAACTCCAAGGAAGTGCTGAAGTTCCACTTCTTTGCCTGAGTCATAAGGCTTTATTCTGCTGCAGTGTCATAACTACAAAGCTCAATGGAAATCTTATGTACTAGAGAATATAGCATCCATCCTCTGGAGTTAGACTTCCAATTTGAAGTTGTAATTTAAAATTGATTTCTACAGCTCCTGTTTCTAAAAGCCTTCAGTTTAAATGAAGGGTTTAAAATTGTTGTCGTTTCAGAAAACAGCATTATTAAATGGCCAGCTGCTGAAAAGACCATCTTGAACTAAAAGCCTAAAAGCCAGATGCAGAGCCTAAGAAAAATGCCTGCAATTAGTATGGATTCAGGTAGCTAAATTCAGAGCATAATGGCTGAGTTTATATAAAGTGCAATGAAAGCTGAAGAATTGTAAAAGTCACATAGGGAAAAATGACACACAAGAGTTTCACTTGGAACCAATTTAAAGCAATGGTTAAATGTTAAAATGAGTCAGATTCAAACCAGAGAATACAGTGTCCAGTTATTGTCAGTGATATGATAGTGCTCATCATCCTGCTGCCACAAGGCTATAAAGGATAACGTCTGAGGCGGCCGTGTAGCTGCTGTACAGAACTCAAGTCACAGGGCTAATAATACACTCTTCCAAAAACTAATTGTTTCAAATGCAGCTCTACAGAATGGTTAAATAAAGGGTTTAGAATCGAAATACCTTCTGTTAGAGAAAGTAGCAAATGTTGGGTGGGGATCAATATTTCTGCTGAATTTTTGGTTTGTTCATGCAAGTTCTATGGTGTGTTACATGGCATTTTAATTTTTTCTTTGCAAAGATGAATATTCTAGTTCCCTTTAGAACTGGTGTGGTGGTTTGACTCTGGCCAGATTTTAAATACTCACTAAAGTCAGTTTTTCACTCCCCTCTGCAGCTGTACAGAGGAGAGAGGAAAAAAAAACAGCTAAGGATTTTTGGTTAGAGATAAGAGCTGGGAGAAGTCACTTACTAATTGGCAAAACAGACTCAACGTGGGGTAAAACTTAAAATTTATTACTAACAGGATAAATGCTAAAGAGTGAGAAATAAAACAGTCTTAAAACACCTTCACCCCCCACCCCTCTTTCCTTCCATGTTCTCTCTCCTCCCCTCAGGGGAATAGGAAAGGGGGGTTGTAGTCAGTTCTTGTTTCCCATGGGGTGCAGTCGAGTCTCTGTACCCCAATGGTCCTCCATGGGCTGCAAGGGAATAACTTGCTTCACCATGGTCTTCACCACGAGCTACAGGGGAGCCACATCTCTGAGTCCTTCTCCTGCTTCTGTGGGGTCCCTCCCACGGGAGTCAGTCCTTGATGGACCTCTCCAGTGTGAGTCCATCCCTCAGGCAGCAGTTCTTCCCAATCTGCTGTCCTGCGGGTCACTCCTCCATCGGAGTGCAGTCAGGTTTCTGCACCTCCATGGTCCTCCAAGGGCTGCAGGAGACAGCCTGCTTCACCATGGTCTTCACCATGGGCTACAGGGGGCCACAGCTCTGAGTCCTTCCCCTGCTTCTGGGGGAGAGGGGGGCCCCTCTCCCCCTCCTGCTGCGCTGACCTTGGTGCCTACATTGTTGTTCTCATCTTCTGCTCCACTCTTCCCGGGCTAGAATTTCTTCTGTGCAACAATCTCCTCTGTTCTTAAACATGTTATCACAGAAGCATTACAGTGTTAATTGGCTCAGCCTTGGCCAGCAGCAGGAAGTCCCTCCTGGAGCTGGCAATCACTGGCTCTTCATAGGACAGGAGAAGTTTCTGGCAGCTTCTAACAGAAGCAACCCCCATAGCCCCCCTGCTGCCAAAAATCCAACTACATAAACTTACGACAACTGGATTGGGTAGGAATATCACATTGTGACTTCAAAACTGCTCAAAGGCAGTTCTGTTGAAAACCACAGCTGCTGAAGGCATTATTTTTTGCTGGATATCAAAGCTTTAGATAAATTAGATCCAGACTATTGGATTTTTTTTTACTTTTTGTTTTGTGACTATGTTGAATTTTATACAATTTCATTTTCTATTTATTGAACTTTAGACAGGAAGTCATCATTATGTGTAGTGCAATACACTCCAGAGTCCCTCCTACTATTGTCTGTACAAACACAGAACAAAACAGTGATCAGTGTTGAGAATATAGACAGAAGGGAGAGCACAGAAGAACAATATGCTAATTTCAGGCAGTCACAGAGGTACTAACTTCCAAACTGGTATCAGAAAAACACCAGTTTACATGATCTGTGCTGAAGGAGGTTCAGAAGGAATATCACAGCTTTGCAACCACCATCAGCCATTTTCTTCCTGAGTCAGGCTTTGGTACAATGCACACAAATAATGCGGACCTCTTCAGACACTAAATGTTAATTGTTGGTGAAATTTAATACTAGATCAGTTTTCCATTTTCTACAGGGAACTCTAAAGAAGGCAAATCTGGAACTTCCATCTTAGCTTCTTGCTACCTCAAATGAGCTGCATCTCTGTTCCACCATTTGACTGTCCTAAAAATGCCGTGTGATATCGGATTAACCTCACATTGTCAGGATTAGAACAAAGATCCTTCCAAGGGACAGCTGAAGTATTTGCCAATTTTAATTTACCATCATCCAGATTCAATAAAATCTCTGCCAGCAATGGCTTAGAGATGGACACGATGAATTTTCACAGTCCTTCCTAATAATACTTTCTAAAATTCCAAGATTTAGTTTTCTGCTTTGGTGGAAACATCCTTGTCAGGACCTCCATCTTAAAAAAAGGCATCATGTAAGTCTTTGCTGTTTCTTTTGTAGGCTTCCAAAATTTACATAAATGCCTGGCATGACACCTGCCTCCAAGAGTGTTAAGGAATTTCTTGTTGGCTTATCCAGGAAGCCTAAGTGCTCGGGAGAGCTAACATTTTACCCATGTTGCAATATGTGTTATGCAGTGGGCCTGGATATCAAGACAGACTTTTTGCATAACTAAGCATAAATAATTCAAAACTAACTAATCATCAAGCAAGATAGGTTTAGAGACTCCTATTCAAGATCAAGGAAAATTCTGATTATGAAATTAACTGTAAGAAAAAAGGATCATTATCTCAATCTCAAAACCATTGCTTTTGCAATCCCTCCTTCACAGATTCAAACATTGTCTCCCACACCTGCCCACAGATGTTTCTTGTAGTGAAAAGGTTCTGCTCCTTCAGCTGTGCTGCTACTGTTTTCTGTGCCAAAGAGCAGGCTTTCAGAGAGCTGGGTTCTGCAGGACTGGAAAAGCTGAATGGTGGAAGAGGCAGCGAACTGAGAAGTAAATGTTTGGTTCTTCCAGGACAAATGGTTTTCAAATGTGAGGGGATATTAAACCGACTCCACTTCTTAATATTGGCTTCACTTCCAGTAGAGTTCAAGAGGTCTGACTGATTCCCATAGAACAAGGGGGAACAGATCTATCTCCTCTCACCTGGCTCCAGTGTGACAGCTATTGGGTCGTTGACAGCATTTGTCATGAAAGTGAAAGAATTCCTTGATATGGATGCGTGAATGTAGCTCTCAGGTGGGAATGCAGTTTTTTGTGAACCTTGGGTACCATACTGCCTGGTGACTGAAGGAAGTTCAGCCTGGAATCAAATGTTTTACCTGACTGAATTAGAAAATAGCCAAGTAAATATTTGAAAAAAAAAAACACAGTAAGGAATTATGATCTTTCTCATAGATTTGGAAAGAAAGTAGAGCCTATCTTACCAGAACTGTCTTTATACAGTCCCTTCTGAATGTGGATATAAAACCAAAGAAAGCAGGGGTTTGTTGGATAAGCACAAGACTCTCTTTTTGTTTGCTTTTTTTTTTTCCCCTAGCTTTCTCGTTAAAAAGCAAGGTTGGAAAAGCAGAAGGCAAAACCTTCCTGAAGCAAAACCTGGTGGGCAGGTGATGCCCATGACTAAGCACTGAAGGTTGGAATAGAGGAAAGATTGTCAAACTAATCTTGGAGGTTTCATAAGATTTTGACTTAGCTAGAGTGAGCTAATGCTGAGATAATGGGAAAGGTGTGGAAGAGAAAAGGCTGCTACTGAGATCAATCAATACAAAGCACAAATTTCCGAGAGAATATTCAGTTAAAAAGGACAATTTTTAGTTCAGTCTGGTAGGGGAACTCCACAGTGCCCTATCATAGTAAAACATGTTAGAGGAAGAAATCAAAAGCAGGGGACACACACCAAACTTAGTAGAAAAGGTGTGGACTTTTCCGAAGGAGAAGAGCAGCAGTAGTAAGCAGTGTGCACATCAGGAGGTCTGATCTCTCTTGATCACAGTTCTACTTAATTTCATGGACTAGTTAAATTGATTACCTTGAATGACATTACTTACTGCTGAATGTAAGCCTGTGTTGAACTGTTGCCTGATTTGCTGTTGTGAACACCGTGTATGTGCGTATATGGAAGCTTCCCTGCAACAGGAAAAACTATAAGATTATTATTATATAAAGATTGAAACCTGCAAAGATCAATAAAAGTTGTTTTCTTAACTAAATTATCCTCTGAGTTTCCTTGGACTCAATCACAATTTGGCATGAATAGTAAATACAAGCTCTGTGTAGAAAAAGAACAGGCAAATGTCTTGGGTGTTTTTTCCTATGGTTAAAGAAGAACAAAGCTGGTTTACTATCTAGTATTCAGTCTCTAATGCATTATATGTTTTGAAGAATAACACTGGCTTTTATTTGTCTGCACTTGGTCCCAGGAAACTACTTGTGTACCAGAAATCCATGTTCATATCACACTGTGTCTGCAGATGAGCACTGGTTGGGCCCAAGATGCCTACATCCTCTTGGTACATTCTTCAGGACCTAGAACTAATTCTCTTAATCAGTATTTCTTAATACAGTATTTCATGGATTTAATTTTAAAAATTTCATGATTTAATTTTAAAGTCTTAGAAATTAACAGGATACTGTTTAGATGATACATCACATGTATACAGTACTTTTTTATAGTTAGGCCAGTATGTACTGTCTATACTACAGCACAGTACTCCACCTTTACAGAACACATATTTCTGGAGAAAAGAGGAAAGAATGAAGGCATCTGTGCATTGGCAAGAACTTCCAGCCTTTCCCTTTGAGATTCCTCACTTACCAAAATCTAACAAATATAATAAAAAAATGCAGCATGTGACCCGTATTCAGGTTGTCCTCAGAAAAATCTTAATGTTGTACACTGGTCTATTCCCTTAGCCAGTCAACATTCACCTCAAATGTCCATCAACAAGGGACTCTAAAAGTAGGAATATACTTTTGTATCACAGAAATTAAGACTTTCTTCCTTTTGTTCCCGAACAAGCTTTTTTCCACTCTAATAACAAGGAGACTTGTTTACATGCAGTTATCTTTCACCTGCTCAGTTTTACCTCATCTTTAGCTTCCTTAATTTCCACATTGACTCTCATAAACATGTGTATTTTAAGAGGTAAATGAAAGAGTCTGAAGGGACAAGTTAGGATTTGCAAGACAATTAGACAGTTCTATTTTTAATCACTGGAAATCTGAACTCTACCAAAAAATGTTCATAAAAGTCTGATGCCTCTTCTGAAATCACCAGCTCCTTTCTATAGGCTGCCTGTCAGCTTTCTGTGTTTTCCGATCTGGCATTCTTTATCTGTCAGGAAACCTAGCAGTGTGTAACCAAAGAAAGTTTACCAGAGATTTGGCCCTTACAGATATGGTTTAGTGGTGGACTTTGCAGTGTTAGGCTTATGGCTGGACTCAAAGATTTTAAAGATCTTTTCCAACCTAAATAATTCTATGGTTCTATGATTTCAGTTTATTTCACTGGTAGTCAGCCTGTCAGGGTTCTTCTTCCAGTTTTCATATGATTCATTTCTGTTGCAAGTAATGGAAGATTCACTGTGTCTATAATCAGTTTTTCTCCTACACCCCTTTTCTATGATCCTGGTCACAGGTCTTGACACAAAAGTATCAAATTCTATATTACTTTTATACTTAGAAATGTTGTACTGTATGTTCTGATACAGTTATTAAGAGGAATGTAGACACCTAAGTTAGTTTCATTCATTCCAAAATAAATTATGACAAAGGTATTTTCCTTTTAAATCGAAGGAACCCTTCGATTGAAGGAACCACTAGAGTTGGTGGCAGGCTATTATACAGGTTTTTGATAACTAAACATAGTTGCTGTATCTGAAATTTATTTCCCAAATTTTATATCCCCATAAGTGTTTTCTTCATAATATCATAACACAGTGTGAAATTCTTTATTTTATATTTCATTAATCCTATTTGACTTTGGTATATTTTGAAAATGACTGTTTCAGATATTTTCATCAAATCTACCTACACTTTGTTTATCTGACTCAAAATAAGAATTTAACCTATGCTTTTTGACTTCCTACTTCTAGCTGGCAGTATTTTATTGATTTTGAGTTTTATTTCCACTTTCTTCCTCTTTTTCTTTTGATTTTTTTTTTAAATATGTTGATTCTAGTTCTTTGAAATTTAGAAACATTATTTAAATAAGTTCCACATCTGATGTACTTTTCTGCCCTGTAATTTTTTTTTGCTTGGTATAATTCTGAATAAAATAGATTACTGACTTTGTCATTGTATTTTTAACACTGTTCTGTGTAAGAGAGACTATTGTATTTAGTAAGATAAATATACTACAAAGCAATCTACTTCAGTGGACAAAATGTATTTTCTATCTTTTTCCTACTTTTGCAGCCATAAGGGAACACCTGTTGTTCCTTATTTAAGATATAAAAAAGCAAACTGAGTTAATCCTTCCAATAATTATTGTTTCCTTTTGATATTGTTCTGCCTCCCTTGCTGAGCCACGAGAACTGTCCTTAGCTACCTTGTTAAGAGAAAGATGCAATATAATCACAAACTCACTGTTAGCCTCCTGAGTGTCCTTCACACCTTTCTGAAACTATCTTCCACTTCCCTCTGGATTGCTTTCACATTATGTTATAAAGATTGATTTTGTGCCTTTTGGGGTAAGGTTTAGATAAATCTTCATCCAAGATGTAAAGCCTGAAAATGCTTTTGGGGCAATAGCATATCTTAAGCGCTGCGTACTGCTACACAGAGCTTGAAGTCAAAGTACGAGATCATGCCTGAGAAGTAGGAAAAAGTAATTATTTTAAGTCCAGCTTCATATTTGACTGTTGTAGCATATGAAAACCACAGAAATACACAATCTTATGTGCAGGGCATTGCTGTAAAACAAAGTTAGCCTTTGTTGAGATTTGCTTGGATATAACTTGGATATTGGCTTGGAACAATCTAACCAGTAGTCTTAAGTAGCTTCATGAGATTCTTCTTTGCCCAGACTTGGCATGTAATTTTTCAACAGCAGCACGCCAATTATGCCATTATTGCAATATCTTTTCCAGCCCAGTGACATGTCTTTGAGGTCTCTGGTTCAAGTTTTTAAGCTAATATTATTAAACTAGAATTTTAATGGTGTGAACAATAATAGCATATGAAAATACCTTAGAAAGAGACATACATTTTTAGTGTGAAATTTTCCATAAAAATCTCAGTGTCAAAAGATGTTCTTGAAGGATTTTTTCATCTTTATTGAAAAAAATTGTCAGTGCTAAGTGCTATGAGATTTTGCTGGAAAGGAGTCATAGAGTAGAGAACTTTTCCTGTTGATCCTAACTTTCTGCAGGGCAATCATTGTTCTTTTAGAATTAGAGAGCTCCCTATTGATGAATGGAAGAAGAGAGCAGGTAGAGAAAAGCTGCTTGGGCAGCTTTCAAAATAGCAAAAAAAAAAATATATTTAGCACCACCAGGTCTAACCTGTCCTGTGTTATTACTATTACAGGTTGGGAAAAGGACTGTAAATCAGCTTCATAGATGTTAGCTGTGGAAGGCAGGACATCCAAGTCGTGGCTAGGAAAAATTCCAGCTGTTGCTAGTACAGCATCTGCTCTCTGAATGGCTTTTCACAATACATTTCTGAGAGTGAGGAGAGATCACGTGTGCTTTTTAGAAAAGATTAAGTAAGATGTGGCAGTGAAGAGATACCATATTTTCAGTGGTTTCAAGCACTTATGCTGAGTGCTACCTTGACTTCAGATCACTGGTGCTCCTAAGCCAGGAGCCATCAGTCTGTCTCAAAGGTGTCAGATGGAGCACAGTCATGGATTTTAAAAGCATTAATAGAAGGCAACTGTGTCAGTGTAGTTGCTGCCCATTACAGAGGAAAGATACTGCTTGTGGCATTCAGTTTTCTCACTTGTGACACACAGAGAATTTTGAATGCTTCCCTGGGCGTACAAATACTAATGAGTAACTACAGGCTGCTCTCAGCCTCTCAACCTGCACTCTCTCAGATCTTCCTCTGATAGGTAGATCATATCCATCTTTCGATCCACGGACATGTGTGGACCAATGACATCCTGAATTTTTGAGTGACAGGGTGTCCTGTATGTTGCAAGGAACCTCCTGCAGTGCTACATTCCAATTTTGAAAAAAAGAATACAGCCCAGCAGATCACCTGGGAAAGGTTGCTGACTAATGCCATGTGCAGTATGTTTCTTCTAGTCTTTAGTTTAGAAGCTGATTTCTAGTCATTTTCCCAACCTGTTAAAAAAAAAAAAAAAAAAACAAAAAAAAACGAAAAAAGACAGGATAGATCTGGTGGTGGGAACTAAGCTTTTTTCCCACTATTTTGAAAGCTTCCATTCCATACTGTCAAGAAGCCAAGGTTGTTTAATATTATTTCCAAAATAGCCAGAAGAACCTCTATCTACTGATTCACTATTTTATCCTAGTTAATAAAATATAATACAGTAATACATATATTTTTAGAGAAAATCTTTCTCTTTCTGTCTGTATAAACACAGATATTTTTGTATGTACGTTACTCTCATCAAAACAAACCCAGTGTATGTGGTAGGGAACTCTAGAACTGAGTCACCAATATTCATTATTTTCACCTAACATCTATAATTAAACTTATTTGAGGTTCTATTTCTGTGATTATACAGAATTCGTATAAGCACATTTAATGCCACAGAATGTTTCAGGCATTTAGACTAACAAGCCTTCTGCTACATTGAGCAATTTTATCCCCTACAGCTCACTATTTGTTTGTGCTTTGCACCTAATAACTTCTGTGGTTAAAATTAGAAGTTATGTTCTTTCCATTAATATCTGTCAGCTACCCACTCTGTTCACCAAGTGAATCTTTTTATTTATTCCTGTTGTGTGCTGATATAAGGTAAATCTTTGTAAATTAAGTTGTGGTTTTGAGAGTCTACTGACCTTCTGCTGCTAATGCCAACCCTCAGCTATAACCTGGGAATGGTGGCCAGTCTGAAGTCTTCCTCCCCTCCCCTCTGATCTGAGGTGGATTTGGTTTGTTTTGTGTCTATGTTTGCTTTGCTTTAAATCTTTCATATTTCAATTCTGTTGTGGTTTAATCCCAGCCGGCAACTAAGTACCACGCACCTGCTCATTCATTTTATCCCATTCCCCAGTAGAATAGGGAGGAGAATTGGGAAAAAGCAAAACGTGTGGGTTAAGAACATAATTGAAACAAATTATAATTATAATAATGATAATAATAATAACACTGTGCTAGATACTAAGAAGAAAATGAACTCTATTCCATCTCAAACCAAGGCAACTCCTAATCTTAGTAGTGGATAGGTAAGACCAAGTGCCTGATTTCTTTGTTCATATTTACTGTTTTAAGCAATGCATGGTCCTATCAGATTTGGTGTAATTGCTTGTGGTGTGTAAATAAGCATACTTATAAATAACTTGTAAATAAGCATATAAGGATTTTCCAGAGGTAAGAAACACGACAATCAGTGAATAAATCATCAACTCCAAGTAAAAATCTGCTGCAGTTAGTATGTACAGCAATCAACCTATCTTTTTCAGTCTCAGTACCAAAACTACCCATTCCATCATGGAATATTTATCTGTAAACACTGAGATGAAGAAATATGCTTTGCACTGAAATCCTGCAAGTTCTTTATGAGTTAAATAGAGCTGTTACTATCAGGGTTTTTTTCCCCTATCCTTTCTATACACCCTGAAGAGAAACAGGCACAAAATGTGATGCATCAAAATACAAAGGTGTTACTGTTAACTAATAGCTCAGGATATTGCTTCAACTGAAGTTGGAAAAAACGTATTATGTTTGATCAACAACAGTTAATTCTTGAGCATATAGGTAAAAGCAAATACCATTGGGAGACCTGCTTTCCTATGAATGGCAAACAAAATGGAGTGATTCTTATGAAAGTAAATTATTCACACAGTGAAAGAATCCTAGCTAGAATCAAAAAGCACTCACTTTCTGGCTCCAGATAACTATAATAAACAGAACTGTTAGGCTGAGTCTGGGTCAGTGAACCTCTGCAACCTCATAGGTTAGGATTTGAGGTTCCATCTCTAAAATAGATTTTTTTATTATTTTTTTCCCCAAAAAGTATAACTTACTTTAGAAGATTTGCAAAACTTATGAGCAAAATGCAACTTGAGTAATGAAGTACATAGTGAATATCAGTTAATTGCAGAGGATAAATGAGTAGGCTAATGGATGGAGTTAATGGAGGAGGCCAGCCCTCTTAAAATTTCATTATTTCTTTATTTAAACAGTCAGTAGAAATCTGGCCAGTCTAAGAGGCATCTAGCTTCTGCTGGACTCTAAGGTGTTACTCTGTGGCCAGGCAGTAATGGAATACTTGAAATTTTCTTTGATTCTTCTCTACTGGAGAGTTGGCCCTTAAATGTACTCACTATGTGTGCTGCTAATTTAATTAAATTAAGTAGTTGTGAAGTTTTTTGATGAGGAAGAGCCAGAAGTCACAAATGCCCAGGCATCTTCAGAAATATCCTCATACGTTTTTTGAATTCTTGAGATTTCCATACTGGTTTCAAATCCGAAAATATAAACCAGACCTGGACAGCCACATATAACCCACAGGTTTGCTTGCTTCTTTGAAAAGTTTTTTCCCAGAGGAGCATTAGTGTTCCCAAACTGATAAGCTTTGATCTTACAACGACAAATGGAAAAGCAAGCCTATGCTCTACACTTCAGGCACATTTCTACTGCAAGATAGAACTGTCATCGTTCACTTGAAGCCCATGGTTATGGTTTGATTTAAAAACACTAACTGAGAGGCAATTCCAATTGAAATGGGAATCATTCTGACTCTTTAGTGTCCTTACTTACCTCAAGTATTTAATTTGTACCTAGGTTAAAAATAGAGGAGATAATTCTTCAAGATCCAGTTTTGGAACAGACTCCTCATGTCTTGGGTTCTGAATTCAGAAGAGAAAGAGAACAACTCATTCTTTCTCTAGGTTTTTGACTAAAATCCTCTTCACCTGGCTCCCTACCCTCCCATTTAAATGGCACCAAGACTCATTTTCAGAAATCCTGATCTCAAGAACAGTGTTCTCAGAGTCACTGCCCAAAGGAGCCAAGAGGAAAGAGGTTTATTGGCTTCCCCTGGCATGTTTGGCATTATAGAAGCCTTCATGTGGAGAGGATTGATGGATGTCTCACTGAGGATTTTGTTGTTAACTTCATTTAAACTATTTCCTTTCACCTGGGGATCACTCTGATAAATTTTATTGCAGAAGAAAACCGTTTGGTACACTGATATTTGACATTTTATTCCCATAGCAACTTCCCTCAGAGAGCCTTCCAATTCAGTTATTAATGAGGTTATTCTCATAGTAACTCTGAGGGAGGTGAATATTCCCACTTTCTAGTTGAAGAAAGATTCTTCATAGTCTATTATGTGTTTCCTGATCTCAGGGGGAAGTCTATTACAGAAAAGTGAAATTTAGATTTTTTGTATTTTAGCAATACATTTTTTCTGCTGGACATACCTGTCAACCTGTGTCAGGCATTTTTTTTTTTGTCAGCCTATCCGTAAGTAAACAACATGGTTAATCAGAAATGCTCTTTTCTCAACAAAAGAGTTGTTCTATCACTTACCAAAGGTCTTACATTTTACATTGAAGCAGGTCCTGAAACTTTTCTCCTTAGCTTCAGTGTCAAGTTTACACTCTAGTGGAACTATGAAAAGCATGGAGACTTACAAAGGCTTTCCTGCTATTCACCAGCTCCAGTATATCGGTTCAATTGTTCCTTGATGAATTCTGGTGTTTCCACTGGTGCTACTAAGTTAAGGGCTTTTCTGAACCAAATCTCTGTCCTGTCACAAAACAAAAATGTTTTCATAGCAACAAAAAGGGATCTTTAATTAGCACTTTCACTGACCTTAAAAAAAAAATCCACTGACTTGTGAGTTTATAATAATAAAATTTTGTAAATTGCTGCTTTATAATTAGATACATGGATGAGAAGTTCCAATTACTTCCCACTAAGCCAAGTGAGTCAATGCAAAAGAAACCTTTCTAATAGAAAATATGTTACCTGAATGCTATATGCTAACAAAACATAGATGCAGCCAAATCAATTCTGTTAAGGTAAACTAACCTATGGTTATACTGAGGATTTGACACTGCCTGACTAAACTCTAATCATTTCCACATGACAGTGAGGTCAGGGCTATGGACTTATATCAGTTGCATTGTTAGCCAATGCATCAAACCTAATAATAAACTAATGATAGCTTCAGTAATTCCTGTCATGTAGCTACAGAGCCAGCCTATATAGAGGGGGAATCACGTTCTTGCATAGAATCATAGAATCATAGAATCATAGAATCAATCATAGAATGGTATGGCTGTTTTCATGTGGCCGGCTTCACGTGACCAGGCACAATGAATCCTGTGCACAAGAAGTGAACGTATCTACCACACTAATGTAAAACCATTTCCAAATACCAGCAAATCTTTTCTGACCTTCAGGCTTGTGTTAACCAGGCCGTTGACAGACAACAATATTGGTTATTTAGCAAAGGTGAGAATTTTTACTATATTTCCGTCCATTCACAGGAACTTTTGACCTCTGACAATATTTTTCATATCACTGAGTTATACACCAATATTTAAAATCCCTGATCAGTCATTACAGGCTTTTCACAAAGATCTGTTGCTATTTGCTCTTTGCTGGAAAAGAGTAGTAGATTCAGTACTCCATATTCCTTTCATTTTTCTGTTAAATCTAAAAGTAAAAGTTCCTGTATTTGAAGTCCGGTTGGGTATTTTTAGCTTAATGGATGGATGATTAACCAGTCATCATAACAGAAGATAATGAGATGTTGAAAAGGGCTCCTTTAAAATTATGCTGGTGAAGGATTACACTAAACTGACCCACACAATCAAGACCACCTAGGCCAATGGCCCATGATCAGCATTAAAATTCTTGCTCTAAGTCCATGGTATCACATTTTCAGACTCATTAGGTCAGCGACCCTCCACCTCCATGGGTAGGGAAGTAGCATTAGAAGAGCGTCTTGTCTGTGATTCCCTGCAAGGGGTCAGCTCTGCACAGATCTCTCTTCTTAGTCACAATCTGAGTCTTCTCCACTTTGTGTCTGTACTGTGCACTAGTTCTATCCCTTTCTGAACTTTACTGTTCGTTGATGATATCCTGGATATAAATTTAATTGTCTTTTTGCAATATTAGCCTACACTCATGATACTATCATATTTTGTCTCTTTTTCCTTTTAAGTTGTGTCAAATGCTGCTGTTTTAAATCTTAGGTATTTATCAAGGGAGTTTCACCTTGGTTATTGCCTATACCATTAGTCATCATCAGGACTTCTGAAGATCTTGCGTTATCCCCAAAAAAGACAAGTAAAACATATCACTGTGCTAATTTTTTTGCAGCTCACATCATCAATGATGATGTTAAACAGATAGCCATTCTTTCCTGTTTTATATTGCACTGCCAATGAGGACACCCTGTGAACTTGGGCTTGCTCCCTACTAAACTATCCAGCTGACTTTTTGCAATGACAACACACATTTCACGTTCCTTAAACCTTCTGACTAGCTCTGTCAGTTTTATTTGACCTTTTTTTGTTCTTTCTTAATAAGAAACAATTTATAATTCATTAATTTAAATTACTAACTTTGCCTTCAAATAATAGCAGTCGTACTTTAGACTGTATTAGCTTAAATCTTTCTGACATAGGATATTTATTATTATTTCTACTTCTTTTTGGAAGGCTAATTGGTTGCCTTCCTGGGATTGTCATCAAAGTCAAAAGACCTGCTTAGCAGATCATTTTAAATTTGTCTTTACCTTTATTGCCTGTGCTCACTTATGTGTGAGGACAAAATGCAAGTATTAGAGTCAGTATATATTAATGTGACAGAAATCAGAGTTTGATCTCTACTTCGATATAAAGCAATTTCTGTTGAAGTAAAATACATAAATTCTTTACTGTAGCACTGTAACTCCCCTGTGAAGGTGACCATCTCATTCTACTGCCCTTGAAACTAGACTTCTATCAACTTTAGAGTTGTAGATGTATCATAAGGTGTCACGATTGGTTTAAACCAGTCTAAACATCCATACTGCCATCGAAAGGGGTGCTCTTGCTCTCCTCTGTTCCTGATATCTGCAAAGTGCCAGAGATGGTCTCTATGTGATTACCTCATTTTCTTGTCAGTTTTTCAAAGAACAAGTCTTTTACTGAGATGATCATGTGCTCTTGTCATATCATCATATGAAAAGGATCATAAAGGGCTAAAATACAGTGTTAGTGAGGTGTGCTTTTTGAGAGAAATTCAGTACGTGTGTAAGCTCTAAAGCACGTAGGCTATGTTTCCGATGTTGGGAAAAATAAATAATTTCTACTTTCCCACATTATTACGCTATGAAACATACACTATGAAAATAGAAACCTTTCCCTTGAAAAGCCAAAAGAAAAATGAGAAGTAGTATTTTTTGCAATGCTTTGATTTCAGAAAAAAACCAGAAATGCACACGCACTCTACCTGGACATGTATGCATGGATAGACAACAATAACAGCAAAGCAGAAATCATAATGAATGAATACTCAGAAATTTTTTGTTTTAGCTGAGATCAGTGAAGACCTTTTGATTTTGTAGTTCTTTCACTTCTTTCTCCAATGGAAGCATGGAGCATAGAATAGATGAGAAAAGTGGCAAGATGAGAAAAGTAAAAAGATGAGAAAGACTACAAAACTAGATAACTTTCTGTTTGCTTCCGTTGGAGTTGAAATCACATTCTTACTCAAAAGAACAGAACTTTCATATTGCTTTGCATCCTTCACGTTGAAATTATTTATTTAAAAGAACAGTTTTTCCTCTCGTCTCTTCCTGCATTTGCTCAAGCAAGCCACGGCAAGGAAGAACCTGCTTTTCAATTACTCTTTTTTTTCCCCAGCCACCCGAGAGTGTACTACTGTATGCCTCTGAAACAGAGTAACCTGTCTGAAGACATAGAGGCAACACACTGAAATATCCAATTAGAATTTGTAATGGTTAAATTTTGGACTAGTTTTGAAGAGGCATAAAGCCAAGAAAAAGGACTTTATTTTTTAATCTAATACTCCCAAGAAACATTGTGGGAGAGATAAGTAGCCACAAGAGTTCTTCTGATCAGTACAATTAATCTTTGCCAATAAACACCTATTTGTGCTCAATGTTTCAGAAAGGAATAGCTAATTTTATCAAATCTGTGTTAAAATTCTTGTGGAGCAAAGCAGCAGCCAAACATTCTTACACCTTCCACGGAGCAATAAATTTTTGGTTTTCCACGGGATAACAATCACAGCAACTCCTGCAGTCCCTGGTGCTTTTGGTGAAGCCCTTACCAAGGCTACCATAGGACAACCTTTCAGTACACTTTAAGCAAAAACTAGTGACTGTGTTCTTAATCAAAATCCTACTGCAGTTGACAGCTATAAGACTCTCTCTGCTGACTTCAGTGGCATGCAGACAAATCCCTGCTACCTGTAAGTCCCCCCCAGTGTCTCACAGAAGTTAACACCCACATCCCTAAAAGCATCAGATGACTTTTCTTGAGTTTTGTTTTGGTGGTATATCTCCAATTTCTCAGAGAAGGTCTTGAGATTGTAGGATGGCACTCAGTAGTTTCAGTTTAAACTTCCCTCAGAGAAAAGCTCTAATGATTTTTAGCCTGTTCTACCTGTCCAAGGCCCAAACTTTGTTTTACAGGCTTCAGGTAACTGCTTGATACATTTTTCAGAATAGATGTATTTAATGTCAGTATGATTTTAATTTGGCTTATTAGAGGTATAAACAGCTCTGGAGAGAAATTTTCCTTTGATCTTGGGTTCACACAGAGTCTTGTTTACCAAGGAGTCACAGTTTCCTTGTGAATGCAAAATCTCATCTTAATTTCTTTTTCAGCTCTTATAGAATAGCATTAGAAAAAGAATTATGTTCTTTTACAGAATTAAAAGGGAAGAAAAGTTTTGAAAATCACTTCTAGCATCTTTTTCCTTTAGCAGCTTGGTTATATTCAAATGCTAATTTTCTTTGGAATTTCAATTTTATTTCAGTTGTGGCAACATGTGGCTGTTTCTGTAACAGTGTAAATGATTAGCTGACTCACCAAATTCTTCTAGTCTGTTTTAATAGCATTTTGGAAAACGGTAGGCAGTTGTAGTTCTTTGCAGCGTTAATTTTAACACATTCAGAAAATTCCCCAACCATTTAGGGAAATCCCCACACTTTTTAATGATGTGATGTGAGGTGGATTTCACTGATTACCGTGTCGAACCCCATGATGCTGGCACTGCTTTTGATGAACAAACCATGCATTGTCTAAATATTCTGTGAGTTTGATGTGTAGCTAAATTGCATGTGTTTTTTACTTTGTAGGAGGATTGACATAAGGAAACAAGAATTTCGGTAATGCGCCACAGCAGATGTTATGTAGCCCACTCTTTTATCTATGCGACCAGCTATTTATTCACAGAATATAGAACTAGGAGAGGTATAGATAAAATTACACTGTTGGTTTTCCAACACCATGGTACTGAGGTTTTCTCCCCATCTCTGGCAATCTAGGGTTGCTTCCACTATGTCTTGTTTGAAAGGTGGCATGGATGGGAGAGAACAACGAACTCTGTCAATCTGTTTTCTTTGTTTTGAAACAGACTTTTCCTCTGAAAAAAATTTTAATGAATAATTAAGCTTTTTGCCAAATCAAAATGCCGCTATTTTCCTCTACAAAAATTAAGCTATATGCTGGGGAAACAGAGCTGGTTTTGAGTTTGAATGGAATTCAAGTTTACCTTCATTTTGCGGCAGTTCAAAGCTATACTGCATTTCTGTAATATGACACTTCTTCAAAGGCATTGGAGCCTGATTCTTCTATCCCCTTCTGTGGACCTAAATCTTGTACCTGTTTGCGACTCCCACAGCCCAACACACCACCAGCTCTAAGAGAAAAAACACACATCATGCAAGTGCTGTGAGTATACCTGCATAATGGGAGATATAGTTCAGCCAATGATCTCAACTTGCAGACGGCTTCACAAGGAAGCACAGTATAAGAATGAACTACTGAAAAAAGCCACTTTGGATCAACCAAGAGTTCTGAGATAAAAGTCTTTTGATAACACAGAAATGTATCACTTTGATTGAAGAAAGTAAAGTATGCAAATATGATCAGACTGAAATGCATTTTAAAGTCCAAAGCAAAATTAGCTGAATTTTCAATAAAATTTGTTTGACCTACAAAGATCTTCAGTTCTTTCTAATTGTAAATAATTGTAAATGAAAGACTATCAATATAAATATCAAGGAATAATTATAAAAATATTAACAGAATAATTAGAAACAGTTTATATTGAGACTAAAACACTCGTTAATCCTGAAGAATTGACACATTGTAATACAATTTAAATGCAAAGCCCCTAAATACAATAGAAAACACCATGATTCATCATTAATAAGATAAAATCAGCTTTGAAACTGCTTTTTTTCTTGTCCTCCAGTTATTTATCTCTTTCTAACTAGTAGGTTTCCCAATCAAATAATGTATAGCCATGTCTCATCTTACTCAGAACCCTATGAAGCTATACAGATTTGTACTTCTTGCTCACCTCAAAGACATGCCTCACTTTATCATTCTGTCAGCAAAAATTATTTGTTCCTGAATTTAAACAGCATCTTTCTTCACTAGTGCAGTAGCCATGAACAGAGCATGATGGAATGTGACTACCCAAACCATTTTATGGAATGTGACTACCCAAACCATTTTATGGTTTTATTATACTTCTTTTGACTACCCAAACCATTTTATGACCCTTAATGTAATTTTTGGGCACTGTTCATGATTGCCCTGTCTATGTCCATGTCTATGTCTATGTCTGGTGATTTTATTATGAGTACTGAGTATTCATAATATGAGTGTCTGAGTAGATAGTATGAATAGAGACATAATAAAAGTAGAGACATGACATGTATTTACTTGGTTACTCATCCATCTTTGTGTGGAAGGACAGTAACAACTTTAACAAGGTCTGATGGCTGCTAAGACCTAGTGAGTTTCTGTCAGAATTTCTGCTGGCTCTCCCTGGAAAAGACTGGAGAATCTGATAATAGACATACATAGAAAGAAGACTGCAGAACTAGTTTGAAATCCTAATAGCAATGACTCTCAGGTCAAACCATATAGGCCAAGTCTAGAAGGAAATTTGTTTTAGTTCCTTTTTGCTTTTTGATTCACAGAAACAGGAAGTATTAAAACACCCCAAAACAGACCTGCAAGACAGTGCTCAGACTTACATAAAAATCTGTTTTCTTGGCTGATGGCTATATCATATCTCCTTGTTTTTGTTTTCTCTTGAGATCAGTGAGAATGCAGCTAGATGTCTTGAAATGCTCATTGTATTAAAAATATGGCTTTATCGCACACCTTCTAATGCCTTAATGCTCATGTTCTAGTTTTGACTATTGCCAGACAGTCCAAATAAACCAGTGGGACTCAACCAGGGAAGGAGAATGTCTGTATTTAGCTTATGAAGTTCTTCCACTTCTTAAATTGAAAGGCCTCTACTTTATTTTTCATTATTCAAAGCATGTATATGCCTGTGCTTTGGCCATGTTCAGTTGGATATTTTCTCTAGGAGATACAAAGTTCTTTCAGGTAATGGTTATTGAGTGTATTTGGACTAATCACATACACATGCAGTAAATATTCCTCAGCTGCAATGAGAAAACAGGTGTCAGCTCTATCTAGAATATACTCAATATATATATTGCCTCTTGAGCTAGATGTAATTTACACTTGAACAAATGATGAGTAACATGAGAATATTTTAAATTAGTAAAACTACAAGTGAAAGGGTAGAAATATTGTGTTGTTTCATGGTATCATAAATCAAACACATAATGATCTGTGTTGTAACTTTTTGTTGTTGTTGTTCAAGTCACCATAGCACTCTTGAATAATGCAGTAGAGTTGAATGCATATGAAATGCTTCATTTTTTAAAACATATATCATTATGTATATAATGCTGATTAAAAAAAGGATAGGCATTTCCGCTACAACTATCCAGACTCTTTGCAGTGTGGTTGTAAAAACCCAATAGTCTGTGATGTGAATATTTTCCCCAAGGTATACCTTTTCCCTGGGGAGCAGTGGAGCAAGAAATATTTATTTTATCTTTCACTAGAAACTTTTATACCAAATATCTGCTCCATCAGTGCTCATCCAGTTCAGAAGATGTGCCTGAGAAATGGTGTAGTATGAAGTGGAAGACAGGTTCTGTTCTCAACTCTGTAGCAACTTGGTGTGTGGGGTTTGAACCAGTCTACTGATTTCTACACCCCCACAGCAGTGTAGACTTTTCCCACTTTAAAAATGGCTTTCAGTCTTCATAGTGATTTTAGAAAACACCATTACCTGAATTGGCTCTTTCTGCCCTCCCTATTACTTGTATGGCTGAGCTCTAAGGTACTTCCTATACCTAATTTTACAGCTGCTTAGGGATGTAATGATTCATTTTTCTACAGACAGTGGCAGAAGATATTGAAGCACTTGCCTAAGATCACATGAGAAGATTGTGACAATAGGGCGGCTCCTGTGTACAATTCAGTCACAAACCACTGCACCATCCTTCTCAATATTCCTGATAGTTTTTGAGTATACTAGTATATCTGACAAAGTATCTGTAATGGCTAGGACCACATTTTTTTGCTTTTCCTGGCAAGCAGGGTGAAACCTTTAATTCAGCTTGTGAATCCCATTACCATCATCTAGCTTGTATTTGTTCACAATCACACTGCTGGAAAATGCTTTACATGGGGCTAATTCAAAACTATGATTCTAATAGAAATAAGTATACTTGCACTTAAAGTTATTAAAAGAGACTTGAATCTGTGCACTGGAATAAATGTAAGGTTTATTTAAGCGTGACTAAATGTAAAGAAACAAAATACATTCATTTATATGCATATCTAGTGCGTTGCTGAAATTAATAGATATGCATAATTCTAATACCATATCATGCAACAAATGCCATAAATGCTAATCTATTTTCTCCCTTAGATAGCCAAATATCTGGTTTATTCCATATTCCTTCTAGGTTTTGAATTAATGGTGATGTTTAAGGGATAAAGTTGGGAGATGGAGGAGGGGAGATTATAATACTTGATTTTTCCAAATTGGTGAAAATCAAAGAGACCGAAAAGAAACACCCTCATACTGTTGTTAATAAAAGTCTCATCCTGTTTACCTGCATGAAAAATTTCCTGAAGACAATAAAAACTAATTTTGGTGTCTGAAAAATGTTAGTAGTCTTAGACATGGGCTCTGAATTTGAGTCTAAGACCTCCAAAGTGTGGTGTGGTGATAAAATGAGAGAAGTTCTAAAAGAGTTGAGAGATACTTTTTTTCTCTTGAGTAAAAGATACCAAGTAAGCTATAAAAGAGTAATAGTCATACTACTGTTACTGAAGAAAATGTCCTTCTGCCAGCCACACCATTATCTCAGTGGGGCTTTGCGCTAGAAAAATGTCATTAGCTACCACGCCAGGCACTGCAAGAGCTGGACGTGTCATGTTTTGGAGGACAAGAATTTAATACTTGTGATCTCCTTGTTGCACAGAGGAAATGGCAGTGTCTGACCTTGATGATATTTCAAACATTGGAAACGACAGAGGTCAGGATGAGCTCTTCGCAGAGTAAGAGGTGGCCTTTTGGCATTGAATTTTCACCCAAAAACCCCAAACAAACAAAAAAAACCCCCCCAAAAAAACCCACTGAATCTTAAAATAAAAAAGGGTGATGCATAAAATTAGACTAAAATGTTGAGAGTGTGAGATTAAAAACACCCAAGGAAAACACCCAAACTGTATGACTAGTGTAGTACTACGGTGGCAGTGAACTCAGCTCAACCACTCACTGTTTATCAGGGCCATGAAGCTAATGTGGCTTGTGCATGGCTGGTCTGTTATAGATGGGGCTGTTACTTAAAGTATCTTAGTTTTCCTCAGTGAATTTGGTATTGGTCTCAACTGCAAAGGTATCCTATTTTTTATTCTTTCCTAATATCCCAAGGGAGAAATTTCCTCAGTCTGTGAATCTGCAATGTTGTGAGTACATTTGAATGATCAAAAGAGACTGAGTTGTCTTACTTGAATGAACTATCTCTTTCCAAAGAACCACAGTGGTTGCAAGTCTAGTTCATTTCAGACATAGGCTCAGGTATATTTGCATACTTCCACAGTTATTTAAAATTATCTCTGTTTTCTCTTGCATGAAATGTGTTGTAATCATTGTACCCTAATTTAAATAAGGGTTATGGAACAGTGACATGTAGAAAGAAAATAAGTTTTTTTTTCTTAATAAAGATATGAAACTGTAACATTTCACTTTCCACGCAAATTAAACATGTAAATTAATAAAACTTGACCAATTGTTGTGGCTATGTTTTTTAACCGCTTGTTTGGCTTACTAATAATCCATCTTAAATTCGACAGTCTAGTGCTTCACTGAATAATTTTAGTCTTGTGGAAATCCAATTTACAATTAAATCCAATCAATATAATAAGTTGTTCTAGTAATTCAGAGCAATAAACACACTAAAGAAGGAAGTACAGAGATATAGAATAAAAGTTATATGGACAATAAAAAATGTCCTATTCATAGCCAAAAGTAGATGCTTCATCTTAGTTTTACAAAAACAAAATAATTCTTCAAACTGACACATTTCAAAACCAGTCAGGCTTCAGAAAATAATATAGTCAAGTCTTACTGAACTGTGGCTTGACTGAAATTGAGATAATTACAGACTGTTTCAACAGCTTTTCAGTTGTTTTGGGAACTGGATTCAGCTGAATGACTGCAAAATAAAGAACAAACTCAAACTAATCTTTCCTTAAGGAAAAAAAATTGGTAAAATAAGCAAGAAACATGAAAAGGTTTTAATGCAGAGTAACACAGACAACACCAGCATGCTGGAGGGAAAAACTGATGCCTCTTTCCTATCAAAGGAGTTAATGAGACTAGTGTTGCCTATAATGTTTTCAACACTGTGCTGAATTCCTACCTAAATTAAGGATCATCTCAGATAACCCAGTCAAGCACTTGGGAGGGATGACTTGTGGGAACAGGATTTAAGTAGCTGTAAGTTTACATGTAATGTGGTTTTGCTAAACTATCTTATTCACCAGACCAATATTGACTGGCAAGAACTACAAGAGAGCACCCCACTGGTAAAAACCGTCAGCAGAGACCCTAACTGCAGCTTGCTGACAGATAATCCTGCTTCTCAGACATCTGGGTAACCCTAACTCTTACATGATTTAGCACAAAATTTGCTTTCCAATTTTCAGTTTCCAAGCAGTTAATAAATCCTTTGCAAGCTTAAGCACTTTTATTTCAGTATCTAAATCCTAAAAGTGCTATGTTCACCATCTTTGTTTCCTGTAGACTACAGTCTGCTGCTTTCAGCTCTGGACTTGATTTGTCTCCAGCAATTACCAGAAAGGTGGTTACTATAGCTGCACTAATGAAAGGAGCAACCATGTTTCCTTAAAGGCAGTGTAAGCAAACATAAATAAATGCTTGTAAGTGAGATATTATTGCAACCAAGAAAGTAAGATATTAGCCCTTTTTAGTGGCTTGATGTATCCCAACATTGCAAATTTCTACACAAAGCTTTGCTTGAGATGATTCAATTTTTTTGACACTTTATTTAAAGTATTATTAGTCTTACAGGATTTTCTTCTTCATCTTGATTTGAGCCACATTTTGGGGTAGTGAGGCACTGGCACAGGTTGCCCAGAGAAGTTGTTGGTGCCCCATCCCTGGCAGTGTTCAAGGCCAAGCTGGATCGGGCTTTGAGTAAACTGGTCTAATGGAAAGTGTTCCAGCCCATGGCAGGTTGGTTGGAACTAGATGATCTTTAAGGTCCCTTCCAACCCAAATCATTCTGTGGTTCCATGATTTTTCCAGTGACAGTCTGTCTCCATAATTGTGCAAATTGCAGCGATAACAAGTGCATAGATGAAGGTCCATGGCCAAAGCTAGGAACACAAGAAAGTTTTAAATTAAAAAATTCTGTTAAGTTGCACTGAACTTTGTGATCTCTGGTTCACTGAATTTAGCTCGAACTGTGATCCTTTTCTGACAAGTGACTGTAAAAACTGTATCACACATTGTCGTGTTTGTGTTTCCGTGACTTTGCATCAATTTTGTTCAGGATGTTGTTGGATTTTTTTTAAAACCACCAGTCTACCAATGAAATGGAGGTTTGAAGGTCATGCTGTGTTCAGTCTCATGCAACAACAATAATGGCATTTCTGAGAAATGAAATCTCACTCACCCTCACAGCAAACCACTTCAGTGTCTAGGTCAGGCTGTGCTGTCAGATTTTCACGAAGTGCAAGTAAATCCAGTCTACTGCCAAGCTAAAATGAAATCTCTCAGAACAAACTTATGTTACATAATCTTACAATATTATGTTACATAGTCTTACAATATTAGCATTATTTATTGCATTAAGGTGGAAAAGGTTGGAGGGGCTGATCATACTAGTTCAGCATGGGACAAGCTTCCATCACTGTAACAGAATGTAGGATTATCCTGCAGAGTGATTACTGTAACAATAGTATCCTTATATTACTACGTATCTGTAGGCAGATGGTGTTACTTACCTGAATTACTCAGTGCACTTTTAATAGATCTTAATATTTCCGGAAAATGCTAATGGCTGCCTAATGCTAACTTACGTCTTGTTACTTGGTTAGGACAGAGAGATGATTCTCTTTGGAGACAGTGAGCACTGGTGGCATTGGACCAAAATGAATCGATGAACAAAATGAATTCAGCATATTTTAAAGCAAAATTCTTCTTTGTTAGCTATTAAATATATTTGGAGTTTTAAGAAAAAAAGTGAATATGACATGGTAAAATTCTGTTAATTGGAAACAGTGTAATATTTCTTTTCCTTTCTGATTTCTGATTCTGACTTAGCATGCTACAAACTATTTTCCTTTTCTTCTCTCCTTTATTTTGCAGTTAACTTTGACCACTTTCAAATATTGCGGGCTATTGGGAAAGGCAGTTTTGGAAAGGTAAGAATCAACTTATTTTTAGCAGTTAAAAATCTAATAGGGAATTCCTTTTTGTTTTTCTGGAAACCTGATTAGAGTAAAAAAATTTTTAGCCTTTTTTGTAAAAAGTTTTGTAGCCTTTTCCTTCTCAAAGACATCTAATCACCAGTATGAACTGAGTCTGACTATTCACTAAATGATTTCTATTATAATACATTCACTAAAAATCAATTGAACAAAAATTATTGTGATAATTGTCTCCCTAATGGGGATTAGCAGAATTTAGAAATCTGTCCTCAAAACAAAAGGAAACAAAAGAGTAGGAGCAGACTACTTCTTTAGACAGTCCACTAGAGTGATCTTGTTCTTAAATCTGAGACTTATTTGTGTCTTTAAAATAATTGCAGTATTTTAAAGGCGCTTTACATAGATTAAATCCACTTGGGACTGTATAAACCGACATACACTATATAATTATGATCACTGAGTAAATGTTTGTTCAATTCAACAGGATTTTCCTGAAACAGAGAAGATTAATGGTTTGTTTACACATGAATAGACAACCTTTATTTTTTATAATAATGATTATAATAAGGTTTTAAATTTTAATATGGGTAAATACAAGGCCATGAAGCCAGAGAAAATCATATTATAAAAATATTAGAAACCATTTCTCACAGGAATACATTTGAAGGTGAAATACAATTGATACCTGATCAGGTAACTGATCAAGCAACAGCTATGTAGATCTAGATTTGAGTGATTCTTGAGTATATGCCAGGTCAGTGCTGGTGAGATACTCCTCTAGTCATTCATTAAGAACACACACAGGATTTTGCTGGCCTTCATGCAGAGAGATTACTTTAATTTTAGATACTTCTTGCAGAACAGCATGGTCCTCCATGGCATGGTTCTTATTTGATTCAGTTGTTTTCAAGAGAAACCCTCTCTGAGGCTAATGGGAGAACATGCTGCGAGTCCAACATGGTTTCTCAGAACCCCTTAAAAATCGGGTAGCTGGAGAGATATGACTGATTATTATCACAGTACAGTGACAAAATGCCATGTCAAACTAAATAGAGGTCCAAGAGTGCAAATTAGGCACAGGGAAAAAAAGATATATCCAAATCATGTTGGCCCTTACAAAGACTGTCTGCACCCCTCTTTATTCAAAGCTTTTGCATTCACACCTCTACTGTCTCTGCCCTTTCAAAGGGGCCCTGACCCTTCCACACCATGCAGGAAAATAAAAGAAGCCTACCTGCGATTTGAAGGCTTGTTGGTTGATGTTTGATCTACTTTTTTCAAGGCATTCAGGAAACAGGTGAATGTTTCTATATCTCTAGAAACATCTAACTTTCTTACAGGTTTAAATGACTGCAGTGTTCTAGTAAATCTGCTTTCGAGAATCTGCATTGGTGAGAATAAAGTTTCACAGCCCTCAGAGAAAACATTTAATGCAAGAAAGGACTCACGCATGAGTACCTTCTAAACTTAAATCCTTATTTTGCAGCTGTCAAAGGCAACAGGAAAGTCCTTGTTGGAAGAGACTTTTTTTTTTTTTCCCCCCAAATGAATTCAGGCTTCTGACAAATCACCTTGTTTTGCTTTCCACAGGCAGGGAAAGAAAGAAACCCATTTTAAAACGACCTATTATAACATAGCCAAAAGCACAACATGGCAAATCAGTCACCATTTCAAGTGCCTTTTCTGTGAGACAGTCTTGCCTTTATTGGTCATTTAGAAGACTCGTTGCTGGCAACTTTTCATATTACTGTCCTTCTGAAAGCACCTGGCAGCAGAAAACATCAACAAACGATGCAAGACTGTTAATCTCTATTGTTAGCTGTTTACTGTTTGGGGCCCGTTGTGCTCTAGCATCTTGCAACACATAACACTGTGTTCAGTATCATGTTTTCCTTAAACTGCCTGCTTCCTTTATGGCTCCGCTGTGGCCTTTTCTGCTTTCTGAGAGTAAAAGGATGTTTTAAGACGTGCTCTACTTTTTTATTTTATTGTTGTTGGTACAATAGCTCCCTCTCTCTCTCAATATTTCTTAAATTACTCTGGTTGCTACAGCAACCTTAGGCCTCAGCAGGATATTGCTGCAGGAGGTATCTGATATGGCAGAGCCTCTACACAGCTCAGCTCTGTCTTGTGCACAGAGCTCAAGGTGATCCTCGGCACCTCACCTCCTCCCTTTGGGGCTGACTGATTCAGCAGCTATGCTCTGTCCTCCCGGCTGGCTTCAGAAAGCTGCTCTCTGCCTTTTCCTTTGGCATTTTCAATTCACAGTAGCAACATTTGCTGTCACAGGAATTTGTAGGCCGTTTGGTATCAAATACTTTGTATCTCAAGAGCTTGCCTTTTCTGAGAAGTGGCCACTTGCTTTAAGCTGCTCCCTCAGTACATGGTGTTTCTTAGGGACATGTTAAGAGCAGATGCTGTCTCAGTCACTGTAGCATATTTCCTAGGAAAAGTGAAGATGCATCACAGCAGTTTTGAGGAGGGTAGGAAATAGGTGTGGAGAGAAGAGAAACCACAACCATGCTTCTTTTTATGGAAACTATCAGGCTCCCTTCAAAGGTGACCTTTGAGAGCTCAGGATGCACCTTGGTAAGGGACAGATGAAGAAGGTGAGCTCCAAGCTGCGTAGGACCGTCACAGCCAAAATTTCTGTGCAAGTTAGTGGTTCTTTTGTTCAAGCCAAGTGACATGCAAGCCGTGGCAGAACAGTGTGTGACTGCTCATTGAATACTTGCCCCCTTCTCCTGGGCATGTGCCTACACATCCAGTGTACGTACCTGTACATACAGGGACTGGCACAGCCCTGGGCAAGGGTCAGTGGTACTCAAGTGAGGTGTGGGGCATTACTCTAAAAGTAGCCTTTCTGGCTTCAGTGGCCTTGCTTTGCTAAGTTGAAGCTGTTTGCTTATGCTTTGGTGTCTTCATGCATAACAGGACAATTTTTTCCTTAAAAAAATATTTGAAAAAATATATTTTTGAAAATCACCCAATAAGTACAAAACTGACAAGGAGTGAAATACAAGAATTCTCATTATCCTTATGACTATAATAATAACCATGTAATTGCAGGGTTACTGCTGCAAAATAATTTGTATTCAGGTGCAACAACTAGATCTCAGGGATGTTATAGTACCAATTTTCTTCAAGTTCTCTGTTCATGGAAGTAGGTGTATTGAACAATCTGACCTCCTTGAATTAAATTTAAATTATAATTTCAATGTACAAATTCTCTTCTATTTGTCTGAGACAGTGAGACACAAGACTTTGTTCTGATTAATTTGGTATATTTAGATATATTTATAAATTTATATTTATATATTTGCTAATTTTGTATAAAACAGTGACTTCCTGTGCTGAAGTAATTGAAATTGGACTGGTGTAAAACAGATGGGAGTCCAGAATCACATATGCACTGATTGAGGGTACTTTGCTAAATATTATGCAAAATATTTCAGAGAAAATATGCTGCTACCCCAAAAGCAACATAACGCACAACTGCAGAATATTAATATTGTTTGACAGTATAACAACCTATTTTTTTAGCTTGAGTTAATATGAAAGGATAGTAAGCAGATGCTTGGTCTGCTCCAGATGTCATGTTTTGCTCAGGGGGAATCTGGGAATGAATCCCCCTATTTCAAGGAAATTCCCTAGCAGTGTAAAGATAAAATTATGATATCCATTCTCCAGCCTCTCTGTGTAAATCTTTCCGACTCTTCTTGTAGGCCGAGACTATGGGCAGTAGTTTTTCAGAGCCCATGGGTAAAGAACACACAATGTAGCAGTATTTGAGGCAGGTGCTTGGTAGCAGATTTGTCATTTCCCACCCTGAAGCACATAGCTGGGTTCTGTCTTTGCAGTCCCTACGTCTGGGTGAGTGCCTTCTGCCCGTGGCAGTGCCACAGTAGATGATCTTTAAGGTGACTCCTCATGGCAGCTATAGCTGCCCCATCTGATCTACTGACAGGACATAAGATGCGTAATAGTATCATGCAGGAGCACAGATGCAGTGTACACTCCAGCTTCCAGCTCTCCACCTTGAACAGAGTGACCTTGCACAGAGAAGCTTTCCCTGTCTATGGTTTTGTATCTCTCCTTTTTTTTATTACCTGTCATGAAACTATGTCATATGGTGGTTTGAGAGGTCTAACTACTCATGCCAAATTCAGACCAAAATGTCTTTATCAAGAGTAAGTGCTCCTCACTCTTTTTCAGACCAAGCACATACCAGCCAGAAGTCTTTTCTAGTGGAAAACAGGAGAAATCTTGTGTTTGCTGCAAGTCAGGTTTTTCAGCCATCCCCATCTTTTGCTCTGTGAAGAGCTTCTCTGAACCCACCTATGGCTGCTCAGCCAACACAGCACTATGCAGCTTTCTGCAGCAAACCTTGAGCAAATTCTGCCCCAGTTTTACTCAGCATAACTCTCTCACTTCACTTAGCTCTGCAATAGCCCATAGGGCGCTTTGTCACCCATAGCACTTAAGAGATCACCACATGATCTCTTAAGCTTCAGATTAAACTCAATCTGTAAGTGCTCTATTTTTCATGTGTAAAATCAGAGGAAATCCAAGAAGGTAGTATAGAAACAGAACATAGCACATGCTGTTCTTGAAAAATGAAGTTTAGCACTACAGTCATAATCTATTGGTTTCCTTCCCCTGGCTCTGAGGGAAAGTGGCTCCAAGTCAGCCTCTGGTCAAATGTCTTTTAACCTGATAGGTTTTAAGGTAACTTACTGTTATTTTCTCCCAGAAATAATAAAAGATACTACCCTATGATAACAGCTAAGATGTGTGGAAAAATCCTCTTTATAAAGGAAATGTTTTCACAAGAGACTTTTAAAGATAAGCACAATTCATAATACCTACCTTCAAACTTGCAGATGTCTGCATGATGCCTACATCCAAACTAGTAATCTACTGTCTCTTTATGGGGACATTAGAAGGGAAACCATCCTTCAAGAGATGGACATATTTAGATCTATACCTTATGTGGAAATGGATGTGCCTGTCTCTCTCTCCTGACTGTGAAGCTGGGTAGTTAGTTGTTGAGTTGTTGACACATATTTGGTTTGAAGCAATTGTCACACTGACTGGGGTTTGGTAAAGGATATTCACAGAAAAATGGAAAGAGAATATCTTAGTAATGTGACCATGACAGGCTTCCATACTGATACATGTAAATAAGGCAATTCTGCACAGACTTCCATCGTAATGAGTCATCACAGATTTTGTTTGTTCAGGTGCCAGAGCACTGTTTGTCCATTTTAAAATGACTCCTTTGGAACAATAAACCCCCTAAATTTAATCATTTCCCATTAAGACTGCACATGTGAGGAGAGCTCACGGGCTTTTCCTCTCTTTCTTGCACGAGTGGAAAGTTTCAGCCTATTGATGTCCTGCTCAGAGGAAGAGCTGACAGCCAGCAGGTAGAAGTGCCAGGGAGGATCTCCACCATGATTCAGTGCTGTCAGAGCAACATCAGGCATTTTTACAGTAACGTCAATGTGGGTGCGGGTTGTGTTTCCCAATTCTTAGTAGGAAGTAGCTTTATTATAGTAATTAAAATTCTATTGATTTTGAAACCATGTTAAAAGATGTACATAGGTACACACATTGCTAGAAAATGTTTACTATCATTCTGCTTTGAAGCTGTGTGCTAGAGAAGCTTCAACTAACAGCAGAAGGTCTGTTTCAAGTGAGCTGAATACCGTTGTCTGTATTGGCAGCTAAGAGAACTGAGTGCCTTCTGGAATCACAGCAGTGTTTCAAAACCTAGTTTACATTATATCTTTAGATGCTGTGTATGATCCTGGTTTGCCACATTGGTCAAACCTGTAACTCTCAGTTGAGTAAAACCCAGTCCTTTCAGCAGAATCCCTAGTCAAGCCTTCAGTGGGGAGGTTTTTTATGTAGTAGAATAGGAGACTTCTTCAAACATCTTGGTCTTGGCCAATTTACACATAAAAATCATGCTGCAAATTCATGTAAGTGAATGAACTTCTGGACTTAGGTTCTGAGCAAAAATCCCAAAATTTTGTATTTTATAATGTAATAAAGTTTAATTAGAGTGTTTGCATAGTCTATGACAGCGTGTCAGGAATTGCCCCTGAAAATCCCGCTTATGCTTTTGAAGGACCTGCGTAAGCTTGAACAATTAATTCCCATCCCTCCATTTCAGTTCAACCTCACCTGCTACATCTTCTTCCCTCAAAAGGCTAACCACAATTCCCCATTGTTCCACAGCCTGGGTTCTTCGCATATAAATGTGAACCTTTATTTATCTTGAGGGCATCACCAATATTCAGACTTTCCATAATAGTCCAAAGTGGAAAAATGAAACAAAACTTCAGTACTAACCATGGTGCAACACTGATGGGCTCAAAACAGAATGTTACCACCCATGTTTTCCTTAATTAGCAGAACATCTCCTGGTATTAGAGAAAGTAATTAGAATCTTTGATTAATCATACCTTATCAATATAGGTTAAAATTACTCTATTAACTCCTCTATTTGGAGTAGATCTGAGCTCAAAGACACACTTTATCAAAAATAGAGTTTCAGAGAAATGAATGTGTTTTTTGTTTTCTTTGGCCCTGTTTCTCCCAGTTTCAGCTGTGGGAAGCTGCCTCAGTTTCTCCAGACCCTTTCTGAATATTGAGAACACAAGTTCCTCAAAATACAACTGAGACCCATGGATTTCTTCTTGGCTGTCACCAAATTGTAATCTGATGTCTGAGCATGAATTTTATGAGTGTGTACTATAATTTTATGTGTATATAAATATGTGAGTGTTTATGTGTGTATGCATGGATGTAGATAAATACACAAATAAAATAATAGTGCCCACACAAAGTGAATCCAGAATATCTTTGAATTTAGGCACTACAGAGTTGTGATACCTAAACCAGACACTTCCAGTACATAGTCTGTATTTGTACTGAAGATTAAAATTCTGATTGGAGCCTACGACTGTATCAGTAATACACATGTTGCACCAAAATAATATTTTCAATTCATATT
The DNA here is from genome assembly GCA_013396775.1 of Cephalopterus ornatus. Classification (NCBI taxonomy): domain Eukaryota; kingdom Metazoa; phylum Chordata; class Aves; order Passeriformes; family Cotingidae; genus Cephalopterus; species Cephalopterus ornatus. Next base: position 21,285 of record VZRE01003973.1, on the reverse strand, counting down.
CTCTTGGCTGTGAGGACACATTAGAAGTGTCACTTCAAAAAGTCCTGATCAATTAACAGCAAAACTCCCTTCAGAGTCTGTTGAAGATACAGTTTCCCTCTAGGTGTGGATATAGGGCTGTTATGAAAATAATTTTTACACCAGCTTTGGGGATGAGACACAGAACAATTTTATATTTCTGTGTTGCCAGAAATCACATTTAAAATTATGCTTCTTGGATGTGGTGCTGATGACTTTCCAGCTCCATTCTCAAGGCAAACTACCACGACGAAAAACAATCCAGGTTTAACATGGGAGTGTTCTTGACTAAGATTTTCTTCATGCATTTATAATATTATCTGACTTCTTAAAAAAAAAGAGAGAGAGAGAGAAAAGAAAACAAAGTAAAAGGAAAGAAATTTACTGCCAGAGACTAAATCATTGCAATGGTGTCCTGTGAATTCAAAAATATTATGATGAATCTCTGTATGAAATCTTTTTTTCCTTTCAACAATAATTAAAGGAGCATAATTCTAATATTTAGATGAAATATTGCGCCTTTGGAACATAGGTAAGGTTTATGATGCAGTAATCAAGATGTGTGTACTGACTTGCGGAAATGAGGACAGTGACTGTGCATTCTCCTAAGCTGTAGGCAGCAATTTCTGTGATTAATGAAATAGCCTGTGAATTCAGCAATTGGAGTGCATTCCTCCCAGCTTTACCATGTAACTTCTGAAAGTTATGGCACTTTTACGCTTCCCTGTTTCTTTTTATGCAGGGTTTGGATGTTCTTTTGTTAATTCTTTTGATTATAATCTATTAAAAAGAATCCTGCAGAGATGCAAAGTGAACTTTCTGAAAGTGTTACTCAGTTGTAGCATCTGATTCAGTATCATAAAAGGATCCTTTTTTTTCAAAGTCACAGCTGAGTTTTCTCTGTCAAGGTGTCAAAATTTTTCTTTTACTTTGCTGTCAATTAGGTGTGCATCGTACAGAAGAGAGACACCAAGAAAATGTATGCCATGAAATACATGAATAAACAGAAGTGCATTGAGAGAGATGAAGTTCGAAATGTTTTCCGGGAGCTACAGATAATGCAAGGCCTGGAACATCCCTTCCTAGTCAATCTATGGTAAGAAAACCTTTAAAATGCTATCAAAGATCTCTTGTTTTCTCCTTATTGCTGAATCAGTTCAGACTGTGAAAGTAAGGAAAGCTGAAAAGAATAAAAGACTTTTGGTGACCTCTTTTGTTTAGTTATTAAGGTTTTACAGAGGGTTTCATTATTCATTAGTATTTTTAAGGTGCCTTTTTACATTGGAATATTTGAACATCGTATTTACCTGTTCACTTCTGATTTAGTTTCTCTCCAGACTGATATAGCAGTGTGTGGAAATGTGTGTTCTGTCCAGCTTCATCATTTATTTTTGTCAATACCTGGACTAAACATCTCTTATAAAGCTGTAGAATATCAAACCCGATAATTCTATTAATTCATTTTTTTTTGGTTGATTCAGAGAAAATTCAAAACTCAATTACTTAAAGAAATTGCTGACAAGGAACAACAGAAAAACATCTTTTTGTCACTGGAATTTCTCATATTTTCCCTATGTTTGGTCACATATGAGTGTGAGAAAATTCTTGTTTAAAAAAACGTAACGACTAGCTTCAGCTACACCACCAAGTTAAAACATATGCTGGCTTTTATGTAGTGATAGTAGTAATAGGATGCAGATTTTTCCTACCTTATCTGAAAATGACCTATTTAATTAAAAAAAAAAAAAGAAAAAAAAGAAGCAAGACTGTGGGGACATAAACCATTACAATATGAAAATTGTTCAGTTTGGGAATAGTTTGGTTGGCTGCAGATGGTCACGATGCAAACAGATCTTCTGTTTTGTAAGTTTTAGCTGTGTTACTAGAGGTCAGTTTCTAACCTACAGTGTTTTGCCTGTCGTTTACCTCACTCTTGACCTGCAAAGGTGGAAAAATTCCTGTTGCCAGTTTAGAACCTTTCATGAATTAAAAGCCAAATTATATTCTGCCTTGAGTGAACACAGCTTTAGTATAATTGCAGTCATTTATAATAGCAAAGCATTTGAGCCCAAAATTGATTCCAAAAGGACCTAATCATATATATATGTATATACATACATATATATATATGCTCTCCACTTAACATGAATGATCATATTTGAGCTAATCTAATATCTTGCTGAAGGCTTAAATTAAAAATATATAAACATTTTGATTCTAATACAAAACTTTCCCAGTATATTTTTCAAGGTTCGGTCAACCTGTACTCTGGGGATTTCTTTAACAAAGACATGGTATATCTGCGCTTAAAAGCCTGTGACTTTCTCTGTTATGTATTTGACTAACCTTTTTTGAAATCACACTAACTTTTTAACACACCATCTTTATGAAGAGGTGTGAAAGTCTCCACTGTGTAAATGAACACTGTACAGAAACAGTCACAGGTTAGTGCCATCTACAAGATAAACATAACAGTGCTGAAGGACTAAGGAGCAAATATTTTTTGTGAAACAAAAAAGTATGTTAGATTCCAATTACTGAATTGATAATCAGATAATAAATATTCTTGATTGTTTTCTTTTTTCATGCCAGAGATTAAACTTGAAATAAGCAATACCTTAAAATGTATTAGGTGTGATGATGATTTTTATTCTTCTTGCAATTCTAAGATACTGTCACAAGATTTCAAGACTCAAATGTTAGATGTTTTTATGTCATATATGTATATGAGAAATGCAGAAAATGAAAAAGAAATGTAGTACTCCAGAATTTACAAAACATTCAGGTGAAAAGGACACTATTCAAGATGCTCCCCTGCACTGGCAATGTTCCATATTTGATGTCTCTAGCAATGGCCAGAGCTGACCAATCTACCTAGGATGCTTATTCGTTAGAGTGACAGCTCTCATGGATGAGGCCTGAAACGTATCACTTGCATTAAAGCTTGTCACCCAGCTCAACAGCCAATAGTCCTGCCTCCCTGTGGCCAAGGCTAGTTTTCAGATCTATGGTATGAAACAGAAGAACGTGGAATAGTCTGAAGACTATCCAGGTCTAAAATCAGTGCCCACATTCAGGGACAGCCCTGTGAAAACATGCAGTTTGCTTGTGCAACCATTAAACTCCTGGTGCCTTAAGCATCTCAGTGCTTCCCACCCTGAAATACCCATGGAGATAACTCACCTTGGTTCTCCTTAGGGCCAAAGCACCAACATGTGAAGGTACAGCTAAGCTAGTAGGTAAACAGCCTCCAGGAACCCCAAATAACTCTTTCTGTATACCAAACTCATATTATGTTTTCTATAATTAGCCTTGCACAATTCTAAATGAATTTAAAACAGCTTCTGATTTATTTCTAGAGTGTCTACATTTGCAGACTGCAGTAGCATGTTTCAAACCTCTGAATGCTCTCTCTCAGCTTTCACCTGAGTTTCAAGATGTTCTACACATTGTCTTCAAATAATGACTTTTGTTACTTAACCACCACAAGGGCAAAACACAAAAATCATAAGAAATCCATGAATAATGTTCACATCTCTTCTATTAAAACTGTCATAGGAAGATCCTAAACATATTAATTATATTAAATGTATTTAATAATTGAAACTACATTTTATTCTTTATATAGTACCATGAAACAGGGAATACTGCGAATATGAATGAAATAGTCCTTAAATACGTTATTCCCAGAAATAACTTCTTAAAATAACAACATTTTCATTGATTTTTGGTGACCTAACATTCTGTTTAATGTATTTTTACCTGTAATTTAGATGCAATAATAATTTGCATCAAATACATTTACATTGTAGCTATAACTTACATTAGATGATTAGCAGGAATCCATGAGTTTTCCTCTTATGAGTCAATTCCTGGCATACTAATGGAAGGAAATAGTTGAATCTGCATTTCTTCTATAGCAATTGCAGCTAGATTTGCTTCATTTTTTGGAGTTAGATTTCTCTGTTCATTTCATTGATTACACTGTAAATGTACAAATGGGCTGTAACAAGAGCTACTAATTCTGTCTTATTTTGCAAACTGGAATATTAATTTAACAGGGAATCATTATGTCATGGTGTATAGGGAATAATGCAGCTGCAGTTTGTTTAAATGCCAAGTTTCTTTTCGCCATATCTGCGTTTCTAGGCTCTGTCACACTCTCTAAGGGTTCACATCAGTTTTCAAAAGTCCTGTATGAGGTACGATTTTGGTAACTAAACCTCAGAAATCCAACCAGCCTACTAATGTTAATCGGCGTGTTCCTATGTAGTTTGGGTAGCCCACTTTGCTTTCCTGTGGATATTCAGAAGTAATTTTTCTGGGAAGGTAAGTACAAACCTGCCACTGAGAGCACTGCTGCAGCCCCCACATCAGTAGACAGGCACTGACATTCTGTTCACTTAACTAAAGTACAACCAACTCTCCTAGAGAAAGTCAGAAATACAATTATAGTCAGGACTCAAACAAGAAGTGGCTAACAGCTCTTCCAAAAAGGTTAAATTTTGAGTCTTACATTGGATTGTAGTTGGATGAAAACCAAAACCAGACCTTGGACAAGTAACTTTTGCAAAGTGTTTGCACAAAACACTTTGTGGGCTTGTTGTTTAACAGTCATGTAGTCTGTGAAGAATTGGGAATCCAACTGCCCATGAGGAAGGAAACCTGGAGTTGATGCAGACTACTTGTCTACTAAAGCAAATGTGATGGTAGTGCCAATAGGTTTGTTGATATCTATGTATTTATCTTGTTTGCCCCTTGCAATCTCAGCGAGAAGTAATTCTCTGGCTCGATGACACTTCAAAAGTCTTTGGAAAAATCTACATTTCTCCATTTATTTGAAAGGCAAAGTGGGTTCTTATTTTGGCTGCATTGTTCCTTCCCCTTGATTCTTCCCTCTCCAAATCCCCAGCTGTATGAAGCAAGACTTAAGCTTAGGTAGGTAGCCTAGGTCTGATTGGCTGTTCTTTGGTCTGGAAGTGAAACATAAGATGAAAAATTAGGAAATTTTATAATCAAAATACTTGTATTTTTTTCAAAGTGTCATTTTCTGTAAGAATTATTTCAGTGTCCTAATTTTTTTTTTTTTTACATTGGGGTGAATTGAATTGAAATCTTAGGTCTTTTAATTCAAAATGTCAAATCCTAAATCCATAATGAAAAGCGTATTTGGAACATATTCTGTCATGATCACCTTTTCATGAGTTTGTGGGACTATCCCTGACCAGAACTGCTGATTTTCAAAAGTTTATCATCTGGACTTCAAAGTAATATAATAGTAAATCTCCCAACAATTGCTTGAACCAAATGGAATACTAACCAAGCATAGTAAGCTTTCTTTGAAAAATTACATCATCAAACATAAAAGTTGGCAATTCAAGAAACAAATATGAAGACTGGAAAGCCTTTTAGCTTTTTGTGATGACTGTAAAAAGTAATGAGATATGCTTATGCAACCTGTCATCAGTCAAATTTTTGTGGAGAGAGAAAGAAGAGGAAAGAAGGTAAGCATTCTGTAGTGGGTAATTCTGCTGGCATCCATTAGTATCTGCAGCATACACAGGAATACAGAACAGCTCATATAAAACAAAGGTAGCATTTCAACTCCAAAAGATCTGTATTAAAAACCTTTTTGAGGCTCATGCATCTTCTTGGAGCTTTATTAAATTTAAGTTCACAATCTCAACTTATAAATCAAATTATTTGAAGTATAAACTGTCTTTCATAACATCTGACACAGGAAGGAATCATTCTTCTGCAAAGGCTCATAATGGCTTTGTGGATAACTGTTTTTTCAGGAAGGGCTTGGAGTTGATTTATAACCTTCATTTTAGAAGTGAAATTGAATAAATGCTTAAAGACATGTGAGCCTTGTAGCCAGTTTTATCACCATTAGAGGCATTTCTGGTAATAGAGATTCCTTCTCAGAATGAAAAGGAGTCCTGTTTTTTATCAGACCTTTATTTATGTCATGGATATTTCAAGCATAGATGAATGAGCTGTAGAAATGTCAGTCTCTTACTTAGTCCCACCTTGAGACTACAATCTCTAAGATCCAGCCTTTTATCTGTTTTTGTCCTCCCCCAAATACCTGAGCGTCTCCTGGGCAAGATGAGTAGCGTTCCGCAAGTATTCATATTTTAAATATCTTTCTCACAACGTGCATTAGGACTGAGTCGAGAGCCAAATTACTTCCTATGTGCCAATGCAGATAGATTTGGTATTACACAAGTTGTCTTTGAACATGAGTAGATGTTTGAAGCATAATATGGTTTGCCAGAAAAGGCAGATTTTTTTTTTTTTTGCAAACAAAGCCATGTATCAAAGTGATTTCTCTGCTGATGTAGACAGAAAAATCTGGAAAAAATTTGGACTATTCCTCAAAGTTTTTGAAACATTGAAGTGATCTTATTTTTAATAGCCTTGCTTAAAGATGTTATTTATTTTTTAACTTGTCAGAATTTTTTCTAAGTCAGCAGAGGGAGAAAGATAAAAATTTACTTTTGTAAGCTTACAGTTCATTTTCTGAGTATAGACAAAACAATGTGTTTGATTTATTTAACAAGCCATGAAGAAGTGCTAACTGCATTCTCAGTGTGGCTATGTATTGTGATGTATTTTTCTGTCTACTCGTCGGTCTATGGAAACCTCATGTACTTCATGATAGACCTACAGAAGTACATTACTGCTCCCAGCTACAGTAAGACTAAGTTTCAAATCCAATGAAAACTGGAACAAGGGAAGAACACACATTGTAGCAAAAATGCTCATGCATTTCTGAATTCTCCTACTACCTCAACCTGTCTTTAAAAGAAAAAGGAGGTTGAAAAGAGAAAAAAAAGGATTCTGGAGAGGGGAAATAATTTTTTCAGTCTCAAGTGTTGGATGGGTTGTTCAGTGTATACACATATACAAATACATAAATGGAAATTATCACTTCCGTGTGAAGGTGTTCTTTTTGGAATATTTGGAGAGCAATGTCACCTTGGACTGCCCCATATAGCATAGCTTTGCTCCTCAGGTTGGCATCAAAAATATGCAAAAGTCTATAAACTTAGGGAAGCAAGAAGACCTGACCGAGTGTTTTACTGCTGGGTAGAGCTGAAAATAACCAGCCAAGGAGTACCAGTTACCTATCAGAAGCCCAAAGCACCAGGAGGAGGTGGTTCAGGTCAGTCCCAGGTGAGCCTACTTAGTGGCTGTGGTGTTGTGGCTGCTTAACTTGCAGCCATATGAAACATATGAAACATAATCTGGAGTGAAAAAAAATTATAAGGGATAAAAAATTTATTTTCTGACACATAGTGTGACCAGCTTTCTGAGCTTCATGAGACACCACGTTAAAGGCTGTGAGTGAAGTCCAAGATCTAACAGAAAAATTGCATTGTGTTTCTGGAAGAGAGCAATGTGGTTGTGGTCTTTCCTGTTGGGAATCAGGTTGGGTGTTTGCAATTGGCCTGACTGCCCCTTCAGCAGTAAGAAATCCCACTGAAAAGGAAAGGCAAGCTGTATTGATGTCTGTCTTCACAGTATGTGGTGAATGCCCAAAAGGTCATGAAACAACACATCCTGATACACATCCACTTTTCCTGGAGAAGGTGCTCAGTGCTCTTAACTATCTTTGGTTATACGCAGCTGCTCTAAGTCTGGATTATGGGAAGAAATACTATGGCGTTGCCCTCATTGTCTATGTCTGTACTAGTATTTTAAAACTAGGTATCCTTCCCGGACTCTTAAACCCCGTCTGCCATACTGCTAAATATTTCTAGGCCTGCTCCTAGGCTAGCTGTGGGCAGGGGAATGAGCACCATCTATGGGAAGTCCCAGGTGCAGCCAGGTTGCTCCCAGTAGGTAGGCAGCTTGCATGCCATCACTCTGGTTTTTGGAGCTGACCAGGCACAGACTTTTCTGTACCTTTTGGTGTCAGTGCTGGAGAACAGTCACTGACATGTTTATTGATACAACATGCATTTCTTACTTCTATTGTGAATTTAGCTAAGGTCAGGAACCCTAGGCCATGTGTCATGGTTTAGGAATGGTATTCTCCAGTTTAGTGTTCCCACTGAAACCACTCCAAACCACGCTCCACTCATTCACTCCCTGCTCCCCCTCCTCTGAAGAGGGCTGGAGAGGAGAATTGGAGGCACAAAAAGTAGACATTACAGTTTGAGATAAGAACAACAGCAATGAGGCAAGAAAAAGAACCATAACAGCAACAATATTAATAATAAAAGTTTACAGAGGAGGTGAATGAACGCACCACCACCTTATCCGGACAGGACATCCCCACCTCAGCAATGACACGAGGTGCTACAGAATAACCTCTGTGTCCTGGCCAAGTCCCTCCTGGTATCTGCAAAAATTAACCCTGCCCTGGCCAGAACTAGGACACCACATAATCCTGGGCCATTCTAGATACCCAGTGGGGTCTAAGTTTCATTTCCAAGCAAGAAGAAATTGTAAATCAAGGGAGAAAGATATATTTAGCATCTTGCACAGAGCTTAGATGGATGAACTCTTTCTGCTATAGAGGGAGAAAAGGGTGAGTGCTTTCCTCAAATAGCTAGATCAGTTCATCACTGCATTAATGTAAATCTGGAATAGGTAAAGATATTGAAGTTTTATATCCAAGACTGAAAAAAATTTCTGTTCTCCAGAGCCTCAGAAGAGATAATGATGGAAGAAAAAGGGCAGGGAAAGGTGATGAGGCAGCAGGAAGGGTAGGATAATTGGAAGAAGAGAGTATAGAAAAGATTTGTCTTGAGTTGTAAATGTTCAGGCTATTATTTCTAGCTGTGGAAATTACATTGGACTCAACACTGCCAGCTGGTAACCTCTGGTGCTTGTGCTAAATGAATGTTAGCTGTAACATCTTCACCGACTGATGAATGCTAGATCCAACAGTTATTTATTTTCTTGTGCTGATTTTAATACCCTACGATAATAATTTTCAGTATTGAGACACTGTCTTGATAAATTTTGTTCTAGTGACTGATGAGAAACTGCTGTCACCTTGAAATATATATCTTTAGACTCTACTTTAATGCATTCCTCATAAAAGCAGGAATTAGCCTTTGGCATAGTTTAAGTTTTTATCTATTTTGCATTAGAAACTGCTGCACACGATATTTCATTTCCTGTGGTTTTGCTGCATCCTGGGACCTTTCTTAGGAGCATGTCTTCTGCATCATTCTTATTGAGAAAGAGACTTTATTTGCTGACCCATAAAAAGCTTTTCTCACACAAAGCTTGCACTGCAAGAGGAATTTTATCATAAATGTTGATAATTATCAAGCTGCTGGGAAAAATAATCTCTTTCATTTTAACAATTTTTCCTTTTCAGTCAATTTCCTTTTACGAATTTGCAATTATTGCATTGTTCTGCCTTCACAGGAGGATAGGTGCTACCCAAAGCAGATCCTCATGAGCTTGGGGTTAGCCTTGGCCATGTCTCAGGTTTGTTGTGTAGACAGTTGTCGTGGGTTTATGTAGTTGGATTTTGGTAGCAGGGGAGCTATAGGGTTAGCTTCTATTAGAAGCTGCTAGAAGCTTCCCCTGTCCTATAAAGAGCCAGTGATAGCCAGCTCCAGGAGGGACTTCCTGCTGCTGGCCAAAGCTGAGCCAATTAGCACTGTAATGCTTCTGTGATAACATATTTGAGAACAGAGGAGATTGTTGCGAAGAGGAAATTCCAGCCCAGGAAGAGCAGAGGAGAACTTGGAACAACAATGTAGGCATCAAGGTCAGTGCAGCAGGGGAGGGAGACAGACCCCTCTCCCCCAGGAGCAGGGGAAGGACTTGGAACTGAGGGCCCTGCAGCCCACGGAGGGTGTAGAGACACCCCTGCAGCCCATGGAGGAGCCCATGCTGGAGCAAGTGGATGCATGAAGGAGGCTGTGACTCCGTGGGAGGCCCAAGGATGCAGCAGAGTCCTGCAGCAGACCTGTGGCCTGAGGAGATGGAAACCCACGCTGGAGCAAGTTTGTCCCGGGTAGGACTTGTGGCCCTGTGAGGGACCCCACGGGAACAGGGGAAGGATTCAGAGCTGTGACCCCCCTGTAGCCCATGGTGAAGACCATGGTGAAGCAGGCTGTCCCCCTGCAGCCCATGGAAGACCATGGGGGTGCAGAAACCTGACTGCACTCCGATGGAGGAGTGACCCCCAGGACAGCAGATTGGGAAGAACTGCTGCCTGAGGGATGGACTCACGTTGCAGAGGTTCATCAAGGACTGTCTCCTGTGGGAGGGACCCCACAGAAGCAGGGGAAGGACTCAGAGATGTGGCCCCCTTGTAGCTCGTGGTGAAGACCATGGTGAAGCAAGTTGTCCCCTTGCAGCCCATGGAGGACCAGAGGGGTGCAGAGTTCGACTGCACCCCATGGGAAACAATAACTGACTACAACCTCCCTTTCCTGTCTCCCTGCACTGCTGAGGGGAGAGGAGAGAGAACATGGAAGGAAGGAGGGGTAGGGGGGTGAAGGTGTTTTAGGACTGTTTTATTTCTCACTCTTTAGCGTTTATCCTGTTAGTAATAAATTTTAAGTTTTACCCCACGTTGAGTCTGTTTTGCCAATTAGTAAGTGCCTTCTCCCAGCTCTTCTCTCTATGCAAGAATTCTTAGCTGGTTTTTTTCCTCTCTCTGTCCAGCTGCAGAGGAGAGAGTGATTTTGGTGAGTATTTGAAATCCAGCCAAAGTGAAACCACCACAACAGTCACAGTAATCCTCTGCACATTCATGGCAAGAATGAGTATTATTCCTTTTGGACAGACGCAGAACTCCAGCGCTGTAGCAGGAGTATTCTCAGGAGAGCGAGAGAGCAGGGTTTCACTGCTCTCACCTAATGAGATGTGAAAGAAAGAAGAGCACTTAGATATTGCTTCAGATTCCTCAACTGCTACTTTTGACAAGCAGTGCTTTTTTTTCCTCCCCTTTATTTTTTTCATTCTCTGCTTTAAAGGTTATGAATGCCAAACGTGATAGCTAGAGTGTGTAATTAGACTGATAACCAAGGTCCTGTAGGTAAAGTGGTTCTCTTAATCAGTGACAGAGTAATGAGTACATCATGGAAGTCTACTGTTTTCAGTCAGGATCAATTCTTACCTATGCTATGGAAACTGGAACTGCAATTAGCCTGTAAAGGCTCTGTTAAAGGTAGGTTATACAAAATGCAGCTCAGCACTGCATTAACAAAGCCCAGCTACTGTGCAACAGCCATCAGAAGGCAAAACTGTCTTGGATGCGCTTGTAAAACCATCCAGAGTGTGAAAGCAAAATAGGTGATCATTATGGAATAAAAACAAGTTCTTAAAAATTTCACTGCAAAACTTTGATACTGAACAGATCGCACAGATCTACAATTAGTCCAAAAATGTTAAAGCTATTCTTGGACACTATAGGAGTAGTATGGCTTGGAAATTATTCCTGTTTTGAATATATTTAAGCTTACAGTGATGATGTTTTTAGTTCAAATCAGATAAGACACATAGGTGAATTCCTTTTTATTACTAACAGGTTGAAGTAAAAGTCAGAGCACCAATACTAAAAACAAAACAAAAAACCCCCCATGGAAATAGCAAGTAATATTAAAATAGTGATAATTGAAGCAATATTTGTGTGCTTCGGGTAATATATTAGCTCTCCAAGTCACATTTCCTTTTTACTTCTGCGACAATGTCAAGCTTATTTTTCAAGTTGCCAAATATTAAAAGCTGGGGACTTTTTTGCCAAATGTCCAAAAGAACATAACAGAAGCCAAAAGTCTGCCTATATGGGTTTAAGACATGTAAATAAATAATAATAAAAAATTTGAAGTGCAAGGCAATTCAAAATTTTCAATGTGAGAATTGTGTCAAACAGAATGGGTTTTAAATGGCAAATAGTGGGATTGAGCCGAAGCAGGAAGTTCTGTAATGCATTAATGTTGCCTGTGCCTTGACTCATTAAAATTTATCAAAGCTTTTGTTCTTTTAAAAGTCAGCTACAGTTTTTTAAAGCATAAGTGTGCTATTAATTTCATTTTATTGAAAGAAAATTATATTTATTGTACGTGTAAAGTGCAGTGAGAACCTGATACTAAGACTTTAGAAAATTATCAGTGGTATCCTATTTCAAGATTAATGACAGTGTTGCAGCATAAAGTTCTAATAAGAAGAGACTAACTCTCATGTTTCATAAGTACATAACACGTAAAGGAGGATTTAAGGTTCCTTTTCTGTGATGGTGTACATTTTACAAATTGCATCCTGACCAGGGAAAAGTCATGGGCTATGAAGAGGATGACTGTTTAAATTCATCTGCAAAATGGATATGGCCAGGAGGAAAATTACTTCTGCCCATCAAATTCTCTTTACCTTATCAACTACCTAAACTAGAATTTATTCAGGATGCAGAGAGTAAATGCTTTCTTGCCAAAAGCTGAGATGGTGGGGTTGAATTTTGTTGACAAATGAATAAGCAGATTAGAACAAAAATAATTTTTCTTCTTGACCATAGCTTTAATATCCTTACCAACAGATGGGCTGGGAGAAGGATGAGAGGAAAGAAGGATGCAAACAAAAGTAATAATGAGCCTGATGAGGGACGTGAACTGTGGGATGAAAGGAGAAAGCATTTTTCTCCTTCAGTGGGTATAAAACCTAACCTAATCAGAAAATGTAACCAATATCAGTGCATATGTCAAACTCCTCAAGATCTGAACTTCCTTTACTGATATTTGCAAATAAACAAAGCAGAAGAGAAACTCAGTTTTTATTTTTCATCTCTCCAGACCTCTGTGCATGCTGTGCTTTCTGTGGAAGTGGAAATTTCTGCAACATTTTCTTAAAAACAAGCAGATATTTTGTTCATCTTGAACTAGAGCTTTAACTAGAAATTCTCCCTTGAGGAAAATGTCCTTTATTTGAAGAAAATATTCAAAACTTAAATATTCCTTCATATGGAAAATAATCTGGTAATTGATACATGATCAAACGACATGATAAAAAGGAACAACACATTCTGTGCTATATGCACTTAAAAGGAATTTTAGGAGTTAAGCCTCATAAGGCACTAAAAAAATATAGAGATATAATTTCCAACTGACAATATTAACATCTGAGAGGGATAAAATATGCTATACTTGTCTCATTACTGTACATCACTTAGTAAATTAGTAAAGTGGAAACAAGAATTTTAGTTATAATGAAAAATTGGCACTAACCATTAGCATGTAAAGGTATAGGAAGATTGATAAGACAGGCTTTAAAAAAACAGGGAAACACTGAAAATGTCATGTGAGTATCTGGAATCACAGAAAGCAACGTGTCTTTGGAACCAGCTCTGAGGTGGCCTCCTCCTGTATGTGCTCTATCAAGAAATGAACAGCTCTTCCTCCTCATAGCAAGTAAAAATCTCTGTGACCACTGTCCACCTCAGCAGCTTGGGCCAGCTAAACAGCACAACAGAATTCAGTCAGAGTAACAGGGAAAAAATACTACTATTATGACTTTTTGACCAAGTTCAATGCTGAAAAAGCATTTGAACTTTTCTGCTGGCACTGCTCTGCCAGCGAGCTTGTATTTAGTTTTCAATGAAGTTCTTAAAAAAACCCGATACCGCATCTCTTTCTGTCCCTAATCAATCATGACAAGCTTTTTCCTGCTCAAAAACATCTGTCACTCACTTGTGACATACAGAGAAATGCTTGCTCAAATGTATCTCCTGGGTTTCCTTTGTGGCTGTATAAACCAAATATTTTTTAATACCTCTGTCTTTCTCTCTTTTTTTTTTTGTTTCTGTAAGTAATTCAAGAGAATCTTATGACCTTTTAGTGTTTTGATACACCAGCTTCAGGACACCCCATCAATAAATATAAGGTTGCCTTTGGTTCTTTCTTTAGCTGTATATTTAGTACAACTGATGTCACATGCACAATAACTGCATAACTAGTGACAATGGTTGATACTCCCAACTCATATGAAACCTTATCTATAATTAGTATTATCACAACCTATGACAAGTATAGCCTGCTTTACTGACATTCTATATTCATTTTTCTGTAGCTGTTCTAATGAAGTTTCATTTCCCATTCCAGAAAATCTTCTTCTATTTGCTTTTCTCTCTCTTACTCAGCAGGCAACTGAAAAATTATTGTGTCATCAAGGCTCTTGTGCTCTCCTGGTATGTCTGTGCTCTTTCCCAGTGACAGTGGAAAAAGGACACCCTCCAAATTGTTGTCCAGCTTCTGTTTAAGCAGGAAACCCTAGCTGAACAACACATTCGACAGCCTTGCAGGCATGACTTGTTTTTTAAGTTATAGAACACAAAAAACTAAGGATGCTGTCAGTAGCTTCAGAGTAACGGAGCTGTCAGACACAATCGGGCTGGGGAGCAGTGCTGTACACAGAAAAGGGCAGGAGTCACGGCTGAGGCTCCCAGCCAGGCTGACAGCATGGGGCAGCTGGCATCAGGGTCCCGTCACTGCCATGGACAGACAACTTGGTGCCCATCAGCAGAAACCAATATGCCCTCTGCCCAAATACTTTTTCCTCTTCTTAGTCTGTTGTGTGTGAAGTATTTCAGTTTAACATCAGGAAGGTGTTTTGTTTTATTCATTCATAACTCCCAGAAGGAGAGGATGTATAATTGCAGTGAAATTAAATGATAGTGTCCAACCAGCATCTTCTTCCTTTAGACATGGTGGGTTTTGTTGCAGTCTAGAATTGGTTGTAAAGACAAATTCCTATAACTATCTATTGATTAACCTGGGGAAAAAAAAATACTACTCTTAATCTCCTGTCTTACTTACTTGGAGAAATTGATTAAATAATGAATAAAAAGTTCCAGTTAAGCTTGCAGGATTTTCACCCATGCTATTCTCTATCCTATTCCACATTCTCTATGAATACTGAATTTTTAATATGAAGTTGCGGCAGGACCATGAAAGCATCAGTCCGTGGAGGTTTTTAAGATGGAGGTTTTTAAGAAGAGACTGGACGTGGCACTTAGTGCCATGGTCTAGTAACCACGGTGGTAGTGGATCAAGGGTTGGATTTGATGATCTCAGAGGTCCTTTCCAACCCAGCTGATTCTATGAATCTACAATCATGCATACCATTGCACCTGCAGAGCCTTCATCTAAGGACAAGACTAGAAAAGCAAGATGTGGTTTGTACCTCTTTAAACGCGGAGTCTTTGGGGAAAAAATCAGATCTGTAAGTAAACTACAGAGGTATCCCAGTGCACAGATGAATGAGAGATGGCAGGTGACAAAGTAGAGTTTAATGGAGAGAGATCCTTCTTTCTCAGCTATTTCTTTAACATCCTCTTACCACCAGCTTGATGCTGCCCCTCTCTACCAGTATCCACTCCTGACGTCTTCTCTCAAAGCAACCTGACAGGCTTTTGCTTCTAACCCAGGTTGATTCTTGCTCTTACAGAGAAACCTCCAGGTTCCAGGGACTAAATGAAAGAGCAGATCAAAATGGTGGTTTTTTTCTTAAATTTACCCCTCAAAATATCTCCTCCCATCTGGATGGGTGGTGAAAGGGACTCTCTTTTCTCCATCTCGTATTTCTGACTTATTTATCTCTTCATATATTTTTATAGAAATACACTTTTTTTGAGCAGAAATCCTTTAATTATGTATTCAAAAAGCATGTTGCATGTGCTGCCATAATGTTACAAAGTACTCCCCAATACATTTGCTGTACAGAAGAAGCATGAGACATTAATTAGGTTCCGTTGTTTCTTTGCCTTTAATTTAATGTAGGTTTCCATGGCAGCAAAGAGAGACAAATCAGTCAAAGCCAATAGTTAAAACTGACAATTTCCATTCTGGTCACTATCCTTAAAAGTGTGATGTACATTTAAATAACTAGGTTGTTTAAGTGTTTTGTCACGTTACACTGCTGCATCTTCATTTAGAGAAGTCTTCTGTAAAATTGTAAACTATTATGAGATGCTGATCCACAGTTTTGATTCTCTGCTATTTACAGAATAGTCTATTCAAATCTAGTAAGAGTTTTTATCCTAACTAATGCAGTAATAGTAGTAATAAAACCAGAGTAGGAGCTGTTATGCTGTAGCATAACTACATATTCTTATAAAAATCGCGTATAGCGATGGCTGAAAACAGTTTTAACAGAAAATAGCAGATTAACTAAAAACTATTTTTTCTCTTTCTTCTACATTTCCTACTTCTACTAGAAAAAAGTCTGAAATCCAGAAAAATCTGGATTCTCTAATGATGGCTTCAATTCTCCTACAAATTATAGTCTAGTGCATTTGTCTACTGTTTCAATCAAGAGATGAAGATGAGAGGAGTTTAGGCACACCCAGCAATCTAGTTTACACACATTTGCACATATATTTTTAAGAGGAAGTTTATTTCTCAGCATAAGAAGTGTTTAGGAAAAAAATTCTTGAAACGTATGATTTGCATTACTGTTCTTAAACACTGATGCTAGCCTGTAGCACAGGTATTTAAGATAGTCGTAGGTGACTCCCACAGAACTGCAAAGAGCAGAAATATGAAGTTATTGAAAATTTTCTTACATGCTGATAGACAAGGAATTTATTTTAATAGTCTCTTGCTGTCAAATGAATCCGATTTAGGTCTACAAGATAAGTCAGTCTTCTCCAAAATGTTCAGCTGATTTTGTGTGAACAGTGTTTTGCACCTTAAAATGCTACTTTCTTTGTGTGTGATGGAAAGCATTGACATATTTTGTTGAAACACACACATGCAGAATAATTCCTCCTATTTTCAGCTGTCTTTCTTGAGCATCAGGGTCTGTGATTACATCTCCCAAAATACCTCCAAAACTGATTAAACATGAGGTGTTGCATTTGTGTCTCATTGGCCAGAGAAGTTCTTTTTTCTAAAAGAAATTTGAAGCAGCAGAACCTTCAAAATACAAAAGTTGAAGTCAGATACCTATGGGGGGAGTTTTCACATTTTATGACAAGCTGAAGAAAAGTGCCCAATTCATTTATTCAACATGTTCAGTTGAAAAATACTTAGTACAGCTGGGGAGAGCTGGCTGAACAGCCTGTGATTAGATCCAATTGTTGATGGTATGTAAACGATAAGATAATGAAAGTTGTGTGCTCCTCCCCCTTCCCAAACACCCTCAGCCCGACCCTGAACCCTTCTATATGTAATTTGAAGGATATCTGTGAAGGCCCAAGCAACTGACTGCACTACATCTTATGGAGCGCAAGATGCACACCGCCCCTGCTAGGCATAGGAAATGGGATTTTGTACCTTATACCACTTTCTGCGTACAGGAGAGATCACATTACAAATGGTAGAAAGCTGCACAAATTAAAATCCAAAAGTACTAAAGAGCTCAAAGATGAAAACTCTGGAAGGAAGTTTAGTGGTAAAAGGAAGACCTACTTGTTTAATTTGGTTTTTTGTTTCAAAGGAACACAAATATTGGAAACAACTGAGGTGGAAGAGAAGACAAGCCATGCCCAGGATTCTTAAGACAAATGGTCACACAAAATAGAGATGGATGTTATAAACTTCCATTGAATAAGTAATAAGTGGACTGGAGTAAGTGGTTGCTGTTATTACTTCTGTTTAAGGAAAAATACATTTAAGGTGAAAAAAATTATTTATTTAAATTCTACCTTTGACAGTTAAAAGGTCTGCCTTGTACAAGAAAGGTTTGCTTGGGCACACCTATTACTTCTGCTAACATTTTAGGAAAGCAAGTCATTGGCTGCCGAAGGAAACAAGGCACTTGTAAAGCCTGAGGATGGCTGTATGGATGAGCTAGCTCCGTGAAAAAGAAAACTCTGAAAGTGGGTTTGATGTGTAAAGATGTGATGAGAGTGAAAAGAATCACAAATGAAAGCCCAGACTGAACCTCCTGATACAGGATGTATCGGAGATTAGGTCGTTACAAAAATGAATGGGAGTCTGATTACAGTGGTGACAGCCTGCATTCAAAAAGAAAGTATTACAGAGGCGTGTTAGAGACTGGTTCAGTATTTGTGGGGATACTCAAAACCCTTCCCTTTGGCTCAGTTTATTTTCGAGTAATTCTGCCTGTCCCTCAATGTACTGCTGCTGTAATCTGAGTACAGACAAATTGAAAGCAGAAATAATGACAGTGAGAATGGCAATGGGGCTTTCTGAAAAAGAGTAAGTGTAGTGGGTTAGCCCTGGCTGGGTGGCAGGTGCTCACTAAAGCCACTCTATCACTGCTCTCCTCACTGGGCAGCTGAGAGAAAATACGAAAGGCTCATGGGTTGAGATAAGGGCAGGGAGAGATCACACACCTGTTACCTTCATGGTCAAAACAGACTCAACCTGGAGAAATTAGCTTAATTTATTGCCAGTCAAATTGAATTAGGATTATGAGGAATAAACTCAAATCTTAAAACAACTTCTGCCCCCCCAATTCCTTCTTCCCAGGCTGAACTTCACTTCGATTTCTCTACCACTTCCCTCCAGCAGTGCAGGGGGACGGTCAATAGGGGCTGTGAGCAGTTCATCACATGTTGTCTCTGCTACTCTTTCCTCCTCACGAGGAGGAATCTTCACATTCTTCCCTTGCTATTCCAGAGGTGCTACCACCATTACTGGTGGGCTGTGAGTCAATCTTGGAGCTGGCTGGCATTGGCTCTATTGGACATAGTGGAAGCTTCTCACAGGAGCCACCCCTGCAGCTCCCCTGCTACCAAAACCTTGTAATGCAAACCCCATACAATAAATCTTGGAGATGAAGGATGGATTAACTTTTTTGTTTGTAAAGGGGTACAGAAAGTGTATGTGGAATCCTCTTCTGCTGTACCCAGCAGACTGATCTGTAAAGGATATGGTAATGTGGTTCATCTATGAAACTACCACAGAAAGCACAAGGCTTGGGGCAGAAAAAAAAATTGAATGGAGCAGAAGCCTTTGCAAAGAAGTAAATACAATTCTTGCAACTTTTAAGTTAGACAAGGTATATCAGAGACCAGTGGTACAGGGACTCAGAGAAATGGAAATGCCTCACATATAAACCAGGAGCATATTTACTACGAGGAGTAATTGTGCTGCAGAAGGAAAGAAGTATGCCCAAGCATTTGGGAAGCAGCAGATACTTAAGTACTCCAACGAAGAAGCTCTTTGCCCCTGAAAGAGCCGAAGTGTTATGGTAACTTGAGAACAGGAACAATCATAACTCCAGTAAAAGGTACCTTCCCCTGCAGTAAAGCTGTTTTGGCCTCTGACATAAAGTAGTGTAAATATCTCTTAAAGACTATTTTGTCTCGACTGCTTTCTTGTTTGCCAAAAAGAAGAGAGAAAACAGGACGACATAAAAAGCTGCATGAAATGTACCCATGCTTGCCACTTCAACAGCTCCTAATGCTTGCAGAAGCTGCTGGCAAAGAAGGGCTTCTGTAACAGCACCCTCTGGAATGGGGCAAGCAGGTAGGGGGACTGAGAGAAGAAGGAAGAAAGAAGCTTCTTGGCTTTGGTTGTAGCTGAAATCTAGCTCGGGTAAGAAAACTGAGGACTTTGTGCCAAAAAATGGCTACAGGCTGAAACAGTGTGTTTTATTTTTTAAAGAAGTTTTTATCTGCCTTTTTTCCTTTGCTTTCCAAAGTATGTAGACCATCCCGACTCATATTTCCCACATGAAATTTACTTATCAAGGCACCTGACTAGCTCACAGAAAAGAAACACCTTAGGCAGCTGGGTTCAAGATTGCGTAAAATGTAGGGAGGACTCCTCTTTTAGGTGGGGTTGTTAGTTTATTGGTCTTTTAAGGCCTTATTGCAAGGCAAAAGATGCTGTAAATCTGCCTTCTACTTTTCTGAATTCTTATGCTAATAAATGTATCACATTCTTCACTTTGGAAACAAAGTTTTCTATCCAGATTGGTAATGCAAATATCTTTCTGCACTGAATAATCATAAAATTCTTTTCAGGACCTTGAGAAAACTTAAGTATTTCAAGTTCTTTTTTGTCTTCTGAGTTTGTAGCTGTCTCACCATCTAAGTTGCAGTGGCCTGTTTTGCAGATGAGCTTTTTTGAACTAAAAATTCAACTGAAGCTACGTCTCTTGCCTAAAAAAATGTGAAGGGAAAAGATGTCCAGTGTCTGGAAAGTGCTGGAACAGCAGAGCCCAAAGATTCAAAGTTTTGGTTTCCTGTAGCTCAGCTGGTCCTTTAGAACCCGTGGGCCCTATAGTTCAGATCAATTTTGATGGAGAATCAACTGAGATAACCTAAACCAGGATGTACTGGTCTTATTACAGAAAATTAAAGTGATCATAAAGAGGTAAATGAATTTATCCCTGGTATAGAGGTAAGTGTCAGTCCTTTTTGGAGAAAGATCAGAAATTTTTGCAACCAACAGTCAATAGCAGAGAGGTAGCTAAAACATTTGACTGCGTTTTATTAAGTGCTTTCAGGCTGTGTCTGTATTACCAAGGAGCACATGCTTGCCCTCTAGGAATGGGTTTCTAGATTAAAGCAATGATTGTTCAGGTTTTAAGACTTGTGCTATGCTCATTTCAGGGTGCTTTGCTTCAGATTGAATTTGTGAACTGGGACCATGGTGGTGTGCACTAGGTATGTTTCTAAAGAGCATCTTCTAGTTGCTTCCAAAATTAATTACCTTCAAGACTGCTCTGGAAAATGTATCGGACCACAGTAACTGGGCTGTGGGGGGAAAAAAAAGCACTTCAGAAGTGTGGTCCTCATCTAAACAGAAGTGTTAATTTAGACACATTTTTCTGATACCTCCTGGATGCCACTAATTCTATATATAAGTATTGAGCTTCAGGCTTATGCCACTTAGGAGACATTCAAAATCCAAGTTGTAATATCTCGCTTAGACACTAAAATCAAGAGCCTATTAAAACACATGAAATTCACAAAGCTCTTCCAGAGGACACTGGTGTGTAAAATACCATTGATATGTTGCATATAGACTTGCATGTACAAAGCTTTACTAGCAGGGTCCATAACTGATCCCATACATTGACATCAGAGGTACTGGAGAACGACAGAGCACAGAGGGTGGGAGTGTGGGAAGGAAAACAAGAGGAAAAGTAGAGAAAGGGGGAAAAAATCAGTAGCAGTCAGCTGAGAGAAATGGTAGGGCCTCAAATGTGCACCTTTACCAGTGCAGAGGTGTTTCTCAACACTGTTCCGTGGGAATCTTATGGCTTTTATCAGAACTCCCTCACACTCCCTATCAGTTGTTTTTGCTTATGATGGCATGAGCCATTGCACTTCTTCAGGTGCATGTCTTCATAGACTCAGAGAATCATAGAATCATA
>VZRE01003971.1:453443-473717 GCA_013396775.1 Cephalopterus ornatus | reverse complement strand
TGATTCTGTGATTCAGTGATTCTGTGAGCTTGCGGGACAACAGAGACCTGCGTTTGCCCCTGTGGTTAATGCTGAGTTTGGATTTGCTCCACTGTTTGTTCCTCTTCTTGCTGCTGGCCAGGTTGTTGCTCCTGCATCTGAGGAGCTATATGTTCTTCACTCAAGGCCTATGACAACAGAAAGAGGTGGAAGGAGGGATCACAGCACGAGGGCTCTTTTTTAATTGTTTTAATTCGGAGTAGATAAACCCCACAATTGTTACTGTGAATTCGTGTAAAGATTTATCCTGAAATTAATTCCTAGTTGTCTCTAAACCAATAGTTGCAATCAAAAATTCTGACTTGACCAAAAGAAATTATTACATACATCAGGGTTGGCTGCTTCTGACATTGCTCAAATGCCCCCAAAATGAGACAACTGCAGCAAAAGTGTAAAGGAACATGTCAGGAACACAGAGCTGAGGCAATGAAAGGGGAGTAGGCAGCCAAAACCCACACCGAACAATTTTTGGTATTCCAAATACCCTTGTTATATTTTCCCTTATTACCAGCCTTTGCAATTGTTTTTACATGACAAAGTAATTGAAAAGATTTGGAAATTAAAAGACTTGAAAAGGTACTGAAAAGAATGTACAGAGTGGAATTCACCTGGAAAAACTGAACGGACCTTTTCCTGCACTGTCGAAGGCTCTGCACAGGTGGAAACAACCCCAGACAGTGGTAGGAGCTTCTCGTAGTTCTCTGCACTGAAAATAAATGAAGCAGGTTAAGGTAACTGAATTTTGTCAACTGTTTTAATATTCGTGAGGTTTTAACTCAAAGAATTTTAAAATTCTGGAAGAGGAATCTGCAGTTAAGATGTGACACAGCTGGGGATTGGCAGGGAACTCCAGGCAGTTCTTTACCTAGAAATATGGCAGCTACACTGTCAGACAGGAGCAAAGAGTTGAAAGCCTGGGCTGACCCTCCTGGTGAATCCCATGGAGCACTTCAGGCTTCTCTTTTCATCAGCACAAGCACAGGTTTGATTCTTTGACACTAACTTAAGGCTAAAAGTCATCACAGAGTTTTTGACAAGAGAAAGGCCCCTGTGAAGTACCTCTGTGCTTACAAAAAAAAAGAAAAAGTCACCCATCAGGCCACCAAAGGGATTTACTGTTAAATCTGGGAAAAAAATATTGACAGTAGAATTAAACTTACAGAAACCTTTTTGAGGAACTTCTTTTTCTAGAAGTCATTGCCACCAGCTCAAAGTGATTCATATAGATTTGGGTACGCTCAGACTCCCGGTCCTTCGCATAGGCTTGTCTTACACGAAGAGGAGAACCACCTGGGTTCTGGGACAAATACAGATTCAAGGCTTAGGTACCAAAAATAAATAATCATGAGTGCCCTGTTTCAAAAATCATAGTTAACAGTAGTCTTGACTGAGGACAGTTCATATCCTGCCACATAAAATTAACAGCTCCCCTTCCTTATTTTAAAATACTGATAGTGCAAAATGGTACATCCGAGGTCATACTGTCATAGCATTGGGGAAATTTATATTTCTAAGTAAAAAAAACCCTAAGTCTTCACAATGCAAGGCACATTTCAATTTAAACTCACCTTTCCCTCTGGACCTGCAAAGGCTCTTGTGTAACGACTTTGGCATTGCTTTGGGGAGCGATAAACGTAGCTGGAGGAGTTAACGACATTGCTGACAAAGTCCCAGTTTGCTGTCTGTGCTGGTGACACCACAGCCAGGTTTAAAGGAGCTGTCCGTGACTGTTTCATGGCCTGAGGGGCAGAGGGAAATCCCATCTGTGAAATGTTTCAGTTAAACGCTCCTCTTGTGTGCACAAACACGTGTAATCCTGTATGAAGCAAGGTCTGCGCATGCTGTAATAAACTTGCAAGAAAAAACTTTCTGAAGTCAATAAAAACCAAGTCCCATCTTACTTTTAGCAGTGCCACGTCTTCAGCAATCAGCCATGCAGGGCCATCTTGCCCTGTGTCTGCAGCTGAGCTGGTGAGAGCTGACAAAGGCCTTCCAAAGTACGTTTTCTGTGGCACCCCGGGCAGGGCCTTCTGAGCTTGGCTCTTCTGCCGTGTTTTCATTATTCTTGGAGCCACTTGATCAAACAGTGAAGGTGGAGGAACAACCAACCTCCTGTGGCAACGCTTCTTTCTCTCCCCTGAAGCTAATCTGCAAAAGTTGTTATCTCCAGTGAGAAAGGAATTTAGTGCACCAAGATCATGACACAGAACTGACCGCTGCAAATCACCTGATTAATGATAAGCCTTTTGCAGGTCCCTTCAACCCATGGTGCCCTAGGACAGCATTTGACTTGATCAGTCATTTTGAAATAATTCCTCTCTTCACTACTAAAATAAGCTTAAAAACAGATCAAATAGAGGCACAATGGTCTCACTGCTTTACCTCTGCTCGTTTAATTCACCTGTATTCTTATTTCTAATTTGCAAGCATTGTTTTAAGTTTTCACATCTCACACTCCCTCTGCTCACTCTGGTCAATCATTTCATCTGAACCCTGTCAATCTTACCAGAGATAACAGTACATGCATGTCTACATTTGTAAATACAAACTTAAAAGAGATTCTTGCAGAAGGGTTTTCATACTACTTCACACAAAAATGTTACCACACCCTCCCCTGCAACTTTGAATCCAAACTTACAGGACAGCTCTGATCTCTGCCGCTTCCCCGCCTTTCTGACAAACACAGGGGGAAGCTCAGACTCTGGGATCGGGGTGCTGCTGTACATCAGGCACAGGACAGAGTCGGTGTAGACATCAGCATGATTCTCAGGTACAACAGGGGGAGTCCAAAGCTTAAAAAGAAACAAAAAAACACCCGCAACCCAACATCAGCAACAACAACAAAAAAATCCCCCATCAAACAAAAAAATACCAACCCACAACCCACAGCCTGCCATGAAATAAAGTATTTTAGGTAAGGTTTCCTTCATATGAAATAAGAGCTACTGACTTACAGGCATTATTTCTATTTCTCCATCTGGGCCTTCACTGACAAACTCCTGTATGAGAAACAAAGAATTTTTGATAGCTCAACACATCACCCAGCCCAGAGCCCAGCATTTACAAACATAACCTTTTTCACAATAACTACAATTTAAAAATTACAGTAGAAAAAAGAAATATTTTAAAGAATGACTCTCAATTTTCAGCATATTTCTTGACCTCTTCCTTCAGTTATTATTACTTTGATTTATAACTGTGAGCTTCCAGTTGAAGTCAACCTACCAACCCACGGTTCTGCCAAACAGCAACCTGCTCTTCACAGAATTAAAACTGCTCACAGAGTGACAGCTTTCATCTCAAGAGCACAATAACTGTGCAAGAACTCAAGACAAATGCAACACAATCCCAACAGACGTACTTAAAGACCTGGTTCCTAGTGATAATAAGTAAACTTCTTTGAAAAGCAGAGGCTGGAGATTGATGTTACCGTGTTATAAGCATCCTGTCTGGTATAGGTTAAGAGTTCCTCTCTCCCTTCCTCCTGAAATTTTTGTTCTGCCTTTTCCAGCTCCTTGGCATGCTGGTGCTCCCATTTTATATTTGCAATTTTCAACTCCTTTTAGGAAGAAAGTTAGTACATTTTAAAATGTGACCATTTTTCACACTAAATATGCTAACAGCAATAAATTGCCACTGATTTGGGTCTCACCTTTCATAGGCTAACAGTCATAGCAAAGTTAGTTAAAATGAGATTTTATTACTGTCCTCATAGCAGTAAAGAGAAAGGGAAATATGTCTCCCTTTTAATTAGGAACCAATGTGTTTTCAGACCACAGTAATTTTGAGAAAAATTTCAGTGCTCATAACAAAACAAACCAAAAAATAATCTGACAACAGTTGGGGTTTTCTATTTTGTTGTTATTAGTTACTCAGAAAATGGAATATAGTTGCTTACCTTGTTGGCTGTCTGGCTCTTTTGATTGTCCAGAGTATGACACAATTCCAAGAAATTAAATGCATACTTTTCAATTGGCTTAAGCTGTTGAGAAAAAACATTTTGACACATTGCTACTTCTTTAGCTTTTGAATTAGAAACACGTAAATAACAACAAGCAGAAGAACAGCCCAACCAATAAGCATATTTATTTTGGTTGCAAATAATGGCACCACAATTAAGTCAGAAAAGA
This sequence comes from Cephalopterus ornatus, assembly GCA_013396775.1. Taxonomy (NCBI): domain Eukaryota; kingdom Metazoa; phylum Chordata; class Aves; order Passeriformes; family Cotingidae; genus Cephalopterus; species Cephalopterus ornatus. Next base: position 469,548 of record VZRE01003971.1, on the reverse strand, counting down.
TGTATAAGGACAAAAAACATGACTAGAACATGATTAGTTCTAACTTGTCTGCTCCCATCCCAATGGTACCCCTGAAAATAGGCTCCAACTATTGGCTTCCATTTTCCTAACTGGAAAAAAAAAAAAGAGAATCCCACCCAAGTTGTTGCCAACACTCTTGACTGGTCATTAGTAAGCAGGCTGCTACTCGGGTCCTGCACAAGCAGCCAAAGAGAAAAAGGGACAATCAAAATCTGACAGAACTAAAGGAATGCTGTGAATAGTCATTTAATGGTTGAGAAGAAACAGATCCTAGTCCTTGTAAGAAAAATCACAAGTATCTGCAAAGCACAGGGCTGTAAACTGGTTTTATATCACTTTACATATCATGAAGTACATTTAGTCCAGTGCACTTTAGAGTCCTCAGGACAACATTTGGTGACTTAAGTGTTTTGGTACATGAACAGATCTATCAACAAGCTCCCAGGAGTGTTTCAATATTTAAGTTTGCACAGAACTCTTCAATGTAAATGGATTGGAAATAAGGTACTTTATGAAAGCCACTCGATTGTTGCACAGGAAATTCCAAATCTTCCTGAAGGTTTACATAAAACAGAGAAATCACCATACCTGATCCACCAAGTTAGCCAACTGTTCTTCCAGCTGAGAAGAAACCATGGTGTTTCTTGAATCATACAGCTCCGAATCCGTGTCATTCCTTAGCTCAGATTGTGTCTCTTCTGTAAACTTTCTAGAATCCTCTTTTCCACATTTGGAGCAAAAAACCTTATGGAAACACGTTTTCAAGAATTCAGTGAGACAGTGTATGATCTCAAAATTTTTTTCAACATCCTAAAATTTAACTTAGACAAGTCAGATTACAGATATATTTGATACCTTTTGCACCAGGAGATGTTGCTTTAGATTGATGAAAACAATGCCAATAATAGAGTAAAATTTTCATTGGATCAAGAGAAGTCTTATTTCTAGAAACTCTTACCTCCTTTTTCTATTTGAGCTAAAAATTCAGGATCTCTACTGATTTAAACTGTGAACACATATCAGTGGCCCCCAGACAAGTACAGAAATAAATACAGAACTACCCATTCAAAATTCTGACTCTGATCTAGTAAAACACTTACTGTTTTACGTATCATTAAGTAACTGCTCACATTCTTAATGTTACAGTACCTGAGTTAAAAAGTCTGTTGAACAGTTGTCTCCCTGAGCAGCCAGTTCTTGAATCAAATGTTTAATACCTTTTTTCAACAGCCTCTCTTCGACAGAATTACCACTTATCAGCCTGTAAAACAAAACAAAATGCTGTTGCCTAGAAAACAGTGATCCTCTATGAAACCCAACTGTTTCATGTCTCATGCTCCACAATGCCAGCAGTGAGCACCAACACTCAGACTCCATCAAGTATTTTCATAGGAAGTTTTGTATTCAACTCTTAGTTTCTTAAGGGAAAGCTTCCTTTATACACCTGATTTCAGATTTTCAAAACACCCCGTTCTTTTAAGTTCCTATTTTCAAAATGAGCAATAAATAGATTGTCTTCTATACATCTGGATTTAACAAAAAAATACAGGAGCAGGTGTTTGCTGAGAGTGTTTTCACCGCACACCCACCTGGCCTGCGGTGTAAGGTGAGCAAGAGCTCCCCTGTGCTCTCAGCACAGGCTTCCTAGGAAAGAAACAGTCACTTGAGAGAAGCTTTCAAATACATCACACATCATCCCAAACATCTCATCGCCAGTGGATTTGAAATCCAGTGATAGATCAAGTAAGGCATTTCTTGTTTATCGAGAGCTGAAAACACCGGAATTTGTTTTGACTGTCCCAACGCACAGGTCCAGATGGTTTGTAAGATGAAAGTGGGAGGGAAAGACAGGAACAGAAGAAACAGTAAGGAAAAGACAGAATTTTCATTTCCCCTCTAGTCTGAAGGGAAGATGCATGATACAATCTTTAAAGGAATCTTAAAAGAACAAATTACTTGAACTTTTGGACCTCGACCAAAAATCCTAGTTTCACCCAAAACCATCTTCCTTTTATTTTTGATTTTAAAACGCCAATACTATTTCTTAGCACCAGTCACCTGTATATGTGGATATCTCTGCCTCTTGCAATTTTAGCACACCATTCCTCAGCCTTCGCGTCCCCCTGCAGATCCAAACCAGTGCCATAAAAGACAACAGCGTTCACGTCTACGTGACTGACACCTGTGGAAGGAGTGTGGGAAGAAAGGAGAGCACAGAAGATCCGCTTGTCTTGGTTGAAGTTTTTTATGGATTCCTGAAATGGGGAAAATAAGCAGCGTAATTACAAATTCGCATTAAGAATAAATTCCCATACAAAATAAGAAGGTTGGAAAAATTGCTTTCTTAGAACTTCCCCAACCTACATTAAGCATGCAAACGTTTTAAGGGATCTGGCTGCCCACATTACACATCTGCACAATTCAAAATTAATTTGTCTACCATTAAAACTATTAATTTATGGTCCAGTCAGCCAGATAAAAATCTGAACATCTATTACAGTAATCACATTGTGTCCTATGACTAAGCACACCTGACTGAGTTATTATATCCTGTACGTGCTTCCTCATTTTTTTTATCTATTGACTAAATTGAATCCCTTCTATTGTGCTGCCTTGTGTTGCTTTAAGGCAGAGTATTCTTTAAGTTTCATATAGCGTCTGACAGAAAGCATAATGATGCAATTTGAAACAAAAAATGAGAATAATTTAACTATATTGTTAATGTTTGCTCAAACTGTAGGCCCCAGAGGATACAGAGAATCCTACTGGGGAGGGAAATGAGCATACTTTCAATTTATCCTCAGGCAATGCCAGGGCACTTTACAAAAAATAAAAGCCCCTGGAGTAAGGCTGAGGAAGTGCCAACATAAAAACAGCAACTACACTTCAAGTACTAACAATGTAAATAGCTACAGATAATGAAAGCAAAAGCAGTTAATCAAAATGCTATTGTGAACTAAAACATCTGCATTTCAAGCACAAATTACTCATAAACATAGGACAACTAGTGCCATACTTCTTGGAAACACCCTGGATGCCTCATCAAATAGTAATATGACTGACATATTTCATATATAATTACATATTTGTGCTCCAGCTACATACATAATTTGCTTCAATAAGTAAGGGAATTATGTAAATGAATTTTGCAAATGTATTAGACTTCCCTTTAGCATTTTCCCTCCCGCTATGAGCATCTATTAACTATTAGCTTGAGTAAGAGATCCTCTTACCAGATAATGCCAACTGTGAGCACCACTCTCACCGACTCGTACGTACGTGAGGAGATGGAGGCTCAAGAAAAGCTCCAGGATATCAAGCATTGGAATCATCTGTGTCCATATCAGCACACGCTCTCCTCTTGCTTTCAGCTGCTGAAGCAAGACAGCCAGAGCTTCCATCTTGCCTGTTTATGAAATAAGAACCTGCAGGTCCCACTCAACCGTTAGAGAAAGCCCAGGTAGAGCCAGGGGTAGGTTTTTAATACCCGAGTACCACTGCACCAGTCGGGGATCCGGAAAGTGCACAAAATGAGGCCTTGCCATCTGCTGCACTGAATGGGAGTAGGGAAGTAGCTGTTCCTTGAGATTAAACTTCAGGAGCTTCATCCCATGGGTATATGTGTAAGGAGGATGGGTCACGTACAAACACGGAGGAGCAACAGCTACAGCTGGCAGCACGCAGATATATCTGTAAAACAACCCAAGACTTTATCATAGTAATTTTTAACTGCTTGGGCTATTAACTACTCAAAAACAGCCATAAAGAAGATGCTTCCGTAGAAACATAAAGCACCTGGCTAAGGGCAACTGAAAGTAAATCAGTTTTATATTAGCATCAAGTAAATGCTAAAAAACACTCGAGGAAATTACCACTATCCATAAGGTTATCGAGATCAGCTTACTACTCCTACTTTTTTGTCAGTATTATATAACTAATAACAACTGCCACAGAACTATTTAAGATCTTAGAATGATCTAAAATTATACATCTGGGAAACAAATACAGCATAAAGAAATTTAGCCTGCAAAAAGGATAAAACAGGGCAGCTTATTTATCACTTTTGGCATTTTACAGTACTTCACATAATACCCTGTGTTGGAGGGTATCATACACCCACCAAATCCATGCACAGACTGCAGATGGATTTGTCTCAATTACCTCGTAATAACATCCTTCAGGGCGATCTGTTGCTGCTTCACTGTCAGAATGAGGTCCTGCAGTGGATCCTTCAGAACCTCCGGAGTACTGGGACACGGGAGGCAATTTGCAAAGCCAGCCCAGCGCCACTTGTTAACCCTGGCAGAACAGTGCTGAGAGGTTTTTCTTTCACCGATCCAAGAGCAGGTTTCCAACAGGTCTCTGCCATACAGGGGGGTTCTGGAACAACGACGCTCATTCCAAGAATGTATTTTGTCCAGGTGTTCCTTTAGTTGTCTTTTTTCTTCTAGGATACCCTTTAAATTCAAAATTCTTTTCTGAATCTATTTTGACCAGATAAAGCTTATGCAAGAAAAAAAGAGAAATTTATGCAAAACGAAGTAGAAAATAGGGATAATTCAGATAATACAAGAGTTGTATGATTGACTCTGAAAGGGGAAGAGAGCAGGAGAAAAGCTGATGATTAGTATTTGTGATACAAGGACAGATGTTAGGTTTGGGATTGTAATGCAAAATAAATCTGCTTTCCTACTCATGCCTACTGGCAAAAATATAACGGGACTTTCAAGCAACCATTGGAGAGTCCACGAGTACAGGCGGATCAGACTGGGCCATTACAATATTCTAAATGCTTTAAATATTAAAGCTTTGACTATTTCAGTGGACAGATACACACACATGAATCTTGTAAACTATACATTGGTCATGATCAAGTACATATTATATAAAGAGTTAGCACAGTACCTGAGTTGGACACGACAACGTAGATGCTGATTTAGATTTAGTACTCAGGTCATCCACTGTGTCATTAATAAATTCTTTTTTTTTTCCAGGAAAGCAGCAAGACAAGAAAAAATTTAATTTCACAGACACATGATATTACAACATGAAGATACTGTAGCTTCTAGAAATTCAATTTCTAAATGGCTAAAAAGGTAAGAAGATTTAAAAAAAAAGATAAATATGTGAATTGAATCATGTAGCACCTTACCTTGATGCCTCAGAGACTGTCTATCAATAAGTTGACAGAATTGACTGTAGGACACAGTAAACATTTTCCCTCTAAATTGTAATGTTACAGGCTTCTCTGTCTCAGCAATTCTCTCTTGTGCTCCAGCTGTGGAAGCCATGCGTAAAGACTTGCTGGCTATGAAGAGGAGACAAAAAAGGTACAAGGGTAAAAAGAAGAGTTTCCTCACTGTACACTGCAGGATTTCGATGCTTATCCCATCCATACAGAGTGGGACACAGTATTGCCATCAAAGGGCAACTTTACTGCAGACATAACTCTTACATTGCACTTAACTGCAAACAGACTGGATCTCCCTCTAATACTGTGTGTTCTGAAACCACACATGAAATGTTCTTCCCCTCAGTGCCACTGGCAGACCTTTAGAAACACCAGGAGGACTTCCTGGGTTCAGTTTGACTGGTATTTCACACATGTACTCATTTGACAGTGCACAAACTTTGCAAGGGCTTCAAGAGTCTGCACGGGTCTATTTTAAGCCAGTTTTGGGGTGAAAACTAACCACAGAATAAGAGATCTTTTGCTGCACAATTCGTGTTTAGCAATGAAAGACAACAAACACAACTGCCAGCAAAATTTCCAGTGTTCGCACAACGGAATCGTTCTGCTTATGAAGGACAGACAAACAGATTACAAGGAATTTTATTTTGATTTTGTGAGCAAAGTCCTGTTAGAAACCTGCTAATGGAACTTGATACTCAAATATGTAATGCCCAAGCACATGGAGTACAACCTCATTTCTTTCCCATATTCAAGCAATATTTAAAAAAAAGAGAGAGCAGACCAGAAAGCAATGGTTTGTTTTACACACAACACACCTTTCCGATGCTGATTGTTTGAAAACAGGGCAAGGGGTTGTCGTCTTTGTATTTTCTCATGATGCTCTGCCATAACTGTTGCTGTGTCCACTGTCTGCTGCAACTGAGACCTTGAGAAGTCTTTAGTCCTACCGTCAGGTTTCTGTCCATACTGCACTGGTGTAAATAACCTAAAAATTAACAGATCATCTTTCTACACATTCAACAAAACATACAAAAATCAAGCTCATAGGGAAATACTTATTTTGAGTCAGTAATCTGAGCTCGAAGAGGCACCCAGGTGCAGAGCATATCGCAGGAGGGATTCTGCTTCTCTCCACATGTAGAAGAAACACAATACACTGTAAAATGCAAGGTCACCAAATGCTCTGAGGCTCCAGTCATCACTGAAAGATTATGTGGAAGGGGCATGACAGAGCTCCCATATCCCTTAATCATCTTTGGAGGCTGGAGACAGAAGAGAACTCCCCGAAAGGGTCAAACTGCTTAATGGAGCAGAGCCTTAACTGTGGGTGTGGTTTTAAAAACACTGCAGGTGTAAAAGCTGTAAGACAATAACTGTTTAGTGGATGCTTCTTCCAGGAAACCAAAGATGTCTAAATAGCAAAAGAACGAGGTTTTTTTCTGCTTGGCATATATATTTCAGCTATCCCTTCCAATTCTTTAATTTCATTAACTGCCAACGCTCTCTTCTGGCAGAATGGCCTAATAAAACTAGTGCAGGACATCCTCATTGTCACCTGTCACAGCCACACGTCCCACAGGCTCTCTTGGGCTTCACTAACCATACTCTGCTTTTATCAGGTTAATTTATTGTAAAATTTAAGGCTACATTGCTCTACAGCAAAATTACATTTGCTCCAAGACTCAAAAATGAACCCTCCCAACTTCTCTTCAGAGAGAAGACTCCACAGCAATAAACAAATAAGCTCAAAATTTAACAGATTATCTTTTCCTCCTCCAGCAAAAAAAAATAAAAAATTCTTTAAGTGCTTTGCAAGTACATCTTAGATTTAAAATTAGCTAGGAGAAGATTTAATTATTCTGTTTAGGAAACTCTACTGCACAAGTCACTTTCACTGGTCAAAACCACAGGAGACTTCAACTCTATTTGAGTGTGTCAGAAAAGATCAAGACTGAGCCTTCACAAACGAAAAGAACTATTAAGTGGTAAATCTCACTCTGCTTTCCCTCAGAAGGCTGGCACACAGTGTTTAGCAGTCATCAGTCTGTAAACAAAAGATACCAAGAGAAACAAATAATTCTGAATGAATCCCCTCAGCCCTCATAAATATTACCCATTTTCACCTGTTACTTAAAATCAATCAATCAACAAACAAATAAATAAATCACCACAACACTACATACCTGTTTGGTTTGAGCTTCACTGGCTCAGGTCTGGGTGCTGAAAGGGAGCAGTAGATCTCTTCAATAAGCTTTCTAGTTACCTTCAGTTTTGGCAGTACTTGTGCTTCGTAGCAAGTAATCTGGTTTTCCATCCCAATCACATCAAAGAGAGACCGGTCTGCGTGCTTAAGTTATGAAAAAAAAAAAAATAAAAAACCCACACAAAGTGAAGAAATATTTTACTACCGTTCGGTTGCAGCTAAAAAAAAATAACGGTAATAATTCCCCATTATCTGAGAATGATTGATAAGCTCACAGCTGGTGGCAGAGCTGAAGTGAAACGTGGAAGAGCCCAGTGTCATGTGACTGTTCAGAGAGCAGCTGTCCTTACTTTAAAAGGTTTCAACAACCTACACCATGAAAATAGAGCATTATGCTCATGTTACCAGGAGTCAGAAACAGGGCAGCACCCTCAAATTACAATCCTTTGTAGAACTGGTGTTCCTGACCCACCCATTCCCACCTTGACATGTTAACCCCACTTCCTTCTCAAGCCTGTGACACTCACCCTGGCCCCCCACCCCCAAAGGATTTCTCCAACAGGCTTAAAGAAGAAACTATTTGAATTTCCCGGGACACACAATGCTACTTTTAGCTTTGTCCAGTCTTTCTTAAGCCTCTAATGTTGCTGAAATCACTAAAAAAAAAAAAAAATATGGATAAAGTCCCTTGCAATGTAAATTTAACAGACAACAGTTAAAGAAAAACTGGAATCTGATACAAGTTCTCATCTCCAGGGCTGTTCACAGCTTAATTATGCCCTTACTGCTCCTCAGGTCAGGACAAGCAGTTCAGGTTAATTGGAAAATTTAAGGAAAACCAGAAAATGTTACAAAATACGCTCACCTTCTTTGACAAGGATAGCAAATTCCCAGCATACCTACTAAGTTCAGTACTACCACAAAGTCAGTGGTTATTATTTATAATAAATCTTAGAGCACTTGCTCCTAAAAAGAAATGAATTAGCAATACAGATTTTGCAATTTAATTGGGACCTGAATTACATGTAAGAAATTTTATGTCCTGGGCCACCGGCTCTCTCAGTCAAATCAAGCCAAGCACAGCAGAATTACTTTCCTCCTCACCTTCCAAAGGTCCCATCCTACTGCATCCAGCACTGGAGAGGCAGTTGTGATCTGCAGCCTGTCCAACACACAGGGGGAGCGTGGACAGTGGGGACTGAGCAGATCAGGGTGATCACACACCCTCAGCAGCTGCGTCAGAACCTGGAGGACACTGGCAAAGTGCCCACTTTGAAGACATTCTTGAGCTCTGTTATTTAAAGCGAAAATATATTTTAAAAGACTTTTTAAAAGCAGTGCTTTTTAGGAGCTTGGGTCTCTCTGCACACTCTAATTTTCTTCTGAATTAATCTGAGAACACCAAGTTATCACATTTAGAGTTTAAAGATGCAGTTTCTCTCACATTCACACAAACTGGTAATAATTAATATATTCTGGCTTTAAAACTCACATTATCATAAAAGGGATTTTCTCAAATAGGCACTCTATTTCAAATGGAAATGGCACTGGATAATATATGAAACACATACTGTCATTATTAAGGCCTTTTTTAAACACCTGAATAAATATCACTTAAAATTATCAAATTCACTGGAGAATACAAACTAGGTATATCAGAAAAGCAATGTAACATATAACCTAGAATATTCAGTTCCTAAATAACTTTAGGACTAAATTTAAACAAAAACTGTGACACGTGGTCAATTGCTATAAATATTTTGCCCCATAATCTGCAAACGCTGTTTATTTATGCTTCTTTTCCCCTTGCAAAACATCTGTATAAAAATAAACAAACAGAGGATGAAGAAATGGCTGAATGCAATTACCACTTGGCGAGGAACAGCCTGCACAGCACCACAATTATGCCCATGTGCTTTAATCTTTACTGTCGCCCGTGACTCACTCAGAATTAGCACACTAGCAAACAAGCTCTTACTCTAAGTGAAAGAGCTCCTGACTTTAATGATGACTGAACAATTAAGAACTACTCAACAGCTGTACCTTGGCTGAGACAAGATGTCTTTGTACATTGCCTTCTGCCGGTTAGAAAGAGCACAGGTGAGCACGTGCTCATATTTCCTGGGCAGCTGCTTCTCCACGTGAATTTTGGACCTCTGCAAAACAAACGACTGCACCACCTAAAAGGATACAGAACAATCGTTTCCTAATTGCATTTTCTCAGAGGAAGAGGTGCTAGTAATAAGGTACTGTCCTCAGGAGAGACATACTCTCTGCAGTCTCACTGCAACTCTCTGGTAATGCTCTTTGTTCTCCTCCACAGATGCTGCCTTCACAGAATCCACAGAATAGGATTGGGAAACCTCTGGAATCAGGAAACAGGCAATGGCCCACAGATCTTTTAATGAAGTAGGCAGAGACTTATTCATCAAGAGTAAGCGATGGTGACTGCAAACAATGAAGGTAACAATTAAGGTAAGATCTATTTCATAACTTAAATTACATCACAAAAAGAAAATTTTAAAAACTTGTAGTTATAAGCACTGAAGTTATTTCAGAACTAATAGACAAAAACAAAAAGAAAAATGTGAATGAATGCTTCAGACCTCTGGAGATGGAATATTGCATCCCAGTGCTTCTCTGTCAGATCATTCCCATCCTGCCTCTCATCCAAAACCAGGTACCTCCACTGTACTTTCATGAATGCTTCATAGTCTTTCAGGAATTGCTGGCAGGAAGCAATACAGACATTGAAGTTGCTGGGGTCCAACCATTCCTGCAACACAAAACCACAGAAATCCTAAAGGCTTTTTTGATGGCTTTCAGAGCAAAGATTGTTGTTTCCTCTTCCGGGATTAAAATAGATTATCTTGCACTTTATCCCAGTGCAGTTCTTCAAAGCTTTTCAAAATCCCAAAAGGCAAGAGAATGCTCAGTTTAACTCTCTGGTTGTGATGTCTGAAACATTATTAAAAATGTATTTAACAGGACTTCTGTTTCCTTAAAGAAGAATAAACTTTTCCTACAAAACACCTGAAGTTTTTAACCACAATGGTATAACCGTGACTCAGGCTGATATTCTCTTTCTCTGTCATGCTTGTGCTGTCCAGTACATGTGTAAATGAAATGATGTTCCACAATACCTGTCCAGTTTTAAAAAGTTCTCCTGGGTTCCCAAGATACAGAAGAATTTTCAAAGCAGGACACCAGCGTTTCAGTTCAACCTCCCACTTCAGCACATTAAAGTTTTGTGAGACAACAAGAATAGGACCCCAGTTACCTACAGAGATAAAAGATAAAGCAGGATTGGAAACGACTGTTTACTATTTCAGAACTTACAAGAAAAGACAATAATGTACATACAGACAACATACACATGCACTAACAATTACAGGAATTGTGTATACTTTAAAAAAAAAAATTCCAGGTACATTTCTTTAAATTACATATATTAAAAGCAATTATTTTTTCATCTTACTGAAAACATTCATTAATGAACTGTTAAAAATATAGAACCATAACATATTTCTAATATTTCATACCTTCATTACATGCCAGATGTGCAAAAAAAGCCACAACTTGCACTGTTTTTCCAAGCCCAGCTTCATCAGCCAGAATGCCATTGAGATTCATCTTGTACAGCTTTGCCAACCACTCCAGTCCAGTCTTCTGATAATCTCTAAGAATTCCACGTAGCAAGGACGGGGTATCCCATTTTACAGCTGTCGTGGTTTGAGCACTGCCTTGGGGTAACAACGCTCCTGCAGCAGCAGCAACGCCTGCTAAATCTGCCATGGATTTCTCCACAGTAGATGTGAGGGGATCTGGAAGCACCACCTCCTTCTGAAGGCTCTCGTTCTTATTTGAAGAGTCTCTTTTTTCTGCACAAAATAATAAAATCACGGTGCTGCCGTATCTGAGATGAATCATTCATTAACAGATTTGATGCTATTTACAGCTAATCCGGGCTCTGAAGAGCACAAGAATTCCTCAGTACAATAATACTCTGTCTCAGACTTCATAAACACAAGTGGACACGCGGCAGTTTCAGTGAATTCAGTCTCATGCACGGTCTGGAAGGGACGTAAAACTAAACTCTGACACAAACAAGAGTTCAGCAACAAAAAGCCTTTACAGTGAGTTAAAAAGCTTTAGTTACCCACAGGAAGTTAGCGAGCTGGAGAAAGGAGATATTTATGATTCAAATCTAAGAACAAAATATCAGCTCCTAAACATCTCTTTGGGTAACTTTAAACTACTACAGTATGCAAGAGAAAAAAAAAGTCATGCTAAAAAACCAACCAACCAACCAGAAAACCTCCCAGGTTCTTGTTACCTTTTCTTGAGACATTCTGCAAGTTTAATGCTTTCTTCCTCCTCTCTTCTAACTCTACTTGCAGCTTTAGATCTACCACCTGAAATGGAGGGAGAGTGGGGTGGAGGGAAAGAAGCAGAAAGAAATGACAAACATTAACACATTTAGCTTCAAATACACCCCTGGATTAATTAACATTTCTTCAACAGCAAGACAGGCATCAGACACTGCTACAATGCAGAGCCCTCAAATCACAGAACAGCGAGTAGGAACTGACCATGAGTCATCCCTGTAACACGCAAGAGGTACCCAAGAATAACTCACATCAAAACTTAAACGTCCACTGTGAGCCAACTGCATGGGCTGGGATTAGTGAAGCTCTCTCCTTCCTGACATATAAGGCCTGAAATTATTCATGCAGCCATAACATGCAGCTGTCTTTGCCAACAGATAATATTCACCCTGGGGCTGAGCAAAGCTCAGTTGTAAGATTCTTGCTGTTATGGTGCAATAGGTTTTTATTCAGTACAACTTTAGATTTATTTATTTATGTATTTATTTACATTTACCTGTTTAATGGTGGACCAGAAGTGTTCAATTTCTCTGGCAGTAAAAGCAGCAACAGCCCTCAGTTGCTTCTCTTCTCTTTTCTTCCACATTTCCTTATGAAGTACCATATCCTCATGGTGATGAGCTACACTTAAAATCAGCTGAATAAAACCGTGAGATTATTTTAAGTTTGTTCTATCTAAAAAGCATATTTCTAGAGAAAGAAAATAATTACAATCCCTTTAACAGTACCCTTTAAAGTTTACAAACACAGTGGAGAGGCAACCCAAAACTCACACATCCTCCCTAACCATGAAAATGCTGCCTATTTTCCCCCCGCCTTTTCTGGTTGAAAATACCAAATCCACATTACCCTCCTGGCAGTTACTATCTTCCATCTTCTTTCTTGCACAAAATCAGTTGCCATCCACTGCATTTCTTCCAGAAGATAATCATGGTGTGATTTGTGCCGTGGGGCCTCATGGAGTTTGGGCAGACGCTTCAGAGACCATAAACCTTCTTTCCTCAGTGCTGTTATTCGCTGCAGGATTTCATTTTCCTTTAAGTAAACATAATTAAACTTATGTTTCCTACTGCACAACACAAAAACAAGACAGAGACACTGTGAAAAATGTTACATGGATAACCAACAGAAATTATTATCCAGTCCTTGGAAACGTTCTACAGTGTTTGAAGTTGCACTTTGTTAAAAGATAATGAATAATGCATTTTGTGCAGATTTATGTAAAGTCTCTGAAGGACTTTACAGGGCAGCAGTATGATGAAAAATCAGTGGAGAAGCTTGGGATGCAGTGGTACTCAGTCTTGAGAACTTCTGTTTTTCCTCCTAAAATATAGTGCCTCTAGATCTCCTCAGAAGTGCAGGGCTGATTCAGTGAGAAATTTCACAGAATTTAAATACTCTGCCAGATGGCACATGGACAGAATTCTCTGAGAAGTTCATAAAAAAATACATTTAGTTTCTGACATTTTTATTAACACATGCAAGCATCCTGCAACTGCTGGCAAGCACTAATTTTCTTTGTGATTCCTCCCCCCTTATTCTAAACAGGCTGCATAAAAATTTAAAATAATGGATTCTGTTTAATTAAACCTCCTTCTAGGATTTCATTACAAGAACAAATGCCCTCTTCCCCAGAGAACATGCCTGATTCCTTCTCTTTCTTCAAGAAAAATCATGTGTGTCTGCAGCACTAATTAAAACCAAATGAGAGACACAGGTACCTACAGAGCATTATTAAATGTAGCAAATTTAGATGAACCCAAAGTTTTACTGTAAAGAATGACTTATACCCAGCTGTGCTATACCATGGCTATCTGAAGCAAATTATCAGGCTTGGCAAAGTCGTCTGCATAAATTACTGAAATGATTTGCTCCTTTCTCCCCAGGTTGGAGTAATAAATTCTGCCATCCATCAGAATCTGCACACAAAACACAAAGGTCAGCACTGCCAGGGCACAGGGAGGGGTCAGCACGCTGTTCCCTCTTGCTGCACCTTTAACTCACTTACCTGCAGCCTTCCACACACACCTGGCACTTATTTGGAGGAATGCAATGAACTTGGTCCAACGAAAATGAAAATACAGCACAGGAATACTTAAGCTGAGAGTTGGGTAGACATTGCAAATGATATAAATGAACAGATATGTTCTTCACAGAAGTAAAAGTTCAAGGGAAAGTAGAGGCAAAGTGCCAAAAATTAATCTTAGACTTCTAATGAGACGGATTTACTATTCTGATTCTGAGGATAGCCTCTCCCCAGTGTTCAGACAGACTCTTCAATGGTGCAGAACAGATGACAACAGCAATTCTAATGCACAAAAACCAGCCATTCAAAGCCACATACAACATAATATGCAAATCTGATACCTGTTGTGGTGAGGGAACTGGAGCTGGGTCCACAACCACATGCTTCTTATCCCAGCCCGCTGCTCGCATCTGCTGAGGAAAAGCTGGGTTCCTGCTATGGAAGGGGAAAGAATTATGCAAACTTGGCAAGTTTGGTCCATTTTGCTGTTGGTCTCCCTCCTGGCTAATCCGTTGAGCCACTTGAGGAACAGGAGGCATTCCACCTGCAGAGAGACTTCTAAAAACTGCCATTTCAGTAAATAAAATAGTGAAATAACAAAAAGTACCAAAGAAAGTGTCAATACAGCCTGTTAAATGGCTGGTCAAATCAACTTCCCACCATACCACAACACAACTGCCTGCCTGAAAGCTCTGAAGGTGTGAATCACTCAACATGCCAGTCCAGCATGTACTCGCTTGCTCTTCAACCTGACAACACCAAGATCATTGTTAACAACATCCTACAGAAGGCTGGCAACTACACAACCAATCTCTATCAGGGTATCAAATGACCAAAAGGGGAAAATTTCATGCAAAAACATTAATTAAGGAAAGCAACAAATTAGGCTCAGAGGGTGCAAATTTAAACCCAATGCATGGAAAATGAGACGTGCAGCGCTCACTAAGGTTTCTAAGATTTTCTCCAGAGGGTTTTTAAAAAGTGTAATAATTGGTATTAGATATAATGTTACAATTACAGAAAAGCTCATTAAAGCAATTATCTTTAATTACAAAGCCTAAAAGTTACACTTAATCGTAAATCATTAATATATGTACTAGATGTACCAGCATTATTTTAAAGGCTGTGACTTTTTTTTAAAACTTTTATCAGAACTAATTATGAATCTCTGTGAAGTGCTGTTTTTGAAATGAAATAAAGTTAACCTAATAAAGTATCTCATTATCAGTAAAGCAGTGCACTGGACTAACACTCCCAAAGCTCTAACCACACTTAAGTCTGGTTTAACTTCTACATTATTTTGCTATGAAATGGTTTTTATGATCACAGAACTGCTTCCTGCCCAACTATAAAGGGAGTCGATCTCAATGGTCACTGACCTTTTAACTCACATTAACCACTTGAATTCTCTATCGCCCCAGCAGATTTATCCCACTGCTTTATTTCTAGCAGTCAGACACGGAGGGTTCCTGCAGCACATCCTGGGTATGTTTGTACTTGGAAGACAGCTCAGGAGGGTTAACTGGTGCTTTGGTTTCTGTCCAGCCCACCGACTCGTGTTGCCAACCCCGCAGTCAGCGCACAGACGGAGAGAGGCCGGTGCTGTCACCACAGGGGAGACGACAGAACCTGTAACAACAGGCTGGTGTCACTCGTGCCGTTCCCAGACCTCCGGTTTCACAGAGCAGAGGGGCGGCACGGTTCACCCTGTAAGTACATCACACACACGAACCCAGCGGGGTGTAAATGCTGCCTCGGGAACGCGGCAACGCTGAGCTCTAGTGCAGAGCCAAGGTATCTGACCTGATATCTCACCGTCCAAGGGCAGCGCATCACCAGCCCTGCCCTGCCCGCCGGTGCGGGGCGGGCGTCCCCTGCGCCTTTCCCGGCAGGAACATCCCGAAGGACCCGCACGGCGGGGCTGTGGGTACCCCGGGGAGGAAGGAGGGAGTTCGTTCATCGCCCTCCAGCTCCCAGAAGAGAGGGACCGGGCTCTGAGGCGGAGCTGGGCAGGACCGGGGAGCCCACCTCGGGGCTGCCCAACTCCCCTGCGGCCCCCCGGCCCCTCCGCGCACCCCCAGGTGTGTCCCGCACCGCCACCGCTGACCCCGCCGGGTGTCCACGGCCCCGCCCCGCACAAGCTGTGCCACCCTCGCATACCCTGACCGACCCCGCACACCCTGTCACTCCAGCACATCCTGGACCATCCCCGCACATCCTGCATCATCCCCGCACACCCTGTATCGTCTCGCACACACAGCGCGCTCCCCCTA
>VZRE01003971.1:364570-438570 GCA_013396775.1 Cephalopterus ornatus | reverse complement strand
TGCCTCGCCCTGGGGCTTTGCCGGGAGGGTCTGGGGTGTGCAGCAGGTGTTGGCATCGCAGAGTCAGTCCTGGCCTGGCGCTGCCTCCCGCTGCTGCCGCCTGCAGCGTAGCCCTTGGCAGATCCGGCCCAAGCCTTTCAGCAGCAGTCTGGGTCTCCTCGNGGGCGGGTGGGCGGGTGGGTGGGTTGGTGTTGTCTTGTCTTCTTTCCTTTCTCTTTTTCTCCCAGGCACAAGCACAAGCGGCCACGGAAGCGGCAGACGGTGGACACACGGGGTAACAGCGGCCAAATACTGAATGAAGCATTTGTGAAAGCTACACTTAAAAACCTCCCTGGTCGGGGCAATTGGAAATATTTTTAGATTTTTTTACTGGCATTTCTGCTCTGCGAACAGGAACACCCCACGTTGCCAAACACGGTGCCAGCTCCAAAACCAATGAAGTTGCTCCTGGAACCCTTGTAAAGTATCACAACGAGCGTGCCAACGTGGAGAGGGGGGAAAAAAAGGCAACGAGGACCTAACCACCGTGTGCAAAAAACATTTTTTTAGATCCCCAAAAACTAAGCCTGAGGTTTCAAGTTGCTTTCAAAGATACTTTTCTGCCCAGCTCTAACAAAATACTGCCACGACTCAGGTCTGACACACTCATGCTCTCACAGACAGACGGGAGGCAGGCAGCTCTCCTCTCACACACATGCTCACAGCACCCGAAGCCTCAACCAGGACTCGAGCCACTCACACCCACAGTCTCATTTGGCTGCAGAGTCTCCTTGAAAGAAATGCTGAACATAAAACTGAACTCTACAAGATTTCTTTATAAAAAAAACCCCAACAACAACGAAGCAGCAAATAAAACTCCTTAAAAAAAACGCATTTCCAAGTGTAAGTGTGTGGGATCTTAGCCTGTTCTTCAGCTCTTAAAAAGCACGGAGCTTTGTATTGACTGTCCTTAAAAGAACATTTAAATAAAAAACAAAACAAATCTTGGTACTGCCAGACTGCAAGTCAGCTTTGCCTGGTGTGGAGGAGGAACAGCACAGACTCTGCAGTGCTCTTTGCCTCACACTCACGAGATACAGTACAGTTAAATACGTACAGTTACACACAAACCATATCAATATCAATATATATTCACTCTCAGGAATACATATTAATATACGCACACACGTAGTGCAATAAAACAACCAGGAAGCAAGGAAAGGAATAAAAAGAACAGCATTCCTAACAGTCGTGATGTTCCTGGGTTGTTGTGTGATGCAAAGTCAACTTCTCCAAGTTCCCATAGTGTGTAAAGTGCTCCTTTGATTCACAAAGCTAGTGTTTTCAGTCTGGGGGGGCTCCAGGAAGGGGTTATTGAGCCAACAGCTGAAAGCAGGACAGCGCCAGTGCTTCCTCCTGGTAGGGACGAGCTCAGCAGCCAGGAGTCTTTCACCTTGATCCCACTGGGCTTGGGGACCAAGGGATGAACGGATTCATTTTGGCTTCTTACGAACACAGGAGCGTCACGCTGTCTGTCGTCCTCCCGTGTCCTGCACAGTCCCTTTCCCTGTGTCGGTCGCCCATCCAGGCAGGCAGAGAGGGAGCCCACACAGCAGCCATGGGATTTGCAAGCTTCCCAGCAGCAGCACGTCCTCTGCCTCGCTCAGCAAGTCTGTGGAGGTGGGAGCTCCTTCGGGGATGCTCAGGCAAGAGGGAGTCGACTCCCTCCTCTCTGCCATGCAGGAAGCACTCCAAGGCATGAACACAACGAGAAGGGACAAAGGAGAGAATGGAGAGGAGCCTCCAGTTGCCAGGAAGCTTGAAGATGCCTGGCTCTCAGCTGGGAAGGGGGAAGTACACAAACTGGCCTTTATTTCTGAATGACACCCTCCAACATTAACTGAAGCCAGCAGTTTCAGCACATCCATTGCCTGCAATGGACACTGCACTGGAACACCCTGTTCTTAAGCAAGAGGGATAGGCAGCAGTCTTATCCTTCAAAGTGCTGGGAAGAAGCAGACTTCTATCCTTCATCCCCTCTGACAACGAGGGAGACCTTCCCACATCGGCCATGTCTTCGCCCAGGCCCTCGGGCAGGGAATTATTTGTGCTTGCTGCCACCACGTCCCCACAAAGGAATCCGAGTCTGTGGAACAACCTCGCAAAACGTCCAAATACAAAACAGTGAGCAGTTCATCCTCCAGGTCTCCAACTGCCAGAATCGTTTCCCAGCACAGCAGCAGGCCGTTGGGAACAAAGCAACCAGCTGGGGCGAAGTGCGTGAGGAACACCACCACAGAAATCAGGCACAGAACCCCGACAGCAGCGCCGACAGCCTGCGCTCGATGCACAGCTTACCTGGGGACAAGAAACAACAGCAGTGAACCTCTCATCTTCCTGGAAATATAAAGACCACCAAGCCATGCTGGATATGGAACAGAAAAGGAAAAACAAGCAGCAGAATTTCAGCAGATATAAGCAGCACTTTGAGAATTGTTACCAGGTACCAATTAGGCCAGTGAAGACCCGACCACAAACATCCTGCTGAGAAGGGACAGGTCGAAGTGTTGAACAGTCAAGAGATCCAACAGTGAAAGCTGGGAGGCAGCAGCTCTGACAGAGGTATCAAGATGTTATAAAGAACCACCATCTGCCAGGAACAATTTATTCACTTCCAGTTATTGGAGCGGCTTTTGCCAGCAGGCAACATGACTCAGGGTCTCCAATGCCATTTGCTAAGGCTTACACCGAGAGATGGGTTCTCATCATCCGAGCCCAGGACTCTTTCAGGAGCTAAATGTTTGGTGGAATTCATGCCTCTCACAGGAACAGTTGCTGTATTTCTAGGTTCATCACTTTATGTTTCAGAAATAAGTAACCATATACCTGAGGTGTAAAATGAAATGCACACCTACTACTGCCTACCAGAGAACAGCTCAATCCAGGAAGCTGGAACACAACAAAACAGGTAATATCAAGATAGCAAGTGGTAAAACAGGAAATAGCAGGGTAACAGTGGGAAAAGAAATCTATTAGATGCATTAGCAGTATCTCTGGATCAAAGATGCAATTTAGGTTTGGTAAGAAACAGTACAATAGAAACTATTTACTATTCCCTATTCACTTAGCCCTCCAGTACCACACATCACCTGCCCATTTCTCTTTGCTCTCCTTCAGTGAGCCTCATGTCAGCTGTGGAAGTTGGTGATAATTAACTGGCTGATTGCCTGTGAGCCAGAAGTCTCTCCTCTCATTACCCATCCGAGTGCTGTGCCTCCACGGACGGCTGGAGCCGCCTGGCAGCACCCTGGACACTGGCCCGAGGCTGGCAGTGGGTGGGCAGCAGAGGGCAGGGACACACGGGCTGCCAGCTGTGGCCTCCCCCTGCAGCCACAGGGACACCACTGGGGCTGCTGCAGGTGGGCTGGGAAGGCTGTGGTGGAGCAGAGCCCAGCAGAGCCAAGCTGCTCCCACGGACAATCCTGGCTATCCCCATCCCCTATCCCCCTCCCTCCCGCAGGGGCAGATGACAGAGGTGATTAAACCCCAGCCATAAGGGCAGGGAAAGTGTGCTCAGAGCAGCGAGGTCAGTCCTTTCCCCTGCACATGGAGTGCAGTGCTGTGCTCGGAGCCTGTGGCAGCACAGACTAACACCCCTCAGGACACAGGGAGACGGGACAGCTCGGAGCAGCAGACTCCTGGGAAGGGGAAGCCCAACGAGAGCACACAAGTGAGAGCTCAGCTTTCACTGCTATAGCAAGCACTTGCTGATGAGAAAAACACATGCCTGCTACGTTGTCAGCCAGGCCTGGGGACCCAGGCAGGCGAGCAGTCCTGGTTCAAAGGTGTGCTGGAAGGAGCCCTGGCTGTGCCGACCGGACATCCCTGCCCAGCAGCCACGGCAGCTTCCCGTTCCCAAGGGCTCTGTGCAGTCAGAGGGATGGTTCCGGCTGAGAACCAAACCCAGGCCCCTGCCGTTGCCAAACCACTTCCTTCAGCAAGTTCTTTCACACATCAAAAGTTCCAACAAAGCACTGGCAATCGCTCTGCATGGGAAACTCCCAAAATAGGGCTCAGAACAGGGACCTACACTTGTAACAGTTTTCCTGCTGGAAAAGCAGGAAGTCAGGCTATGAGGAGCTGTAACAAGCCAAGAGTTCTCTGCTATGTCCACCAAGATGTAGCCAAAGGAAAAAAAAAGGGTGCTGGGAACTGTCTGGTGCATGCAGCCAAAAAAACCACATGTTCTAGTTGGAGGAAAAAAAAAAAGTCACTGAGGACTCACATTTACTGATGTTTTCTATGTCTCCCTGTTCAGTGATGATGTTCAGGAGCCCCTCCATCAGCAGCAGAGCCTTGTGGTACCTCTGTGCACAGTCCTCTCTGTGGTGGAACATCTCATCCAGGGCTGCAGACTGCACCTGCAGGCAACAACCCAGCAGCGACAGGTTACTCCCAGAGCAGACCCCCCTTTCCCAGTATGGTCCCTCAGCTGGGAGAACACCCCCCTTGCCCAGCCTCCAGAGGCTGCACACAGCATCATGAGGGAAACCCCCTGCTAAGGCCACCAGCAGGATCCATAATGCCCAGCAATGCTCCACACTGACCCTGTCCCCAGGCACGGTGTGGTTCGTACCATTTGCACAGCGTAGCTGAAGATGAGCTTCTCTGCAGTGATGCTGTTGATCCGATCCATGAGCTTCTGTTTGTCCAAGAAGAACCTCTGGAGTCTCATGTTGAGGCAGTGGCAGGACGATACACTGGATTTATAAAGCTCATTCAGCTTCTTCACGACTAGAGCAAAGGAAAGAAATGCTTTAGGCTCCACTTCCAGCTCTCCCTGTGCCTCCCCATCTCCACATGCAGGACCTCGAGTGATTAACTGAGAGACAACGGGGTTATGTTAAAGCCAAGAGACTGGCAGGAAAGTCCTGCACCAAGAGGGTCCTTTCCCTTTCCTCTGTCACCTTCACCAGTCCCAAGCCTGCACATGGCAACACCTGCACACGTCTGGTTCACCTGAGGCCGGCTCTATTTTTGTTCCCTTCAGCTGTCACAAGGCAGGGAGCAGTTTGCACCACACAAGTGTCTCACGCACCACCAGAAGCAGCAGACGCGCAGATACGGAGCTTCTGCTACTTGATGGGTGATGACACACCGTGAGGGAGTACACGACTCCCATGTGGAAGCACAGTGTGGATCAGCAGCACTGACTAAGCAAGGGAATCTCTCCTGGGACTCTGCTGTCCCAGAAAGAAAAAACACTGATGCCTGAGAAATGCCACCTCCTCCCCCTGAACCACGGCAGCTCGTACGGGAAGGTTATGGAACAGAGGATCAGGAATCAGATATGATTCTGAGGCATTAAATAACAGTCCAAAACAGCAAGTGGTGCCACAGGCTGAGTCTCCCTGGCTGCACGGCACGATCTACACAGAGTACTGAACACAAACTCCCACCAACATCTGATGAGTACTAACTCCTACGTTGCACATTTGCTAATCCCCACACTGCACGAAACAAGACAAGCCAGCCTTGCCCAATTCCTACACACTGAGGGGCAAATTACACTACAGATCTAGAAGCTGCAATCTGCTCTGAAAAGGAGTGATTTATTTGGGTTATGACAACTTTCCTGTTAGTCTGAACTTGTGGAAGATGTGCAGCTAAACCTGGTGTATCATCCTCCACACTGCTTGCTACAACATATGTGTGCTCATCATATTTAACTTCCAATTTTTTACGCCCCATCCTAAGGCAGCACAAATACTTTCAGAGACTCAGTTCTCGGGGAAGGTGGCTGGTGGGTCAAGTACTTCAAAAAGCTCCCTCAGGGACATTTACAATGGGAGTTTTAAAATTATTTTTTCTAATCACCAAATCACAGCCAGCTCTCACCAGAGCCTGTCAGATGCAAATTTAAGGCTGTAACACCAGCAAAGAAGTGACTGGCTTTACCAGTACTTCACTTCCTGTGTTTTTGTTTCACTTGAAAAATCATCACTGCCAGGACAGGTCTTAATTTGCCAAGTAAGCACTTCCTAGGACATGCACTGTGTAATTAAGCTGGGCTTACGGCAGGTACAAATAAGCACCTGAGACAGAGATATATGAGGAATCAGATAAGATATATCCCCCCCCACTAATTAGTGCTGAAGATTCTCACAGAGGCACGACAAGAGCTCTGAGACAGAAAGTCAATGTGAAGAAAGAAACGTTCTCAGTGTGAATAAAGAAGATCTGACAGTGCCAAGGGACAATCACATAAGAGACCCCCATACCAGTGGGGGGCTCATGCTCACTCCAGCCCCTCACTTCCATCCCAGGTGAGTTGCACTGTGAGCCCAGGGCCCCTTACCTTGTTTGACAGTGGAGGAGAGGCACAGCTTGCCAGCTTTGATCTGCTCTATGGCCATCTGCAGCCCCGAGGACAGGAGCTCTGCCACCTTCAGGTACAGCACGAGCTGCTCTGCATAGCTGCAAAGAAAGCACATCGTGATGCAGACGGGAGGCTGGGACAGCAGTCAGTGTCCCCAGGCACTGCTGCTACGGAAGAACACGTGGGGTGGGAGGGAGTGACAGAGGAGCTGGGCAGCTCTGCCCGTCCTTACCTCCACTCCCGGCTCAGGAGGCTGATCTGGTCGGCCACCACGCTCTCCTGCAGCTGGTACTCAGAGGTCCCCGAAGTGCCCATCTCACTGGAGCTGCCCTTCAGGGCCGCAATCTCCATCACGTAGTGCACAAAGGCCAGAGTGAAGCGGAGGCTGCGCAGGATGTCCGTGTGCTCTTGCTGTTGAAGGGATGCCAAGGTGCGGGGTTAGAGTTGGAAAGCTGGCACGCCAGGGAGGGCTGCCCACCTGAGCTGTGCCAGCAACTCACCCCAGCTTACAGACACAACACCTGAACCCCCAAACCCTGCTTACACCTCTGCTTTGGGCAGGGACAGCCAAACTCAGCCCCGAGCCTGTACCCCCACCAGCTCCTCTTCCACAGTAACAGCAGCAAGCAACAGCCCCAGGCCAGAAACTTCTGGGCAGCTCCCTGGAGAAACTGGTGAGACTTACTCTAAAATTACAAGCCACCTTCCCAAGGAGGATCCCAGCTCCATGGGATTCTTTCAGAATTCAGCCAGGAAGGGAGAGGGACCATCTGCACCATGGGCCCAGCTGTTGTTGGCACCACAGCAATGCCAGTGTGGATTTCATGAGAGGACAATGTCCTACCCCACAGAGAACTGCAACCAAGGTGTCTCCCACCCTACATCCCAGCCCTCACTTGGCCCTGGCCTTTATACCCTCCCAGTTCAGCACAGTGAGCCCTGGGTGAGGTTCTCTGAGGAGACAGCAAGGACAACCTTTTATCTGCAGCTCCTGTCCAGCTAGTGAGGGAAGTGCTCACACCAAGTGCTGTGGTCATTTCAGAGCAGTTTTCCCTCTGCTATTACAGATCAAAGGGGATTATCCCATTTCTGGGAAGCTGCATTGCTTAAGTCACTGCAAGCATTTCTGGGAAGTTAGCACTTGTGGAAAAAATGAATGTTTGTGGGTCTGCAAAGTGAATTGCTGCCTGGATCAGATGCAACTCCATTGTTTGTCCTCTGTTGAGAAGTGGGAAACCTGTTTGACCTTCAAAGATTCACTGGTTCAATTCTCTCAAGGGGGGATGGTAAGGATGTTTCCTACATGAATTTATCAGAAAACCCCCAGGCTCAAGTTCTGAGAGATTTTGTTTTTCATTTACTGGCTCAGGGACCTGGCTGCTAAGGCAGCTTTGACTATCTGAATCATCAATCTCTCCTCCCCCTAACTTACTACCTGGACGGTCCAGTATGGTAAGGAAGTGTTATCTGCATCTTCCTCTGTTTTCTTTAAAAGGCGAGCAGGAACTTGGAGATTAAGTAATTACCAAGTCATACAAGAAGTTTGTGGCAGAGCAGGAAACTGCTGAGATCCTGCAGGTCTCAGCCTCCTATCTCTAACCATCACACAGTCCTTCCTCTCTGCCTATAGAGTCAGCTTCAGGTAACTATGCTGGCACTCCTGGCCTCATTTGGCATCACAAGTCTTCCCTTCTGTAGCCATCTCCTTATTGTTTTTAAACTAAAGCCCAGCCTTCAATTTGCCTTGTTGGCACCTAATGAAACTTTTACAAAAGGTGGAAGAACCGCCCATCTGAATGCAACGGCTCTGCTCAAGACAAACAAGGGCGATTAAATAGTAAGACTTCAGTGCCCTGAAAGATCAGCAGAAATCAGAAAACCTGCCAGGTTTTCGTTCTGGCCAACTCCATAGAGCACAAAAGCGTCTTGAAATCTGCTGTGAAGGCTTTGTGACATGCAAAGGGATTACTGAGCTCAGCAGAAATGACGACTGAAGCCAAATGACTCACTGCAGACATAGAAGCTGCTATTCCAAAATCAAGTCGATACTTCCTTAGGACACTTCTTTTCAGACCAGTGTCCAAAGTGGTGGCAGCTGGAAAGGCCCCAAACTTCTGGGACCTCACAAAGGTAGGATGCTCAGTTAAACATGTGAACACATCACTGCTGGAAGGTTTAACCCTGTGGCTTTACAGGTAATGAAGCAAACAAATGCAATTCAATGCATAATTGACAGGAAAAA
The DNA here is from genome assembly GCA_013396775.1 of Cephalopterus ornatus. Classification (NCBI taxonomy): domain Eukaryota; kingdom Metazoa; phylum Chordata; class Aves; order Passeriformes; family Cotingidae; genus Cephalopterus; species Cephalopterus ornatus. The sequence goes on along the minus strand of VZRE01003971.1, from coordinate 429,970 downwards.
AATGAGCTAAATAAAATCTGAAGTAGAAGAGCAAACCCACATCCTTAAAACAATGTGTGCATATCTCTGTGGGTATCTAGAGGTTTTCAGCAACACCAGCAAGCAACAGATACAAAGAGCCTTCCCTAGTCCCAGACAGCCCAAGGAGGTATCACAGCAGAGCCCAAAGCGTGAGTGAATCTGCCTCCCACCTCCACTGCAAATGGGCAGCCTGACCTACATTTCAAATATATCTCAGCTATAACAGCATTTGCTCTGCTTCAGCCTGCAGAGAAGGGAAGCCTGGCAGCCTTTCAGCTCCACAATCTGGTTCAGCTGTTCTGGTGCAGAACACGGTGTTCCCCTCGCCCCCATTAGGAACAGAAGTCTCAGGTTTACTTTGTTTTCAGATCCTTTCAGCAGAGACCATATCACTGCCCGACTTCCCAAGTGCACCAGGAGGGCTCCCGATACACTAAGCTGCTCATGTTCTCAGGTCAGCTATTACTGTTGAGCCTTTAAAAAGGAAAAGGCTCACAGCAGGCAGGTTTCCTTCAGAACACATCAGATATCCGATGCTTCCAACCTGCAATTTCAACTTTGAAAATGGTCAATTTTAACCCCAGCCGTGGGCTGCCTCACGGACTAAACAGTTTGGTAGCAGGCTCAAAAGCCCCTGTGCTAAATATGCCCTGGGCTTTGTGAGCACTGCACTGGCCCTGCTCTCTTGAAGCCAGTTTGCTCCACCTTTGGGAGCAAACTCTTTGGCTGTAAACACGGGGTTGTCTGGATTTGCTTTGCTTTTTATTCCCCCTGTCCTTTGGCCCTAACCAGTCCCTGGGATGCACCCACCTCCATGAGCGTCTCTTCAGGCAACTCTGGTGCCTCAAAGGTAACAGCACCTTCCAGGTTGGCGGTGATGGGATCGGCAAACGTGAACCGCAGGCTCGAGGGGCCTTCCAGAGCCTCCCCACCAGCTCCCACTGCCAAGTGCCTGCCGCTGAAGGAGCCTCCAGAACTGAGGGAGCTGGAAGACCCCACTGAGAAGAAAAACAGACACAGGAATTACCGAAGGTATTAACAGCAGGCCAGGTAGGTATTCCTCACCCGGGAGAGAGAGGACAAGGCTGTGGGATTCAGGATCCTGGATCTGACAGGAGCCAGCAAGAGGTACTTTGGAGGAAGATGCAAACACTGTGGATGCAGGACAACCACTCCCCACCATAAGCTCCTTAGTGACTCAGCAGACCAGCTTACTAGCTCAAGCAGATTTAAAGCACCTTCCAGAACGACAGTCATTTATGGAGACAATTCAGAAGAACTTTTTTAATTCCTTTTTTTGTCTAAACCCTTTCTGAATTCCGCCACAAGGACTTGGGCTGATTTTTATCATACACTGACATAGCCAACTTCCCCATCATGGAGCAGCATGGTTTGAACCCTGGGTCCCTGATTTTTGCTCTCACTGTCACTGAATGAGCACCTCTGAGAAGTGATGGTTTTTAGAACATCCTGCATTGAAGCCAGGAGAGCTTTCCATTACAGCCCTGCCCTTCTGCTTCCCCCTTGTTACAAACAGGAGGCTGGAGAGAGAATCAGTGACTTCAGCTGACTTCCTAACCCCAGGATTTAGGAGGCCCTATAAGTACAGTGTCCATCAGAAAATTCCCTCACCATCAGATTTTCCTGGTCTTGACCACCAAATCCACCCTATGAGCACAAAGGAGTTTTTGTCTCCAAGTATTCATAACACATTCACCACTTCCAGAGGGCTTCCCACCCCTGACACACTGCCACAGAGGGAAATATTCTGTCTGATGGGGGGACGCCAATACACTCTGCTAATTCTGCCAAGATGATCTTCTCCACTGTCACCGATCCTTTGGAGGAAGATGTTTCTCTTCTACTCACGAACTTAATTTACTGCCTTACACTCTGCCTTCAAAAGGTTCAGCGATGTAATAAGGCACAACTGATGTGCAGAGAGGCACAGCCTCTCTGTGTTGCCAGCAACGCTTCAAAGCCAAGCGGCTCATCAAAGATGGGCAGAGTATTTCCAGATCTCTCAGAGAGAGGAGAGGACCTACAGTATCACAGTCTGGACGCCCTGTAATTCCAAGAGGCTGTTTGCAGAAATTGTTATGATGACTCATGGAAAGGCTCTGCCTTTAGAACTGCCAAGAGATCTTACTCATGGCTTGTCCAAGCACTTGGGGTGAAGAGTTTGGGCTTGCAAACCTCCCCTTTCCACCATTAACTTTGTGCATTAGCTATAAAATAAGGAGTTACTGCACAGGCCTAATTAACAAAACTTGTCCAACAGCACTGCTTTGGCCGCCCTGACCTAACGCTGTGTGTGCTGTAGGTTCACTGTTCAACAGCCTTCTCTCCAGGCATCCCATCTGAGATCCCAACTACTGGGCAGACCTTTAAGCATTCAAGTATCAACCTGCTAAAAACCGGTGCTTGGACCTGCCTCCAGATTGCTATTATCCCTGCAAAAGCAGTTCAGGAAGTCTGAATCCTCTATCCATGACACTGCAGTAGCAGCTGGAGGCTGTAGCCAGGACAGTAACCCCATTGTGCTACAGGCCTCTCACACACTTTTTTAAGAGTCTCAAAGCTCACCCTCCAAACAGATGAGACAAAGAAAGGATTGTGGTCCCAACTTTCCAGGCAATCAGATGTGAGTGGTTTTAGTTAGGATGGAAATGCAAGTTATACACAGCAACTGAGCCCACATGACCCCCCATCCCAGTCAAGCAGCTTATTCATGGTCACATCCAAACCTTCCCTGCATTAATTGAGAACAACAGAGTCAACTACATTCAAATGAGGAACAGCCAAGACAAGAACCCAAACAAGCCAAATATGCAAATGAAAGTGTCCAAATATTTTCTTTAACTGAACACAGACTCCAACTCCCAGACACACTATCCCAAAAGGGCCAATTACTACAGCCTCAAATGAGGCCAGAGTTTTGGCATCTTACAAGAAGTATCTGTCAAGCAGGAGTGCATTTCCCCATCTCCTACCTAGGCAGCTCAGAGCATAAGTAACACCACTAATAATTTGGCGCACAGAGCCATCCTGGCTCTTTCCTAACAGTTCTCGTGCACAGAAATTGGGCACGGATAGTCACACTCATCTTTTATAGCTCATGCGAAACCCACGGGGAAAACGATCAGAACACACCACAATCTTTGCATTTGTTGACCTCTCAGCATCAGTGAATAGCTGCAGCATTATTCCTGAAGCAGAGGGCAATAGAGTAAAACTTCGTCTGTCTCTGACAGTACTGGAAAACCACCACCTGGCACTAATGCCAGTGCAAACAATTACCAGCAGCAATGGGTTGGCAGGAGCCAGCACAAGAACCTCAAAGGTACTGAGACAAGCTGAGCTCTACAGATTGCTCTGAGCAGCCCTCTGCCATCACCAGTGCCCAGCAGCAAGGAATTCAACACGTCTCTCTGCCCCCAGGCATTCCCACTGGAACAGGCAGGTAGGTATCGGCCCTTTACCTGAAAACATCCTGGTCCTCGTGGTCTGTGGGGGGGTTGTTCCACTGGGAGGGGATCCAACAGTAAAAATCACTGGGGATGGGCTGGCAGAGCCCCCAGCCCGGGCACCAGAGTGCAGGGTCCCTCCGTAAGCACCTGAGGGAGCTGGGGAGACAGTTGAAAGGTGCAGACTGGCATTACAGGAAAGTCACTCAGAGCACGGCGTGCCTCGCCCAGCGGTTTGTGTTCCTGCAGCCTCTCTTGGGAGACAGTGGTCCCCAGCACAGGCCAGTGCTCCCCGTGGAGGCACCCCAGGAGCAGGGGCCAGGCTGGCACAGACCACAGGACAGGAGCCTGGGCAGTGTCACACACTGCTGCAGCTGCTCTCCCCTCCTCGCTGCCTGACCTGCACGCCCAGGAACACCCACCCTTGCAGAGCCATTCACACTCGAGCTGCCGGGCAGAAAGTGCCCACTTCCACATGTTACCACAATCAGAAAGGGCCAGAAGAGGAAGCCCTGCCTACAAAAATCACACCACTAGCCAGCAATTACACAGCACGCACACCCCACAGACCTCCGAGCGCTCGGCAGAAGAAAGCAACACCACCGCACTGCTCACACACGGCACTCGCTGCCTGTGCCAAGGGACACCAGCAAAGCAGCCCCCTATTTGCAGGAGGTCTGGAGGCAAACTGTTCACCCCAGCCCAGGACATCCTGCCAGATCTGCCTGGCCTCCCCACCTACCTGCAATTTCCATTGGCTTCTCATTGTTCAGGCTGTCGCTGCTGCCAGCTTCTGAGATCTGTGCCCCGAAGGCTGCCTTCAGCAGCAGGTCAGTGAGCCTGCCTGTGCTCAGAGATCTAAAAAGAGGACATACAACATGATGCAGAAAGTCAACAGGTGCAAGATTTCAGCTAACTTCCACTTCTTTGTGCCATTCCTGGTCCACAGCCACTTAACACTACCCAGCAAACAGTCTGGAGCTGAAATAACCACTCTTCCTCTTTCAACAGAGCACCTGAAGCACCTCCTGCTACCTGCAGAAAGCATACAACTACTGTGACTAACTGCAGGAATGGAAGTCCTCACTACAACATTATTACAACACAATTTGGTTTCGAGGAAGACACTCCTTCAGATCACCAGAAAACGCTGCAGTGTGCAGAGGGGCGTGTAAGAAAAACTTAACACCAACCCCTCAGTGGCTTTGTATCCTGCAGTGCTCCTGACAGTCAGCACGTGGCTTTCAAACAGATCTCTCTCCTGAAGACCTGTGCTCAGTGTACAATGGATGAGGAACACTCAGAACAGTCTCTCACCCACGACAGGTCCAGGCTCCACAAAGAGCAAGGCAAGCTTGCTCTCCGCAGGTAACTGCAGGGGTCTGGTCTGGTAACAAAATCCTGCAGACAGTCTTTCATTTTAAAAAATCCAGGCCATGGCCTGCCCCATTAGAGGAAGACTTTTAAAATCTGCACTGTATCTGCTTGCAGTCCAAGGGTGCTAGCAGGTAACTACAGAATATCCACAGATGCTTTGTTCCAACTTCGACGTTAGCTGGGATTTGAAATTTGCCCCATCTGCCCTGTACTGGGGAGTGAAGCACCACTGTATGAAGTGAAGCAGACTATAGCAGACTATAGCTCACCTGCCCTTGATCTCTTCCACAGGCCTCAATCCCAACCCAGTTTGCTGGCAGTGGAAATGACCCATCTCCTTCAGGTCTGGCAAGGTCTTGTTCCGTGTCGGAGTCATCATGACACCCTGATGGGCCAAGAGGGTGAGGAGGTTCTGGGAACTTGGGGTTTTGGGAAACTCAAATGGGGACACAGCCTAAGAAGAACAGGAAAAATAGAGCTCTGTCTTTAAAATGAAGGAGGAAGGTTCCCCTTGGCCTCCATTCGTTTATCAAAATCAAACTGTACGTTTAACAACCTGCCCGAAATAAAGGTAGAAATCCCACCGCATTTATTTGTCCCTAATCCCAGAAGGACTAAAACAAAAGGACAACGAACTGCTGAAAATTAGTTGCAGCCCAACATAAGCAGAGAAAATGCTGTCACAGTGTCAGCTTTGTGTGAGGCACAGGGCTGTCACCTGCTCACCCCTCTGCCAGCTCTGCTGGGGATTCCTGCCGGACACTCGCTGGCATCAGAGCCGGGTCACTGTGTCCAAACCGCCGGCACTGCTGTGCTCCTGCTAACCAGGGCAGCTCCTTCCACTGCCTGCCCTAAACCCTGGGCTCTGCTCAGCTGCTGAGCACTGCTGCCAAGTGAGAGCTGTCCACTGAGAACCAGGACACCACCCCATTTCACACAGATCACTAAACAGCCCTCAAAGGATAGCGAGGGGGTGGGGGTAAATCCAGGTCAGAGTTATCTGATCATGCAGCAGTTCAGCCCCAAATAACCCAGAAGATCATGCTGAGAGAAGCCCAAAGGCAGACTTCTGGGCATACCTTTGTGGGGGAGCCCATTATCGTTGGCAAAGGGCTTCTCTGCATGAACTCGGAGAGCTTCGGTGAGGATCGGAGCTGCCGGCAGTGCTGCAAGCCATGAATCTGCAGAGGCTGGCTGACTGGGGTATGACCAAAGTGAGCAACAAGAGGATCAGAGTGCTGCTTGGTTATCTTCTGCCTGCAGGAATGCAAATCCGACAGGTTGGGAGCACTGTGGAGCCGGGAGCCCATCCCTCGAGGAGACTGTTCAGGCGCCGAGGAACCTGGAGGGCCCAGAGTGACAAAACACATCAGTGTCTGGTTCTAGCACAAAAAGCCAGCCTGCTCCCAGCATCCATGGCTCAGACATCTAGAGATCAAAACCTTCAGTGGATGGCTAAGGATGGCACTGAGCAGTGCCACAGCACTGCCAGGCCTGATAAGGTTTCGAGTCTACAGGAGGATGAGATATGAACATCAGGGAAATAAAAGTGCAGCTTCTTTCCTTCATTGCCACCCTTACAGGGACAGGGACCTGTTAGAGCTCAGCAGCAAGGAAACTACACATCAAGCAGGTCCCTTGGCATCGGGGGTGTTGGGGGTTTTGAGATGTTTTTCCTTCATTCAATCCATTGACTTCCAAGTCCCACATCTGAGTTTTTGCGACACAGGGTCCGTCAGCACTGGAAGGTGCTGGCTGACAGGATGCAAACGGATCAACCCCAGCTCCTCCCAGCACACAGAAATCCTGGCTGGCCAAGCATCCAGAGAAGCTGCTGAAGCAACATACCCAGCCCTAAATGCCCTGAGACTACAGTTCTGGCCTTATCCACTGGAGTAACAGAGGAAGGTAAGGACCAACGCACCAGCAACAGGAATACGGCTTCTCACTTCTGCTCCAAGAGAAGATGGGATAACAGTCTGGCTGGGCTGCTCTGGGATTGTTCCAACTGTGAGAGAACACAATAAAAAAAAGTTCATTCAGTATTAAGTTTCCATAGGCAAGAACAGCACTATGCACCACCTGTTTAAAGAAAGATGCCAGTTATCTCTTCCATCTTCTCAACTCTAGCTGTGTAAAGATCCTCAACTCCAGTAAAAGAAGGAAAAAACCCTCTGTCTAGTATTAGTTTTGCAGTGATATTAATTCAGGGGAAAAGAATATGAATATTCTGCATTTCCCCACCAGCAGAGACTAACAAATACAGGATTGGACACACCAGGGATACAGAAGAGCTCGTTGTATCAGTCTGTTCTGTCACAAAAACTAGCAAATTGCAATAGTTGCACACTGGGGTTTTTCTTATCCCTTTCCACTTGAATTGCTTGATACCATCTAGATCAAGCTACCAGTCAGTGAAAATTTTTCAGTCTGAATTGTGAAGTTCAAGCCCTTCCAGTGCTGGCCAGAATTTTGCTTTGACAATAATTGGCTGACATTTTCTCTCACCCCAACCTGAGCCAGCAAAAAGATACTTTGCACTTACAGAAGCCCTCTTTTGAGGGCAGCAAAATGTTTGATGCAGGCACCAAAGCAAAGCATGCCTCTCCTGGGGCTAACAGGTATTTTTTCTTTCCACTTTACCGAGGCCAAGACACTTGCCAAATAACCTGCAGAGAAGAACCACAGGAGAACACACCAACCTGAACCCCTATTACCTGGCAGCTACAGCTGGTTAAACCCCCCACCTTCTTTGCAGGAAAGAGGTACGTGATTTTATCAGGACAGCAACGTGCCAATTGACATCTTACCTTGTGGTGATGGCATAAAGGGCTTGGCACCACCAAAGGAGAGCTTTTTAGAGCTGGGCACAGATCCATGCTCTCCAGGATAAGGAGGGGAAGCACCAGTCTTGGGAAAACCGAGAGGACTTGTACTGCTAGACCTCCGGACCGCACCAGACCTTACAGGGAACAAGAGCAGCACATGTTACTCCAGATGCCAGTACCGCAGGGTGAGGAGAACAGCATCACCAAACACACACAGCTACTTCCACAAAAGCAGAGCTACGTGAGTGTTTACCCTGGATCAAAATCCCACTGTTCCAGGACTACACCAACGCAGATTAAGGTGCTAATCTTTGCTCTCAAGAATTGCAATCCAAATAAACGAAGAGGAAGAACGAGGTTAGCTTAGCTGTAAGCAGGAGAGGAGTCATTTTTCAAAGTCACTTTTAGATGCTTTCAGGTATTTACACTGATCCTGAACATGACAGTTCCCTGTCTTGCCATGTCCAAGATACTAATTTTAGGCAGTGTCTTCAGAATACTGTGAGAGGGCTTTACTTAAGTGCCCCTCCTGTGCTGAGCCACTCACCCTTCAGCCAGGGCAGCCTTCAGGCAGGAAGCTCCGTGAGCAGCGGCTGCACGATGCCAAGGTAAGCTGTGCCAAGGCCCTGCTCTGCAACAGAGCTTGGACTCAAACCAGAAGCTACAGAGCAAAACAGAGCAGTGTGTGGCTGTCAGATCTGAAACACTTCAGAACCACCCAGAGGAATTAGTTTTTTGGGTTGGACAGTCAGAATTGCCTTCAAACTCCAAATGCCTTCAACTCCTAGTGAAGCCTCACCTTAGGGAGTTAAAATTAATTTGTACAGCCCACACATGCAGGAACCTTGAGTATTACTCAGCTGCTAAAATGAAAGAGAAGAGGAAACTAGTGGGAAAGTGAGTACAGCCACACCATCAGTCTGGAGAGACATGGGATTATTGCATATTAATTAATTATTTCTCAATATGTTAATGTTTTCACCATCACTAGAACACACAACCTAAACTGAAATGCCATTCTGCCTCTGCAGGCTCCTTCACCAGGATTCCCATTACACTCCTCTATAGGAGAACACAGTCTTTTCATCAAATCCTTCATTCTACTCTCAATTTGGAAACATTTTTTCCTCTTGTTAAAAGAACATTAGTCTCAGCCAGTAGGTGGTTTTCTGGCCAGGAATCAACAAATATGCTGAAAAAAATTCTCTGTGCTCGAGCCATTGCAAGATGCTATCACCAAAGTATCCTGCCTCCTCTCCCAGGGATGCTGCATTTAGCTGTCCACAGGTATCTGAGCAGAGGAACAGAGGCATGTGGGTTTCAGCAGTGCCAGTAGGGCTGCACTACCCAGGAATGGCAGAGTCATCCTGATGAACTGTCAGTAGAACTACTCAGCAACACTCCTAGACGCATATTTCACTTTATGCCACATTTCAGAAAATAAATGAATTACATATTAAAAAAAAAAAAATCTATTTCAGTAGTTGAGATATAAGAATTTGATTTGCTATCCCCCCTGCCTCTATTCAATGTGTTACCACATTTTGCAGCCAGGTGAATCCATGCTATAGTCACATGCTTGGAAAAAAAGGAAATACTTTAAAATTTTAACCTAAAAATCACTCCTCTTCAGGTTGTTCCAGATTCAGAGGCCTAATGCTCATCAAGTGCCCGGCCCTGAAGCAAAATGAATACACAAAAAGGAAAGGCAAGAAGGTACCGAGATATTCAGTGGCAGAAAGTATTGCCCTCCCATGTTTTTAACTCTCCAGAACATGAGCCATGCAGAAACCTGAATATTGTCTATCGGGAACTTGCAGAAAAAACCACCAGCTGACTGCTGCTGCTGAAAGATGTGGAATGTCAAATGCCACCCTACGAGACACAGGATAAGCAAGCAAGCAGATGAGCAGGACAGGTGATGTGGCCAGAAGTAGGTACACATAATTAGCACCTCAACAAGCCACATATATCTGTCCACAAACACGCCACCTTACACAGGCACACTCCAGACAGTCAGGTGACAGAGGGACACGAGAGCAGTACGTCAAGGTTTGCTTTGCAATCAAATGACTTGGCAAACATGACGAGGCACTTGGTGGTAATGGCCTGTTTGATACACCTGATGGAAAAGTGGAATCACATACTAGATGCCTGATGAAGTTTTCTCCTGCCATTCCTGAAGGGTGCCTACTCAATCTGTTGATTAGAGGAAGTGATGGAGACAGATAAATATGGCTTCCTGGGGCAGAAAAGACATGATGCCAGAGATTTGGAAGAAGATGCTAAAGGCAGACTGTGAATCACCCTGATTGGGTCCATTCCCCGAGTTCCTCTGCAGGGATGATGCTAATCTCAACATTACACAGTGGTGACTAAAAGGAGCAAAACATGGCAGTTTGATCCCTGACTGTGGCTGCAGGCTGTGAACCTGAGCCTGAGCTCAGCAGCCTGTCACCACGTCTGGGGTCGGCACGGCACCTTCTCCAGAGCTCTCACTTTATACCTCACAGGGACAACCTCTCACTTTATACCTCACAGGGATATAACAGGAGTCTTGTGAGTTCTAACACCAACAGAGTCCACACATTGTGCTGTAAAAAACACAAGGCACATAGGAAACAGGAAGGAGTTTACCACAAAACCTGCCACACTCAAAGAAGTGGACATAAAACAGAATTAAAGTAACACTGGCACAAACCAATCCCCCTACTGATCCCTGATTAATATCAGCATATTGTGTCTCTACTTCTGGGTCCACTTTGAATAAGCCTTATCCTGAATTAGGCTGGCTGAAGCCCAAACTTAGGCTGATGTAGGTATTACCCTACTTCTGAAATCTAAACTTTGACTAATCCAGATACCAACGCAACTCGTCCCAAAAAAGACATGACACCTCCTAGACACTTCTTTTTGAGTGCCCCTGCTGTACAAGCTCTTTAAGATCCTCTATGGGTCTCCTTCCAACCAGCCTACAACCTGGGCTGCTGCTGCCAGCCCAGATTTCAAAACTGTAAGAACCAGAAATCATACCTGAGAAGAGACAGAAGCCCTACATGTCATTACCACTGAGCTCAGAAGGTCAGCTGTGTGCTGAAGGCTGGCATCTGGGTCCTCCTGACGGCCTTCAGAAAACATGCTCTGCCTCACGGGCACAAATTGCTCATGACTTAGTCAGTCCTGGCTGCACAACCACATTAATATGCAACTCGTGTACGACACATCACCTATGGCATGACTGGCTACAGGAACCAATTAAGCTAGTCAGGTAGGTTTTGTAGCCCCATCCATTTCAGTTGTTTATCTCAAATTTTCCTTTTATAAAGGCACCTGCCAGATGGATGGTTCTTTCTGCTTGGACACCCAATCCACAGGTGGCATGGGAAAAGCTGTCAGGCTCAAAGGGGCTCAGCCTTCACTCAAAGTTGACAGGAGCTTTTTCACATACAAGCACAGACAAAATCTACAGTACATGGTAAGAAACAAATCTCAACACTGCTACAAGAATACCCCAACCACGCCACGCTGGCTCCTTACAGCAACAGGGAGAGCCCACCACGGAGGGAAATTCATAGAGGTACAGAGAGCAAACTGTAAAGCAGTTTGTTTACAGACCCCAAGCTGTAATGCAAGAGCCCCTGCACTGATGCCACCCCTTCTGCCAGCCCCAGCACTCACCGGGGAGAGGTGTATGGATTGGGAGACTGCAGGTTCTGCTCGATCCGACGGTAGTTGTGGATTTGCGTTGGGACCGGAATGGGCACGGAGTGTCCGTACTTGCTGCTGGAAAACTGACCTGGGCGGCTGTTGGAAGGAGACACACAGAGAAAAACTTCTGTAAGGGCTGGGCCTTCCACCAGGTAATTGGAGATTTTATCTTCATAAAGCAACTGTACAAAGGGAGTGTTCCCTGGGCTGCGCTCGGGCTGTGGGTTTGTGCTGGGAGGTGATTCAAAGTCCTATCAAACGGAAGTGGCACCACACATCGCCTAAAAACAGGCACCTCTCTTCCAGCACGATTCCCACCCACAGACTGATGTTAAAACATACGCCCAGGCGCACCACTCCCTCCAGGAAAACCAGAGCCCTGCTATTTCAGGCCATGACTGGCCTAGATTCCAACAGCTCAGATCCACAGCCGAGGAGCACAGCACTGAGCAGGGGCTAAACATCCGAGGCTCACAAGGACACCAGCACAGACGCTGCTGACAGGGGCTACTTGTGATTGATTCATGCAGAGGCACCGCTGCGGCCACGGCATCTCTGTGGATGTCTCACAGCACAAAGAGAATGGAGAGGTGTATATCAGAGTATTTGCTGCACAGAGGAGAAGGCAACTCAGGAGAAAAAAAATTTCAGGGACGGGAGCGGGTATCTGTGCACCCATCAGGGTCAGAGAGAATATCACACATACAAAATGGCACAGGCCCATTCTGCAAACTTCAGGCTTCTTCCCAGGTCCATCCAAGCAGGTGAATCAGCTCACACCTGACACCTGTTCCCCCAGGTGGTGGTTTCCCCCGTTACTCTTGGCCTGTGCACCAGGCTACACATGGACCCTGCTGTACAAAACCCATGCAAACACCACGTTTAACTACGCAGACGCTTAAACTCTTTTTCCAAAGGCCCCAGAATTCTAGGATTAATTGCCATGGCAATGCTATTTACAACTGCCAACACCAACTGGGGGGGATGTTGAACAATTACAGAAAGATCTTATTGGTAATGAAGGCTTCTGCAGTCTCCCTTACTGTCAATCAAGGACATGTGCCCAGGTCTGCCCCTGAGAAGCTGGAAGCATCGCTCCTTTGGGCCCAATAAATAGCCTTGATTCTTCATTGACACACAGTAAAACAAAGGCATTCAAGGTTTCCAGTTGCTCAGCAGAAAGGTGAGGCTTTGGTGTCTCTGTCTTCCATCAGCGTGAGACATGGTGTCACGGCAGACAAAAAGCAAACAGAGCTTTAACCAAGAAATCTGAGGGGTTCACATCAAACCTTGTACGTACCCTGACTTTGAACATACATTTCAAGCACTGTCTTTTCCATCTGGTCAAAATCCTTTAGAGGAAAAGAAGTTCTTGGGTGAAAGGATCCTTTCCCCGAGAATTACATCAAGTCCTCATTGCCTTCACAAGGTGCAAGTTGCAAAGGAAATGATCCAAATGAAGTGACATACACTATACCTATCAACTGGCCTCAGGCCTTAAAGAATGCAGTTGACCATAAACTTGCAAAGTCCAAGAGATAAAGCTGGGACAAGGAGTTTAATTACTTGGCAGTAATTAAAAGCTCTTTGAAAACAGTATTAAATCCATTGCTGTGGGGTACATCCAAGGAATTACCTTTCATTAGACTTAATAATTATCTTCAAGGAAGTGTTTAAAAAAAAGAATTAAAAAGAAATTAACTATCAGCATATTTTAATTCTGCCCAGTCCTTAATCTCTTAGGTAAGAGCAAGGAGAGTTGTCCTAGAGTGTACCATGACATCCTGAGGAAAACCCACTGCTGGCCACTCTGAAAGAGCCTTTGCTTTCTGTCCCACTTGGACTGCAGCCAGCATTGCTTGCTAGCCTGGAGCCACACACAGGGGAGAACTGCTGCTTCTGAGTGAGCAAAGACAGAGGGAAAACCAGGAGTCCTCTGTGCCAGTGGAGCCAAGTGCTGAACCAACAGGTCTTATGGCATCTATACAGGGAAGGGCACTGAAACCCAGGGAGGGCACACCTGGGTGGCACCAGTTCCAAGCACTTTCAGGGGACAGATCAAAGTTTATCCTCTGGATTTGGAATGACTGCTCCAATCTCTCATTACTGGCATCTTATTCCCCAGCCTGGACAGGATAGGAAGGAACTTTACAGTGTTTCTTCAAAGCAGATAGAAAAGTGCGAAGCAGCACTAGAGGGTCTGGCATCTGCTCCACAGAAGCTGCTGGGTATGAGTAGAAAACACAGTGAGAGAAGAAACACGTACAGATCAATCACTGGCATTCACTTGCCACCTTGAGATTCAGTAGAGGACAATGAGGCCAGTTTGGTGAACAGTGAGAAGTAGGCAGCATTTGTAAACTTCCACGAATTTCCACTCACTGCTGTCCAGAAGCAGGATCAAATCCTTTAATAAAGACCGATCTCCAGAATGCAAAGGAAGCAGTTAAGGAATAAGCTGTTAAAAAGCTTAGCAGGCGATGGCATAAGAAGCCTCATGCAATTAAACTCCACACTGTGGTACGCGCTTGCCAATTAATCTGATCACGTCAGCAAGGCTCTGAGCTATATTATTCTCTGTTAAATTTGTATGCTTTGAGGCTATGTTTTGTCATTTTCTGGGCTCTGTTAATGTGACAAATGTGTTCAACACACAGCCTGGGACTGTATTTTCTTCTTAAAAAAGACTTTAGGGTCATCCGTCTCCCAGTGTGAAAATCCCCTTCAACCGTCCTCCCCTGACAGGTGCCATATTGACAGAAGGGAAGATGAAAGCTGTCCTGCTTCCCTGGCAGGCAAGAACAAGATGGGAAGCAGCACCACCAGTTCCCCGCAAGCTAAGCACATACCCTAAGGCTTCCAGGCCTAGAGTCAATGGGATCACCTTCCACAGACCGTTCACACCTTCGGAACACAAAAGTGTTTCTGGCCCCGCTGGCAGCGCTGGGCAGCTGCTCCTGTTGTGTGTGGGCAGCTGTCACCAAGACATTTCTGAAGGCCAAAACTGAGTTTAGAGCAACCGGTTTAGTTGGAATTACACCCATGACCACGCCTGTTTGCACTCATTCCTCCTACTCCTGCACCCTCCGTTAGTATACAAGGCCTACGTAGCAGCATTACTTTGTAGAGAGACAGTGCAAGGAGCTTTTCAAACAGACCACAAACAACTAAGCAGACCCACATCTGTCCTTCAGCAGCAAGGGGAGATGAGCAACACTCCTCCACACTTGCCCAGTAACTCAAGTCCATCGTACTTTCAGGTTTGGATGAAGTGCTGTGCTCCAATCCACTGCATGAATTTAGAAACAAGGATCCTTGGCTGGCATACTCCACTGGGGGATCAGTAGCTCATACATGCTAGTAGAGTGCATTTACTTTCTGTTTGAGAATAATCCCTGCCCCTCCAGGGAACAGTTAATTCCAGCTCTCCTGCATTCTCTCCTAGCCCCTCCTGAAGGCCACAAGAGGGACAGACAGGCTCTGTAGCTAGGACTATCAGTGCCCAAGGCTGGGGAGTTTCTCCTGGGTGTTCCTTGTTAACCTTTAATTAAAAGGAGAGACACGGATCTTTCCCAGCACACCAACAGCTGTAAAATCCCCTCCTGCAAGTCAATGGGTGTTCAGTTATTCAATGCTGCACAGTCACCACTGAACAGTTTTCCCTACCTGGACGGGCTCGGAGAACTGCTGTACGGGGGTGATGGAGATGGTGTCCTTCCCTGGCTTTCCAAGCCTGCTGAAGTCACCAAAGAACTCCTGAGGAAGACAGAAAGAACCCATCCTATTAGGTCCTGGGAACCTTGAAGCCCCAGACACCCAGTGGACAATTTTCAGTTGCCTCAGTGGCCTTACCCGCTGTACATCAGACTGTCCTGGATTGGTTTCCCTCCTGCAGCCTCAGCAGTTAAATCACCTGAGGAAAAAGGAATTGCAGAAACACATTAATTCAAGATAATTTTCTCAAAAATATTTATACATTCAGAGCAACTGAGATTTTGTGTAGAATTTCCTGCCCCTCCAATCCCCGCTGAGTTGTTTCTGAAGTCGGTGTTTTGCAAAAATACACGTGGGTCGAAGTGGATGCTGCTGATCCTTATACCCTGAAGTCTGGGAAAATTCAGGCTGAAAGCAAGCCCTTTTGGAAGGGGGCCAAGACCTGATAGAATCATTTGGGGCACTAGGTACATGCCCACTTGGTGCCAGCCACTAGCTGCTGTGCAAAAGGACAGTAGTACATGCTGCATGTAGAGCTCTGAAACATCCCTGTCCTTGGTGGCAAAAATCCAGGGCAGTCAAATGAGCTGGCAGCTGGATACACAACACAGGGAAACTTGTGCCTGTGCCAAAACATCGGAACACTGGGAACATGACTAGCACAAGGCAAGTGTATACTGGTCCCACCACTGATCCCAGGGAAAACACAAGCAACACTGAGATTTTCCTTATCATAAAGACTGCACAGCAGAGATCTTTCAGAGATTCCAGTTCTACCCCTCGAAATTCCTGTTTTAAAACAAGTGGTGCAGCTGTGAAATGAGGAATCACAGCATTTATCACCACGTTCCAAGTCAGCAAAGCATCATGCACATGGTCAAGGTTGAACAATGTCCTTCTGCTCGTTAAGTAAGGACTCATGCATGGACTAATTAGGTATGTAGCTGAACTGAGGCCCTGGCTTCTGTGTACATATGTATTTTTAAGGAATTCCTATCCAAGTATAAACACAGGTGCTCAAACGAAAATCAGAGTGTTTGAAGAAAAAAAACAACATATTTTAGTGTTTTCAGGCGTTTTTTCAAGCGTAAAATCCAGCCTGCTGGCTGGAATCCTGCCTTGGACTGTGATGCTGAGTGAAACTGAGGAGAGGGTGACATGGGAAAGGTTTCTGGGAAAGAGGTTTCCCTGTGAGCCTACTTATCTTCTTTTCCAGTTGGATTTCCAGGTTCAATCCCTTATTGAGGCCCCCAAGTAATCTTTACTCTCAAATCCTGTCTTTAAAGGTAATTACAAAATATCCTACGAAACTAGCCAGTGAGCCAGATGTCTCTTCCAGCTTGAGGACAAAACCATTCCTGTTATTCAGTCAAAACAGACAGATTTTTAATGACTCTTTCAAATCCTGCTCAGAACACCTGCATTTCCAGAAACCACCTTACTTGAGAACTGTGCTGGGACCATGACGAAGTCATCTGTGTCACAGGACGAATTCTTGCTGCTGCTCCCAGCAGAGTCCTTAGATCCATGCAGAAAGCCAGGAGAATCCTGGGTAGGAGACGCCAGTGCCTTCTCCTGCAGCTGCTGCTGCATCTCTCCAAGGGACTGCTAATTCAAGGAGAAAACAAACACTGGCTTCAGCACAGCTACTTCATCATTCTGCTCCATCCTTTAAACTGAGCTGTATGAGGCTACAAACAACATTTTGCTGATAAACCAGGGCTGATAGTTTGCCAGAAGCAGCTGTTTAATTTACTGAAGAGGAACAGCCTTTTATGTCCCTGTCAGAACAGCGCAACTTTTGTTACACAAAACGTACTCTCAGCGCATCTGATGCTCCACAGATAAGAAAAATTCACTTGAGATATTGCACCCCTTCCTGCATCAACCACGCATTTTCCACCAACTCACTCTGGTATGGCTGGGAAACTGAGAGGAGCTTTCAGAGACACTCTGGGTTGTTATTTTAAGTTACGTTTTTTGGTTTGTTCTTAAACATTAACCATCTGGTCTGTGCTCATGCTTTTGCAGGAAGCCCTTGGTAACATGCAGATAAGTGTTCCTGCACTTTCAAGACCACCCTGTTTCACTGCAGTGCTGATAAAGAGTTAAAGAAAGGCCCGAAGGAGACTAAGCTTCCAGTAGATGAACAGCTCACAGAGGCAGGAGGGTCCTTAAAAAGTCCCTTTTTCCTGCTTCCTTCAGCCAAATGATGAATAGCCCCACAATCCTCTCGTTCTGCAGACAGATGGAGGAAGCTGGATGGTTTAAGAAAGCTTTAAGGTAGCTGAACTGCCCACGGAGCAGATCACAGTCTTTATCCTCACGCATTTCCAGGCTGAGAAAGACTTGAATCAGCTTTCACCTGGGCCCCACTAAGACCTTGCTCACCCTCCAAAGACTGTAGCAGTGGGGACTCCCTCTCCCTGTACACGCAGTACATATAGACAGAAGGAATTTTCCAGCTGTCAAAGTTGCCTCTTTTCCACCCAGTCTGTGAGCTCTGCCCTGGAGATGTGGTGTTTTTCCCAGGCTGAGCCAGCACACCTCCATCAGCAGAAGGCAGAGCAGGAGAGGTGCAGTGCACCTCTAACGTGGGAACCCAGTCTGGCAGGGAGTCTGCACTCACAGACCTGGAAAGCTCGGGAGAGTGAGTCTGCTTTTCAGACCATCTGCTCATTTCTGGAGTCTGATGGTCAGGAGGGCCTCAGCCCTCCTTTACCCAGGGCTGCTGCAGGGAGGAAGAAGCTCCTGGTGTCACAGTTATGCAACATTCAGAGGAGAGCAGAACTGTCCTCTCTATCCAGCCCACACTGTGAGCACCTACAACACCTTCTGCTAATGCCCCTCAGCATTTCCCACACCAGCCTGATACACCCTGGCCCAGGGAAACTCAGAGAACAAACTAAAAAAGCTGTCATGCTAGGGAGGAAAAAATTCCATCCTTCTCCCTTCCCTTACCCATCACACCACCAGCATTCCTGAGTTCAAAGTCAAAGGCAGCTTTCACCAAGAGCCTCCCAAAACAAGCTTTCAGTTCAAGGAGCTGGAGGAATGTCATTTCAATGGTCAGTTAACATTCTGCCCTCCAGAAAAGTTTTCACCATTTCATGTAACCAGAGAGAAAAACCATCAGTTCAGATCATCTCTCACAAGACCACTGGACTGTGGCAGGTCTGGCCTGAGCAAACAGCTTTGCTGAATGCCTCTCTGTGGTGCCTGGGAATGCTGGTCAGAAGGAAGGAGGGTCACTTTGCAAAGAAGGTGGATTTGCTGTCAGGTTGCAGAGATTTCGCTTGAAAGCAGAGAGCCTGCAGCCAAGAAATCAGTGCTATGCCCTGAATTAGCAACTGGTTTCGGTTCCAAAGAGCTTTCCATCTCTGGCAAGACAAGCTCGTGTCAGTCATACCAACTTCTTTCATAAAGGTGTTTCTTATAATAGGCAATGGCACATTGAAATATGTCTTGTGGAGAGACAGCCAACCTCCACGGTCCAAACTCTAAACTAAGCCCAAGCAGAACTGAAGTATTCAGTGACTTGTAGCAGGAGAAAGCAAAAGCAGAGACCTCATTTCAAAGACACGAGCAGGGAGACCTTTAACACAAGCAGTGCATCCTCTGAGCTATACTTACAGGAGGTGATGCCAGGTGGGAAGTGGAAGAGCTGCTGGAGGAACTACCGGAGCCTGAACTGGGATAAGAAGGCATTGGCACGGAAGCAGCTAAAACCAGCAAAAGACAAAAAAACAAAAGAAGTTGTCAAACTAAGACCAATCAATAATAAAAGGTTTTTTTCCATCTTTTCCCATCAGGTTTTGTCTCATGTACCATCATGTATCTCATGTATCAGATGTGGAAAATTAAAGGGGAACAAAATAGAATCAGCCTTCTGCTCAGTTCCGTGATTCGCATCCCTCCACTCCCTCTGTGCACTATCTCACAGGTCTCAGGACACCTGACCAAGGTGCTACCCAGGTAGTTTCTGTTAAAGATGTTTTGGTTATTTACATATTTGTACAGAAATTGTTCCACAGCACAGGCCATTCCTGCATCCCTTCCTCTTATGTTTTTTTGTTCAGTATCAGAACTGCCCCTTTTATTCCCTTCATTGTCATAATGGCTTTTGTAACTCTCACAGAGGCCTAAAGCTCACGCTGGAAGGCCTAGTTAGCATTGACCTTCAGGCAGAAAACATGATTAAGGCATCACAGGAGAAAAGAACATTTAACTCCAATAACTTATGCAAGTGAGGTTCAGCAAACAACCTAGAAGAGCTCAGGTCAGCCAAGGAGGGAGACAGTCAAAGGTAACACTGGCTCTTCAAAGGACTTTGAAGTAGTTAGTGGTTCAAATTCTCCACACACAAGACTGAACAGCACAGAAGATCCCGAAATCCCCACTTCAAGGCAGCATGAAGTCAGATTTTACACTAGAACCATTTTGGTATTTGAATGACTTAAGACAGAGATCAGAGGCAATGCTAAAGTGAGGAGAGGAACAATCTGCTGCTCTTCCATTATGCTGGCAGAGAATTAGCACCTTGTATCAAATTTCTACCTTTACAGGACCTGTGCTAATGACTCCATACTTACTACAACTGAGATTAATAACACCTGGAAGAAGAATCCTTCTGTTTGAAATAAAACTACTTCTGTCATTAATCCCATTAGATACTACAAAGTACTTACTGTATTCAACAGGCTAGAAAAATAAAAGTATCTCTCTGCAATTAACTGTTGAAACAGTGTTCTAAAGATAAAAGAATGGGTAAATATGCCTTTTAACAAAAGGCTTTAGGAAGTCTTTCCATGCAGCCTATCAAGGAAGGTTAAAGGATGACTGGACCAGAGTCTCTTAGCACAAAGAGAGCAATCACTGAGACGCTGAATTCCTCAGTCTGAGAGAGATGTGACAAGATCCAGCAACTGCAAAACGAAGCCAAAGCAGCACAGACTTAAAATATATATTTTACATTAAGTAACGGACCACTGTAACTGTTTAACCAGGGTCACTGTGATCTCCAGCCTTTGCAAACATTAACAAAACCTGAATATTTTTCTGAAGAGGTTGCTACACTGCCAACAGAGACTGATGCAGCAGAGTCCTGGGGCTGTGCAGTGGGAATCCCCAGTGGGATGGCTGGGGCAGGCTGGTGGGCAGGGCAGTGATGGGCCACACTGGCACCGCTCACTCTGCCAGCAGTTTCAGGGTTTGAGCTGTAATGAAATAAATCTTCCCAAAGCTTTGCCAGAGGCTACTTTTTAACTTCTGTATCCATTCTACACCACATTTTGTGCACTTGATGATGTGTGCTGCTTTAACACCCTGCCCTGGCTCTGCTAAGGGAGCAGGGACCGTGGTGCACTGGTGATGGGTGTTCTGGGAGGTCACTCAGGGGCTCTGCCCACAGCCAGCACAGCTGCTTCCCACTCCCTGCACTCAGGGAACACACACAGAGCTCTGACAACCTGTCTGTAAAATGGAAAGCTCCGTCCTGCCTAAATCACACTGCTTTTGATCTCCACAATCCTCCTACAGAGCCTGCAGAGCAATCCCTGGAACCTTCCCTATGTATTTAATACCAGAAATCTGACAGGGGGGGAAAAAATCCCCCCCTTCTTATCCTGACAGCTATTACAGAACAATTCACCTGCGTACAGGCAGACCTTCCTCTTATGGAAAGGTGCTTTTAAGAAAAGATAAGCAAATTCTGAACTGTATCCACACGTGGTGGCTGCAAGACTTGCATCACCGTTCATCTTTCCTGGAATGAGTAGTTTTGTTAGAGTCATTCCAGTTCTCTCTCAAGGTCCCCTCTAGTCTATTTTGGTTCTGTGATTATTGATTTAAACCTGGCTGGAACTGAGACTTGTCTATTTTTGTCTATTTGCTTCAGATAGCTTTTCATAAATCAAGAGGGAAGACATGCAGGCAGACGTTGCCACTATCATCTGAAAACTCAAAACTCAGCTGCACGAAGCACTCCTTGAGATACAGCCTCTGTTAATCACTGTGCTTATTTAAACCCCTTTGAACTCCCCAAATTCACACTCTAATGCTGTGAGCTCCAAGTCTGAAGGGCCTGACACTCCACATGGACTTTGATGCATGTAGAACCATGAGGTTTGGCCCTGGCAAACCCTCTCTGACCTCCACAGCCCTGCTGGGGCATTTTTTCAGTGTCAGCCACGCAGGACAGCTTGAAAGCAAGATGCCTGCTTCCATCTCCTCCACACACCCAGGCACTCCCAGTTTAAAATTAAAAAGGGTGCAAACACTTGGCTCATCATGTTTTCAGTTGAGTCTGAATGCGGGGAATGTTAACATGAACTGTAGGCCCCCACCCAAATCCAGAAATTGCTGGATTGTAATTGTAATGTAAATAAGTCTGTTTTCATAATTGTCCTCTCCAACCCGTTCCAGCAACAAAACAGTCATCCTGCACATTGTGTAACCAATGCCAACTGGTTTCCAAAGGGGAGAGCTGGGAGCCATAAAGGCAAGCCTGTGCTCCAGCTGTGTAGATCTCGATATCGGATCCTACACATGCAAAAAATCACTTCTGACACATCATCCTGCCACAGGCTCCATTATCCTAAAAATATCTGACCCTCAAGCTCTATAGAAAAGCTTTATTTGGAATCTGAGTTCCACACGCAATGGAAAGATGTACTTTTCTGATTAACTGGATTCAATTAAAACCAGTCACCAAGAAGTTCTTTAATTGCAATCTCTGACAAGGCAATAACTTCAGTGCAGACTCTGAAAGGACCTGGCAAATAAGTTGCTTTTTAGAGTTTAAAGATCTGTACCATTAAAACCTTCTATGTGCAGAAGTCATGGTGATTTTTTGCTAGTTATCACCTATTTTATGTACAATAAGATTACGAAGATGGTAAAAGTCAAGTTAAGCCAGACAGGTATTTCAGACACTGTGCACTTCTGAACCACAGCAGCTCACCTTTCATGCTCTCTTAACTCAGTGTAAAGGAGGCAGCAGCTCACCATTCATTAAAGGCAGGAGCAGAAAAACCTCCAAAATATTCTGCAGGGGTACCAATTACAGTGTGTTTACTGAGAGAAGACTTGCACAAGCGTCTAATTAAGCCTTCTCAAGCATTATTACTGTAACACACGGCCCCAATACCATATGCTGATCAGACCCAGCTACAGACAGACGACGTTCTGACTAGACACAGTATTTCAAAGACTTTATTAATAAATTTTTGCACATCTAAAGTACATGCTTAGTCACAGGTACAAAACCCACAATACAAAATTAATTATAAATAAACAAACAAAAAATAAAGTATACGTCTTAGCTAACAAAAGCCCAAGGCCCCGAATCCACTCTCCAGGCCAAAGCCTGTTGCGAGCAGAGCTCTGTGGTACACCCAGGGTGGCAGAAGACTTAAGTCCTTGCTCCACTAAACGAGGGAGATGAGAGGAGGGACATAAGAACTACCATCCCTTGAAGCAGCAGTGAAGAGGATGTGCTTATCAGAAACGTATTGAAAGATTTTCGGAAGAAATGCTGATTTTGCTGGAGCGTCTTGCAAAAAACCCGAATGTATTTCAATGAAGGGGATCCCCCGTCTTAGAAACTTCAAAATTATCCACTTGGAGAATGATCCATATTTGAGGATTCCCTAATTTTCCAGAATTGTGTTATACTAAAAAAACTCTTCACAATTCCATGTGTACTAACAGAGATCCACATAGAATGAACAGCCCGTGGTTCTCACTTCATTTTTGATCACTGTGACACCAGTGCTGGTGGCACCTCTCCTGTTCTGTCCTTGTCACCTGAGGGCAGACGTGACCAGCACACTCTACTCATACTGCAAAGTGTTCTCATTTGGACAGGAGGTGCCACCCCTGAAAGCTGGTTTGGGAGCTGGATGGACAGACACGTGGTTGCCTGCGTGTGCAGTGCAGGCACCTCTCAACTGCAAGAGCAAAGGCTGCATTTTGGGTCCCTGAGCTCAGCTGAGGCCTCAGTGTGTTCATCACAGAGTGGTTACTACTCCAGGTTCAGATCATCCAACAAACTCTTTCCTAAGAGACACTCGCACACTCGGATGCTTCTACTGCAGTCACTGGTAGCCAGTTATGATCTCCCAAAGAGAACAAAACAATGAGGGCACACTGTTCCTTCACCCAGTTCTCCACTGGAAGCCTGAGGACTCTAATTCAGCCTGAGCATGACCATCATCATTCAGATGCAGCCATATCTCCTCTCCTCTTTGATACTTCTTATGCTGGTGATGCTGAGCCACATGTCGAGATGAAGCAGCACAATAAAGCTCTTGGACTCTCAGCTCTGCATGCAGAGCCAGGGGGGCAGCCCTTGAGAACTGCAGCCTTGCCAAGGCACCTACTACAGCTACACCTGTGCAGGGGTCAGGCACGCTGCCATGTTAAGCAGCATTCCACAACGTCTCAGGTGAGCTCTTCTTAGGGAGGTCACCACAACCCCGACCTCTGCTGACAAACTGCCTCTCCTCTCACCTATTCAGAAATCAAAAGGACCACAAGCAGCCTTTCTCATCCAGGCTCTTCACCACACTTCCCAGAGGCTCTAACCCATCCCTGCCATCTGGCAGCAGCAGAGACCTCACAGCAGACTGCAGAACTGTCTCCTCCACTGGCAGGTTTCTGTGCACAACTCCAACATCTCCAGAAATGCAGAGGTATTTCTCCCCATGTTTTCAAAACCAGTAGCAGTCTTCCCTGCCTGGAGAGAACTCCAGGCTGTGGGCATATGTCCGGAGGCGAGGACCAGCAGGGCAGCAGAGAGGTCTGGAGGCCTTACCTGCCTGTAAAGGGGCTTTTTTTATTGGCCCTTGACCCCAAACTGTTAACCTTGGTGCAGCTGGGGGCAAAGGCTGAGCTACGGTCCCCTGCTCATCATGGCACCTCTGGTTCCTGCACAGCAAGCGGGCACAAGCTGGGAACTGGGGCCAAGTCAGAAGAACCCTCTCCCGTTTGCAGGGGGTTTTCTGCTCCCCTGGCCAGTGAAGCAACGGAACGGCCGGAGGTAGAAGATGAGTTGGTGGGCACACAGGAACATCCTGAGGGGGATACCCTCTGCCCACAGGGGAACCAGACTTCGGAGGGCTTTTCCCACACAGCAGCAGTACAGCAGGAGCCAAGAGCTGGGCTGGTTTAGGAGCAGTCCCACACTGGCAGAGTCCTCTCCTGCTGGCAGAGCAGCCCCCTTTGGCAGGGCTGGCCCCACATCTCGCTGGTGCAGGTGGAGACAGGGCCTTGGCTGCTTTCCAAGCGCCCCTAAACCAGAAGCGTCTTTTCTTGCCCGCAGGAAGGTCACCTGAGTGCACAGTTAAAATCTGATCAGGAACAACTCAGAAGTCCCGTTCTGGCAGCAGGAAAGCCAAGAGACTGTCAGGAGTGACGCGGACATCAGGCAAGGGGTGTCCACCCATGGCACACATCCAAGAGGGGCTCTGTGTTGGACATGTTTCCTCCAGAACTTCCAGCCCTCGCACTGGGCACCCCAAATCAGTCACTGATGAAAATTCTTGGCTTTATCTTCCTGAACCTTTAATCTCCTGAGTAAATGATCCTTCCAGAAGAAAACTCTACACAATTCCACTAAGCCAAGTCTCTTGGCCAGAGGACTAGGGCACCCCCTACACCAGAAGGAATTCTGAATTGCTTTCCACTGAAAAAAAACCCCTGGACCACAGTACATGTGGCTGGAAATATGTTCAAAAGTTGAATCAAAAGAGGGAAGAGAGAACTTTCAATGGAACTCTGTTTTGGCCTGCTCTCAGAGAGTATCCAAAGGTAACCCTTCTACAACAAGATTTATCAAGAACTTTGAGGTAAAAGATGAAAAAAGGTTTGGTAACCAAAGCCATTTTGCACAGCCAACCTAAGGTAGCAGCTGGCAAGCACAGCCAGTGTGCACTATTCACAATCCTGAGTGGTCCTACAGATGAGGAGGAAAAGCAAGACCATGATACATAACCCTGATAACCTACAAGCACCCCACTGGCCAAGCACTTCATACAAAGCACATGAATACATTTCAAAGCTACATTTGCTTCTACTTCAGGATTCTATATAGCCCTCTAATCACCCCTTTGAAGAAAACTCAGTAAAATTAAATACATTTTGATGGTGAAATCTGGACATTATACAGTAACAAACACTGAATCCCTGCTTAAATAACTCAGGAAACATAAGGCAGTATTTTTCTTTCCTTTTGAACTAGCAGCAAAGGAAGTCCGGCCACGGTTCAAAAAGAGTTGTAATTGAAAATGCAATACTCACATTTTTTCATAGAGGCACTTGCATCCAAGAATGGGTGATGGAAAAATTCATCTGAAAAAAAATCAAGAACAATGACTCAGTGAAAGGAAATGACTGCAAGAGGTTTACAAAGCAGTCAAAGCATAGCAAGTTACAGTGCTTTACAGTAATTTTTCCATGCAATCCAGTTAACCTTGGAAGCTGGCTGACTGCAGTTGTATACAGTAGAGGTCAAGAACGCAGGCTGGGGACTGGATGCAGGACCCGCTCATATAAAAAGGATGGGAAATTATTTGGATCCCTGGCTGATCAGGATGGTGAGTCATCCTAACTGCAGGGATCCAGGGGAGCTGTATTTATCACACTGCACAGCCACTCACTACACTCAAGAGGAATGATGGACAAGAAGACCTCCACTGAGTGATCTTCCATCACACACAGACCCAAACCCTGCACACATCAAGGGCAGAAATATCCCAGCCCAGAACTCCCTCTCTTTCACACCAGACCCAACTGCTGCTTCCTCCCCTCCTTAAGGGAGGACATTCCACAGATCCAGGCCAAGAAAAGCTTCTGTCCTGGCTTGCTGGAGACTTTCAACATGTTTGCCTGTCCTCACAAGTAGCCACTTCTCCCAACTCCTTCATCTCTGATTCACTGCAGCTCTGTGCCAGAGTCCTCTCCTATCACGATCAGCAACTCAGCCTTTTGAGAGTGTTAGTCATGGATCAACACTGATTATGGAGCTAACTGCAGGCACTTCAACTTCTTTTCCCAGCATGGATTTCCTGTTGCAACACCCAAAGTTTACAAACCTCTGCTTCTGTAAACAGCTCCTCTTTGGCCAGTGAGCTTTCCAGAAAGTAGCAATTGGGGTTTTTGTCTGCTTTTTAATCTCAAATAATCCCTGTCTCCCCAGCCCCTCCTTGCCACCACCATGCCAGGGTCCTGCAGCCTGAGAGCAGGGTTAGCACAACAGAAGGGACGGAACTCTGTGGCAGGGAAAGCTGGCATCTCACAGATTACATCTGCTGTGGATGGAGAACATCCCCATCCTGCAGGAGCTGCTCAGCTGCTGGAGTTTCCTGCTTCTTCTTCAGACTGCTCCTCTAGAGGATACCATCCCTCAGCCAAGCTGACTCAACTGAGGGGGTGGAAATGATGATTTCTTTCACTTTTCCCCCCCTCCCAGCTACAAACTGCTTATTAGCTGTGCTTGCAAAGCAAAATTTAAATAACCCAGCTTGTAATCATCAGCAGGAAACTTGCAACTTGAAACCCTCTTGGTTTTCCTCTAGATAATCTTGAGATTGCAAAGACCACCAGTTCCTGGTAGAACAGCAGCTGAGACACACAAGTAAATGAAGTTTCAAGCTTATGTGTTGCTGTTGTGTGACTCAACTAAACTCTGGGGCAGCTCCATGGAGGGCACTGTGCACATCTCAGGGAACAAGGAGCAGCAGGAAACCCTCCCCTCTGGGGAGAGTGGCTCGGGAATCATGCCTGACCCAGCAGCACACACAAGTATCTTCCATTTTCACAGGTACAGGAGCAGTGAACAAAGGCACTGACCATCAGCCAAAGCAGGCCTTTTGTAAACAGTGCAGGTGAAGGGAACAGCCAGGGGTGAGCTTGGCAGTGGGAGGACAAAGTACTGGGAGACAGCAAAGGGAAGGGGGAGATCTGGATGGGATCCAGAGCCACGGGACATGAACAGCTTGTGCACAGCTGGGCACACACAGCAGCTGAAAAGGTGACACTGGCTGGGCACAGGGAAGTGCTCTCATTTACATATTGCTGCTATCTTGGCAAGGGGCATCATCTGGAGGTGGATGAGACCAAGTGTACAGCTGGATTCTGGGGAAGTGAATTGGTCTAAATAAATCACGGTTCTGGTAGTAGCTTTCCTCTCAGCTGACAGGAGATATCAGAATGTGTCACGGGATGCCGCACACTCATCAAGATCTGCCTTCTATAAAGCACAAGGAATATCTCAAATATAGGCTTCTGTACAGATTATTTTCTCACACACCCCTTAAAAACAATTATATTTTACAAGGATGTGACAATTTATAGAGAAGAGGATCCTGCAGCAGCCAATAATCTTCATGCTGTAAGTGTTGTCTTGAGTGATATCAAAATCTATTATCTCAAATTTCTAAGTGTTAGACACTGACTCATACAGTCTACTCCAAAGAGACAAAAAAACAGCTTATGGGGGTCTAAAAAAGTTTGACAGACTCAATTTCTGACAGCAGGGAGTCAAGAACCTCAAGGATACCTTCTTTATAAATGCACAGCAGCATGATAGAAGAGGTACAGATCCACAGCCAGATAAAAGATCTGCAGGGAATAACACTGCAAGGTGCTTCTATCCAAGTCAGTCTGTCAGGAGCTTCAACAACTCCCTTTTCAAAAGGCTCATTCTCTCACTTCTGCACCCCAGTAACCCAATCTTTACATTTATCACTAGATAATTATGATCAGCCTCAGTTAATCCACCCAGATGACTGTCCCCAGAAAGGCTTTCCTGGTATCCCTAATCCAAAAGAATAACAGAGGGTACAAAACAATTTCTCTTCATCAGCTAGCACATGCTGCCCAGCAGGAAACAATCCACTTGAGCAGATAAGCAACAAAAAAACAACTGAAAGCCAATGCCCAAAAGACAGAAATATCAAACTCTTTTATCCCAAGTCTGACTAAAAAGCAGTGTCCTGAAAACACTCAGGATGTGTTTGCCTTTAGATGACCTGGCTCTTTTAGGGGCTCTAGGAAAGGCTCCACCTGCTTTCCTCTAGGGCAGGCCTTTACTAGGAGGTTCTTCAGACCTTTAGGCTCAGCTAAAACACATCTGTAAGATGCTGCCAAAATCAAAACCACCTGGCTCACAGTGACTCTTCTTAATTTAGAAGAAATTAGGAACTAAAAAAAAAAAAAAAAAAAAATTAAATCTTCATGTTAGCCAAGCCAGAGACAGACACAGGCCCAGAGACTGCCAGCTTGAGCCCTAAGAACCAAGGCTTCCTTCCACAGAAACCTGGAGAAGGAGGGAAGGGTCTGCAAGCAGCTAAGGTCTCCAGGCTCAGATTATCGTGGCAGACCCTGAGAAATGGAGGGTATTGGCTGAATTGTTCAGTAAATGGGTGCAGCTTGCAGCTTTGGGAAGAAGCTATGACAGAGAAAAGAGAGATGCTTAAGATACACGTTTTACCTGGTAACGCAATCAAAGTTCAGAGAGGTTATGAAAGCAGAAGCCAGGAAAGGGAACACAGGTAACAAACGTACACTGAAGGTGTGCCACATCCCCAGGTTTGCAAAACCGTACCAAAATCAGCACTGACCTTTCCAGCACACATACTAAAACCCCCAGGACTATGCAACCCTCAAGGCACACGTGAAGTCCAGGTGTCTGGATGCTTCTCCTAGCACCAGCCAGAAGTACAGGTGTTTGTGAGGTGCCACAGCACAAGAGACACAGAGAGAGGCAGCAGAACTAAAACTGGAAGGAGGTCTTACCGAAGTCCATGCGGTCCTTATGGTTACGCTGCAAAAGGCCCAGCAGGAGCTGCCTCAGGTGGCTTGATGTCTCCCTGGGGATGCTAGGATTGCAAACAAAAGCAAAATAAGAGAGACTTGCAGTCTACTTAAACTGCTTTTACATATTCAGGATGGCAACTGGCAAATGCAAACTCTGCGTGCCTGCTGGGCCAGGAACACGAGGAGCTCACTGGAGGGAGGCTGAACTGAAACGAATCTATTTGCATCTCCTCTGGCTTTCACTCCCCACTGTCACTGTTCAGGCTACAGCTTATCTTCCTTTAGTGGCCTCTCCCATGAGCACCTGCAGATCCTTCCCTTCCACAGCAGTGCCAGTGTCATCCCTCTGGTTCTCAGCTAAGCCCATTCAACATGCAGTATTTCACACATGATAAATAAAATCTCTTCCACTCGCCTTAGTGGGAATAAGGAGGGCACTAAAATGAAGCAGGTTCCAAGGGGAAGCTTCCAATTAAGACACTGGTGGTGAAATGTATCACCAATTACTACCATTTTATTATGGCATTTGTTTTTCAGTGCAGCTTATGTAAGGCTGGCAAGCAACCTTTGTCTATTTGCTTCCTTGATATACAGCATTTATTAACTGGAGGCCACTAAGACATGAGCAACTGCCACCCAAGCAAACTAAAATTCATGCGGCTATTACCCCGCTTTTCAGCATAGTTAGGAAGAAAACACACTTTTCCATGGCCTTCGCAGTACAAAAGAGCTGGTAAATCACTGTGCTCTTCCTTGCCCCACAAGCAGACGGAGGAGAGGCCAGGGCAGCTCTTCCCAACCCCAGCAGACTGCAAGATGCAGGGAATAAATGACCGGATTAAGGCAGGGAAAGCAGAGTTCAGCTCTTGCATAAGTGGATTCAGCTCTGCTGACTTCCCTCCATCACCAGAAGTGCTGCTGGGGGCTGTAGTAGCTGGGCTGGCGCAGAGCTCTCCAAATTAGAGAGTAGGTGGTTCCAGCTCCTCTCAGTATTAACTCTGTTTGTCATGGCTGTGCCCAGCATGGCCCCATGCTCTGCCAGGCTTTTCCCTCTCCCCAGGCTGGGGTCAGCTGAGGTAATGGCATGTGTGTGCCCAGCACAGTAATTTTAGCTGCTCAGTATCTCACACGTGGCTCAGGCAGGGCTGCCCTTTGCTGGGCTGGCATCACTCACTGCCCTGAGGCCAAGCCCAACTGGTGCTGGGAGAAAGAACCCTTCCTACACCATCTCCACCAATCTGCCCTGCCACAGACAGGGTAAAAACAGAAGCTAGTACAAAAATAGTAGTGGAGGGGGGTAAAAAAGGTGCTAGCTAGCACTACCAGACTCCTGCTCAATGAAACAGAAGATGGGAGGCAAGGTCTGTATTTATAGGTTTCAGTACTACCCAGTTACTTTACTAGGAAGCCCTAGGCCTTGCTGGGGCAGGAATTTGAACCCAGTGGTTCCTAGAACAGAGAATGACAACAGGCTTTCCTCGTTCTTCTTCGTACTGGAGGAGTTGCTTTTCCATTCCTGATGCTAGAATGGTTTCGTGTGCCTTCTCAGTCGACACGGGAGGAGGGCCAGCAGGACCCTGGAAGGGATGCTGGTAAGACTGGGGCTCAGTTTGAGCCTCTCATCCTGAAAGTGTCCCTTGGAAGCCCACTGCGTAACGGAACAACCCAGAGTACCACAGCGAGCGGTCTCCTGAAAAATACATTAGTGCTGGAGACCTGCAGTCCTGCAGCGTTATCATCATCATTTATTTATCCATGACACGCAAAGCTCTCATCCAAAATGAGTCCATTTCCCAGCTATGGCTTTAGCCTTGGTACGGCTTCAAAGCCAAGAAACAGGCAGGTCAAGCCACAGACTTCAGATGGCACATCACAGGTGAAGATGAGGCAAACAGCCTGTTTGCCTCCTCTCACCTCCCACGTCTGAAGCATCAAGTTTTGCTACTCTATTTTCCAAGTATTATTTTCCAAGGCCACTTTTTTAAAGATAAGCAACAAATCTGCCTTCTTCCCCCATGATCTGGGATGTACTTTGCCACGCAAACCAGCACGACGAACGTTAGCTACTAAGACCAGCACTGTGAAAATTGTGAGGCCTTTGGGCATGGGCTCCCCAGAAAGCTCAGAACAGCATCTCACCTGTCAGCAGCACCAGCTGTGTGGGCAGGGCCTGCTGGGGAGCATTTCATGAGTATTTCTTCCCCACCCCATTCCCAAGCCAAAAGACAGCACTTTCCATGGCCGTGGCAGGGAGGTGGGTGCCAGCCTGCTGAGCCCCAAGGAAAATGAAACCAAATCCTGGCTCTGCTGCAGTCTGAGGAGGAGATCTCTGGAGCAGGTTTGTGTTTCATCCTGTGCTGGCAGGGCTCTCCAGCAGTTTATTCATGTTTACTCAGGGATAGCACAGATTGCAGCCCATGTTAGAGACAAACTGACTCTGGAAAGCAGGGAATTGCCATTTACACAAAGGCCACTTCAGATCTGACATCCACAGCAAAAAAAAAACCAGTGGGCTTGGTTCTAAATTTTGGAGGAGTTTGGTAGTTCAAAAGTGGAGATAAGTGAAAATGGTGAACGCAGGCTGTGCAAAGCACTCAGAGGAGAAGGACTAATCCCTACAAGAACAGACACGCTCTCCTCTTACAGCCCAGTTTCATTTCTCCCCTTGCCTGCACCATGAGCCAAACAACAGCAGGGCAGCGGGATCGACACAAGGAAGCTGATTAGTTGTAGGGATTAATTTCCCTCTTAGTAAGAAGGACTGCCTCAAAGGTGAGCAGCCATGTTTTGGGCTGTTTAGGAAAAACAGAAGGTCTGCTTTCTGCTCACACAGACTATCCAGCTCCCACTATGTGGTGGCATTTTTGCTTTGAATTGTTCTCTTTGGGTGTTTTACTTCATCAAGCCCTCCGGTTCAATCCAGGAGAATATGCAGATGCCCCATAGTTAATGCTGGTAGAAATCTGCCTTCTCCCCAAATCAAAAAAGGAAATACCTAAAGGGAAATTAACTGCATAGCACAAGTCATTGGTAAGAGTTCCAGCTTCTTGACAGTCCCTTCTAGTTATCTCTTGGAGCTGTCTGAACTGATAAGGGAAAAGAAAAATCCATATACAGCAACCCATTAAACTTTCTGCATATGTGGCTGCGTTAGCAGCTCTGCCAACTCAAAGCTAAACCCTTCTGGTTAAAAAAGGCCTTCGAGTTTTTGGATATCTAATCTGGAACTTCAGTCCTGTCTCTGTTCCAGGCTGAGGTTTTCAGAGCAGGCATGAGGTTCTGCTTTAATAGCTCAGAGATCAAAAGGAAAGACCACAGCAACAAAACCAAAATACCCTGACAAATCACAGCACTGAGCAGCGAGGTAACATACACCCTGTTGGGATGAAAGCAGTTCTCTTCCCCATGGAAACTGCAGCAGTGTCCCTTTCCATCGAGGTTATAGTGTTTCCCCCTCATAGCAGGATGGACACAAGCAGTTGCTGCCCTGACACGTGAGAAATGGGAATGTGATCTGCAGTCAGGTATTGCAGGTTACAGGAGAGACTGCAGTTGGGCTGCTCACACGCTTCCAGAATTGCCATGAGCTATTCCCAAGGCTCTCAGCCTCAGGGAAGTCATGTGTGGAACAGGACCACCAGCCGGCTCTTGGAATCACTAAGAATCCTGAATTTTTGCAATGTAGGGGAGCAGCAGTGTCTGCAGAGAGAGCGAGAACACCAACCCTGGCTATCCACTGCTGCCTGATTTCTCTGGGCCACATCACTGCTGGTATAAGGAATGGGGAAAGGCAGGTGGCCAATTATTTTAGTCACCTCCCCAAGTGACAAGCCAGGAGCATGCCAGGACAGGTGTAAACACAGGGTAAACAAGTGCCTACAAGAAGCAACACTGGAAAAATGCTTACTTGGGCATCAGCATCTTGTTTTTCTCATAGAAGAGGCGGAGATCCTGCGGGCTGCTGGCCTGTACGGGAGAGAGAAACCAGTACATGAAGCAGTTGACAATGAAGGAAAGGGATTAACATTTCTATTTCACAGCAGCTCTGAAGAGCAGAGAGGCACTTTTCAATTGCTGGACCAGCACAGACAATGGGAACCTGCAGCTTGCTTTAGATTGAAAAGCCAACCCTGTGCCAGAGTGAAAACAGACTATTTCAGCCTGCTGCCATTTTGTCCCTGACCTGGTTCTGTCCTGCTCTCCCCTTCCTAGGGCTGAGCTTCACTGCAGTGGACTCTGATGCTCAGGTTTGAGCTGGCCTAATAGCCTCACCCAGGAGACTAAATAACCTCCTACGTGAGGAGCCCCAAATGGTGAATGGCAGATCCTGCTGGGAACATGGATTAATGCTGCAGGGCATTTAGAAGAGGGGCAGGGAGCCTGCTGATGGGCAAGAGGATCTGTGAAGAGACTGGGAACGTGAAGAAACAGCAACTGAATTAGGATTTTCTACTTTAATTCCAGGAAGCCAGAAGGTCTCAAGCCACAGCTCCTATTTTATTTGTGCAGTAATATACACACAACTGCGTGGGATGTTGATGACAAGATTCCAAATTCTGACAGATGAGATTAAAAAAAAGAGAGGGGGGATTGGCACAAGAGGTTTACGGCTGAGGTTAAAAATAAAATCACCAGTAGAGAAGCACAGACACATAAAAATCTCCTAATACAATTTCTCCATTTGTTTTCATGCAATGAATAATACAGGCCAGTAAATTAAGCCTAGTGTCTCAAGCTTTTCTGCTTAGGCTGAGTCTCTTTATTAAAGGCAGAGCAGGCTGGCTGGCATGACACAGACATGAAGGCACACATAAACAGGGGAGGAAGATCAGAGAGATTCATCTGCAATCAATTATTGGTGCAGCAGAGTGTGTAGGAAAGTGTGAATGAGGACGCAACAGGCAGCTTCTCCTGATGTTCAGGGCAGGCTCTAAAAGCCCTCCAGCCTTCCACCTACTTCTATTTCTAAATTAGAAGCATTTAAGGTCAATTAAGATGCTTAAAATGGCAAATCAGACAAGCCAATCTGCAGATGGCCATCAAAATACCACTAACAGAGCATGGCTGGAAAAGCAGCTACATAAGATGCTGTTTCAACATTACTACTCCCTCTGGCTGAAGATGAAAATAAAGGATAACAGAGCTCAGTAAAAAAATCTCAAGAGAAAGCAAAGGAGAGTCTCAAAAGCTGCTAATATCAACACACTTGTGTCGTACTCATCAGGGCAGTATTTTTTACACAGCCTTACCAACACAAGCTTCACAACTCTCCTACTGATTTGTACCGGGAAGTGCTATTGGATTCCTGAAGGAAGAAAATAAAGATTTCCTGGTTGTCTCTTCTGCAATAACACACCCTCTGCCATTCACAGACACAGCAGGGACCCAAACAGAAGGTGCAAAAATACTTTCTCCACAACCCATCAAAATGAATGTTCTTTAGCAAAGCACCTTGTTACATAGATGCCAAACTGCATCAAAATTTCCAATTGCTTCCACTTGATTTGGTTCAGGAAAACGCCATTTTACACCTTTCCCCTTGCAGATCTTGGTCTGTAATTTTTGGCCAACTTTAAGGAGGCAAACACACACTGCACCAAATGGCCTGGCCACATTGCTCTGTGTGATGGAAAATATGCCTGATAGACACAAGGTACAAGGAGGAGCAGAACTCCAGCACAGGGAGGGAAGGGCTCATTCACATCAGAGAGACACAAGCCTTGGCTCTTTGCTCTGGTCATTTCCTGTCGCAACAACTCAATTGTTTCACAAATACAATGAGGCTCTGATCTACTTCAAACACTGTTTTGTCAGAAATTTCCCTGAAAATAAAGACAGAATATATTAAAAACAGCTCATATACGAAGCCCAGCTCATTAGAGAGGGTTTCTATGCACTGGCTCGGACAGAAACAAAATCCTCAATGAAGTTCCCCCCCTCTTTGTACAAGTTCAAGAGATGTCCATGTAGGGATGTTGTTCCTCCACATTCTGCTGTCTCAGCACAATCCCCACTTGCTCCTACACACCCAGACCACTCTCCTTCACTAGGGCTGTTCCCTAGAGCCCAAGATTGGCTGGTCTCTGATACAGATATTGGGAGAAGAGAGTCATTTTAGTGAGTGCCCAGCACAGACAACCACCATGGCTCACCATTAATTTGGTAAAAACAACTGCATCTTCACATCACTTTATTATTAATCAAATGAGTCACACACTTCTGTTCCTGGCAGACGGCTCTCAGGCTCGCAGTAACATGCCCACTGCTCTCCTGCTGTCACCATGCATTTGCTAAAACACTAGAGCCTTCAAACACTTTGTTCACCTCTCCTTTCAATAAATAGTGCTGCTCCGAGAATCATGGAAAAAAATACACAACCATTTGTATGTAAGAGAGTAAAAATGCCACTGGAATCCCTTCTTCTAGGAGGCTAAGGACTTAACTTGAAACCTACCTTCCAGGCAGACACACCCTGCCCAAGAAAAACACCAGAAAAAGCACATTTTAAGCAGGTAACAACTAGACCATTTGAGGCACACGGAGCCAGCTGCTACCTGCAGAGCAGCATCCATCTGTCAGACCCAGGGATGCAGAATTGGAGAGCTCAGCTTTCCCCAAGAACAGGAGACACACCAGCAGGTCAATTCACACCCTCAGTCCCCCTCTCGTGTTACTATGGAGCAGCTGCATTGGTGTAACCAGTCCTGTTTTTGTCTGTCCTTTCTATATATAGAGACAATTGGACAAATTCAATCATGCCAGTCTGTTACTTTGTCCCCAGCAGCAGTGGAAACATGTTGAGCCAACAAAGGCATTCAGCATAACCCTGCCAAATCCCATTCGGTGCTGGCTGCCTGCAAGTGAACTGCATGTGAAAAGCAGGCAGGGGGGTGTTTCCAAAAGCACTCAGCACTGGATTTGTTGTGCTTGGGCAAAGGCTGGATGCAAAAGCCCATCACTCAGGCAGAAGAGGGCCAGAGACATTCACACCTTCCCTGAACAGCCCCGTCTAGTCAACACTTCATAGTACGTGTGTGCGTGGTATCTGCTCTGTTCCTTGAATCCTTTCCTTGGGGATTTGGAGGTGCAGAAAGGGGATTCAGATATGTTAGAAAGAAAAAAAATAAACAAGTAATGGTGTTTCTAGCTCAGTAGTTCCAGGGAAAAGCTTGAAAACCTGCTGCAAATACCCTTTGCTTGTTAAGAGTCCCACAGCGAAGTGGCTGGCATTTGGGGGACCTGAACCCTCAGGACCAGGAACAAGCAAACAAACCCCCTGAACCTTCTTCTTTAGCTGTCTGTGGATGTCTTCTCTCTCTGCTGCCAACAGAGCAGGATCAGACCCACAAACACTGGTCCAAAAGCCAATGGTTCACTGACTACAGCAACAAGTCAATCAGTGTGCCCAGTCTCAGCAGAATAACCTACCACTGCCAGGAATTCCTGTCCCCATGGACACAGGACAGTCCAGAGGAACAGATCTGGGAACAGAAGAGGAGCCTGCCTAACATCATCCCTTCCCTAGTCTTCCTCAAGGCTCGTTTCCCAACGTGGCAGTTGCTATAAGTGACACATAATCCTGGTACTTATGCAGACAGAATTAACTCAGAATTAAAGCAGTGAACTTGGTACCCCAGACTTGGAAATTAATTTTTCACCCGACAGCTAGCTGGGATGAGGACATAAGCAGGCAGGTTAACTCTCTCAGAGCTGCCAGACCAGGCAGAAAAACTTGCACTGCCTCTTATGTCACTTCCCTGCTCCACAGTGGACCATATCCATAAAGACCTGGAAGATTCATGCAAAGGCTCAGACAGCAGATAATCAGGTTTTATGGTCCTCAGAGGATCTGATGTCCAAGTGGACCCATGCTACTGCCAGAGACAGCCCTGACACAAAGTACACGTGCTTGGTGGTGAGTTTGCTTACCAAGAGCTGCCTGGTTTTAAAAGGAGTCACACAACAGAAGCCACCAGAAATATCAGTGTGATTCCTCCCCCACAAAAAAAAAAAAAAAAGAGACTGAGGTCATTTAACTAATCATATTTAAAACACCATCTGACAAGGACTAGATTGGTTTTGGATTGTTTCAGACCTTGTGCAAATCTTTTACTTCTCTGCCTCCAGCTTTGCTTCTGGTTGTCACTTGTTTACACAGCCGGCACCACCTCGCAGTGGGCACAGGCTCCCAGTCTTTTCAGGTAAGGACAAGAGGAAACCACTACATTCCCAAGGCACTTCCCAGTATTGGTCAGCAAGACCAGGAAATGCACTGTTCAAGTGCTGTCCTCAGCGACAGAAGTGCAGAGATGTAAGTGCAGACCACTTATTAGGCAAGGCAAATTAACAATTCCACATTAATACAGCGCTCAGCAAATCTGTTTATAGGGATTATGAATCCCATTAATCTCATCCCTATGGCAGTCTCACTGTTTTGTTTATGGGCATGTTTAATACAAAAAGCTCCTTAAGAAAGCTTCACCAGCCATCCTACCAACTGTTCACATCTGAGCATCAGCAGCTTCTTCCTTGTCTGCGTGCACTGAGGCAGGGAAGGGACAGGAATGGCTCCGGGAAATTGCCTTGGGTGACCCAGCTATAGTTAATTTTAACTCTGAGACAGCCAGAAATCACATTCGCGCACATAAACACATCTCTGCCTTGATTTAGGAGCGCTCTCTGGATTGACAGCTGCCTCAGCCTTTCCACACACTTGATCTTGTCTCTGTCTAACTCATCTTCCTGAAGTCCTATTTTATTTTTAGGCAGCTCCTTCCTCCTCACCGCAGATAACACTGGAGGAGTCCCTTTGGTTTGCAGCCTCCTGGAGGTGCCTGCTCAGCTCACGCAGCAAACAGCCAGAGTGCCCCAAATGCACCATGTTTCATGCTCCAGATTCCCATGGGAATCTCAGCCAGGCAGAGATGAGGGGCTGTTCTTGCCAGCCTGGGAGGGAAGCCACGGTGAGGATTTAGCCTGAAGAGGTTAACATCAGAAACCCAGTTCCTGGCTTCCCTGTACAACTGGGTCTGCTGGTGGCACTGTGTGGAATCAGCCTGTTCTCTCCCCATATGGAGACATCCCTCCCAAAAGCACTCATTGCTATTAATGGTGTCCCTTATCACCCCTGTCCACTACCCCTCTTTTCTCCTAAAAGCCCTGTAAACAACAGTTTCTGCCTGATCAATGACCATCAGCAAATTCTTACAACACAGTCATGCCAACAAAGACAGAAAGCCCGTTAACCTTTAACCAGTTCCCCAGCATCTGCCCTGGACAGGCTTCTTTCACCTGGATCTCACAGCTCGAAGGCAATTTGTGACACACATGGCCAAAACAAATAGATGGGGCACAGAGAACCATCTGGGCTGAGCTCCTCTTTCTCCCTGATCAAACAAATCCACAGCTGCTCCTGCAGTAACAAACGGGTCTGGCACTGAGCTTCAAAATACAAACTCCTAAAGAGGAAAGGGTGTGGGGAAAAATTAAAATAGAGGAGCAAATGACCCCCGTGCCCAGCCCAACAGATGCTGGATGTATATGGGAAAGAGAGATTATTTAGTGAGGCAAGCACAAAGCAAGGGTCAGGAGCTGCTGGGAAGGGACTGAAGTGTCCCTTCCCTGCCCGGCCCAAGGCAGGGTTTGCCATGGCTCAGTCACAGGGACACGGGCACACAGGACTGCCCTCCCCTCTGTGTGAGCCTGAGCACACCCCTACAGGCACAACACTGATGGTTTTCTGACCATCTGCCCTTCCAAAACCTTGGCTGGAGAGCTGAGCGGAGCTGACTAATATTCAATTCTATTTCCTGTGAAAGTCTCCTCTATAGGAACAAATGTTTACAGGAGAACATTTCTGTGACATCCCTCAGTGACCAGTGATAAAAACCACCTGCTCTTTCCACAGAAATCAGGTGCTCCACAGTTGTGCACAATCTACTAAGCAAAGAATACCTACGATAAAGTCACCATATTAAACGGTAACTAAACAATTTGAATGAGCACAGTATCAAGGTGCCTTTAGAGACTAAAAAGCACCAAATTACCAGGGGGAAATGAGTGCCAGGCTCTCCTATGCAGCAGTCAAAGCTTGCTTTCTCCTTCCCCACATTTTTTTTCTTGAAAGAAATATTTGTGTGTTATTCTAACAGTCATTTTCTCCTCTCAAACAAAGAGACCAACACCAATAAACAGAAGCCATTGAGAAGTTTCAGTGCATTTTTTAGGAGTGTTTACAAAAAAACAAACATGCAAAGGAAATGAAGTTTTGCTCTAAACACAGACCAAGCTGGTGGATAGAATATTAAAGCACTGGGATGGAAGATTCTTATAGCAGCAGGGAAAAAATTACCCTGAAGTGTTCTTGGCTTGAGACAAAACCAAAACATAGCATTAGTTTACTCCTGTATTTGCCCACCCTTTCCTGCAACAGAATCAGAACTCATTTTATCCTCCCTGATGATGTAACTGCATAAACATTCAAGGTCTTGTGTGAAATCCTAAAGAGCTGTGGAAATAAAGCTCAGAAAGTCCTGCACTTCATGAAATTTGCTTTATTACATGAGCATAGATTTGCCCCGACTGACCTTTTTTTTTGTGTGTTGTTTTTATTTCCTTTTTATTAATTTTGTGCCCTAACTGATCTCAGAAACTGAAGAAGCACTCCAGAGGCATCAAGTTGATACATCAGCATGCAAATTTGAGGTCTTTTTCCATAGATTAGAGATTACAGAGCTCACATACTAGAGAAGCAAACAAGTATCAGCAATTCAAGCATCCCTGCTGTGCTTTAAGACAGCAAGGGAAAAAACCTGACAAGTATAATACTCTAAAATAGTAATTGCAAGGGAGAGTCTGGAGATCTTATTCAGCATGAAAGAAGGAA
This sequence comes from Cephalopterus ornatus, assembly GCA_013396775.1. Classification (NCBI taxonomy): domain Eukaryota; kingdom Metazoa; phylum Chordata; class Aves; order Passeriformes; family Cotingidae; genus Cephalopterus; species Cephalopterus ornatus. The sequence goes on along the minus strand of VZRE01003971.1, from coordinate 390,152 downwards.
AGGAACACACAGTGTGGCACAGTAATGACTGGGAACAAGAGAAATACACTGAGGAACTCTATATAGAGGATTAAAAATACGTGAGGTAATCCTCAAACATGCATAAGGCTGTGATGAATTCTCCACCATTCAACAATTTAAAAGTCAGAGAATGCTTTTCACAAAAGGTATGTTTCAGCTCATCCAGAAGTTATGGCATTTAAGTACAGGGTGGAGTTTTACAGGACTGTGTTGTATTTGGAGGGGTTTGGACCTGATGAACATAAACATTTCAGGCTGGGACTGCTGTGAGATGACAGATAAGATCCTTTTGATAAGATTCCACTTAACTGCTTTGAAAACCAAGTTGATTCAGCTGCAATACACCAGTTACCACCAAATCATCCTGAACATTAACCTGTAATTACAATCTTCCTTATTGTCCTTCCATACGCAACAGAATTATAATTATAAATTATACACTAAGTACAGTTGTAAATAGGCCTGAAAAAACACACTGCTTTAACTGATTCATGGTAATTTTTTCAATAAATGGTCCTTCCTAAGGATTTATAACTGAGAAATACATTTCAGTGGGATACAGACCAGAAAAGAGTCATATTCTAGTTACACATCCAGCATTACAACATATAAAGCCCCACATACATTAAAACATATAAAGCACCACACTGTCAAGGTGTTGGACAGCCAGACCTTGATGAGGCTGGATCTAGGGGAGCTGACATTATAGATGACAGAAGCCTTTGAGTAACCAGATCAAAGGGAAAAAAAGAGGAAAAAAAAAAATCAGGAGAGAGTCAGAAACATCAGATCTATGCAACTCACCTGAAAAGGAGCCTTTCCTGTTAGACACTGATAAATGATGGTTCCTATACTCCAGAGGTCAGCTTTGGCATCGTAGTGTTGTGACATAATGACTTCTGGTGCCTTTTTGGGGAGAGAACAGAAAGAACATGTAGCTTTTTTTTTTTTCCCAGCAGCTCCAAGAAAGAGAAGTCACTATCATGAAGTCACTATCACTAAAAACTCTTGAGCTAGATTCCCCAATTACCACAAAAGATTTGCTCCCAGTAAGACTGTAACACTACCTTGAAAGGGCCAATTCCCTATCCAAGTGGGGAAAGCAAAGACTTTCATTAAGGAATAAAAAAAAAAATACTCCAGTAGTGGATATTTTGGGCAAACTGAGTACTTTTCAGTGCACCATTTTCTGCTGAATCCACCTATGCTCAGAAGAAGCCTCACTGAAATGGCACAGACAGATCTTCTCAACCAAAGCAAGGATCAGGAGCAGCTGAGGCTCACACTGCACAGGTTAAGCTCCATCCTCCATCCTGGGCTGCTTCACTTTGGCACCTTCCTCATTTAGCCCAAGATGGCAGCACATTAATTAAGCTCCAGAGCCTGCTGCCAAGGTCGCAGTTTGGGTTCAAAGGCAGCCCCCCTCTGTGTTTCAGTCCAACAGCCTGAGCCCTGCTGTGCCTCAGACTCCGGGTTCTAATCTCAGACCGCGCACTCAGCTGCTCCCCGCCAGGCTTGCTCCAGAAGCCGGAGACAGTGCAGGCCCCCAGAGCCCCATGGCTCAGGAGGAGCGTGCCTTAGGAGAAGCAGCAGAGGGGGGACAGAAGGGCAGGCTGGCTAATCCCACGTGTTTATGACTAGAGATTCCATTGCAGTGCTGCCAGCATGGAACGGGATCAATTTTCTAGCTCTGTCAGAAGTAAAGGCCACACATAATGGAAAAAAAAAAATAATGGCAACAAACAAGTAGTGGACAGGAGCTCGGTTTGCTCCTAAGGGAAGCAGGCATGGCACCAAACAAAGCCAAGGAAGCAGGACAAGAACTGCACAAGGAAGTTTCAAGTCTCGCATGACATGGATCATATTGGGATTCAGACAGAAAGCTCATTCTGGTGGGGGTAAAATACCTTTCCTTTTTAAAAGAGCAAAATGAAACTAGCAGCAGTAGGCTGTGACCTAAAGCAGGGAATAAAGGGCCTGCTTTGCCAGCAGATGTTCCCAGGGCTCCTGCTCAAGATCCACAATAGCAGTAGGGACAGACTTCAAACACTCCCTAAATCCCAGTCAAACCCTCCCTCCTCATCCTCCTTCAAATCCATCAGTAAACACAGAACAATATGAAACACTGAAATTCCTTGTAACATCCAGAGTTGTGTAAAATAAATATAAAAAATAAATAGAAAAATACCATCACTACCTTCTGCCAGCCCTTTCAAAAAATTAGCTGGGTGTTTTGGATTACTTTCACAAGCGAGTCCGAAGAAGTACCACTAAAAATAGACAATTCAGGAAACTCTCATAGGAGAAGAGAGTTACATCATCCTCACATATAGCATAGTTCAAATAAACATCAGGCTTCAAAAAAGGGAGAGGAAGTCTGTTTTGCTTAAGTTAGTACTGTGGAACAGACTACCAAATGCACCACCCCTGTGCAGTGCACACAGTCCAGCCTAACTCTGCCCAAAGACTACAGACAAAAAAACTTTAGAGTGGATTAGACTACATTTCAAATCAGGTGCCTCCTGCCCCAGGGCACCTCTAAAAACTTCAACCTGAGTTGACCCACATGGTGTTTTTACTTTGAGCTCAGACACCCACATCCACAGGAACTATGACATGTCTACCTCTGACATTTTTATTTCTGTCTAGTTTTGTCATTTTTAATTTCACTGACTTGATGTGACACTGAGACCTTGCTGCTCCACAAGCACAAATAACAAATCACCTCATCACAACGTGACCCCAGAGTGGGAAGTATAGAGAGGGTGAAAGGGATCAGTTTGGTTTCTTATACACATCTGTTTCACAGTTTAAGAAGTCATCCTGGAAGCAACTGGTTTACTGAAGCAATTTGACTGCAAAGGCTGAGGTGACAGCAGGTTTTTGGAACTGCTCTGTCTCAAAAGGACCTGCTGAAGCAGGGATTTACTGAAGTTCCTTTCCAAGGAAAGCAACACTTCAAATAGTGAGATATGTGAAGTATCTCCCCAGCCCTCACTCTTCTGTTGTTGCTTTGCTCACAGCAGAGGAAATAGATTGCACTTCCCAATGCCTTCAGGGGAGAGGCCTAGGTGACCTCTGGGAGATGCAGTTTCTGGGAGCAGACAACAATCAATAGTCCATTTATTTATCCAAGGCTCATCTGAAAATTACATGACAGCACAGGCACCCGTTGTTTGACACAACCAGCAGCCAGAACTTTAGGAAGCCCCCTATGTAATAGCTGGTTTCTGACAAGTAAATAAAACTTCACCTTTGGGGGAAAGCCTAGAGAAAAACAAAGCCTTGCTTTTGGGGGGCAAAACAAGAACAACACAGAAAAACATGTAAGCAAACCACACTTACCATGTACATTGGTGAACCACACAATGTTGCTGCCATCATATTGTTCTGCAGATACCTGGCAAACCCAAAGTCAGCTACAAAGAGAAACAGAAACAGGTCAGGGTCAGACACCAGTTCCAGAGAGCCTGCACCTTCTCCACTTGATTCTTTCTACTTTCCTTTCACATCCCATCAAGCTTCACAGCACCTACCCCATCTTAGCAAGACTCTGATACCTCTCTTCTTAAACAGCAACATCCTTGAGCTAGTTATTAATGCACAGTACAGACACTAGAAGAGGACAGACCAAGCCACAAAAGCCCAGAAGAACAACCTTCCATCCGTTTTTCAGGGATAAACAGTCACTTCTGGTACCCATTTGCCTGCACTTCAAAATGACATCTGGGAGAGCTCTCTCGGCTTCAGTGAGAGTGTGCCAGTTCATTAACTAGCCAGTTCATCTGCTGCTACCTCAACCTTTCATTTGGGGAACTGAAAGTTCCCCTCCATTGAAGAGGCTCAGTGTAACAGACACCCAGGAAAAACCACTACTCACCACCATCCACACTTCCTATCAGCCCTACTGAAAGGAGTCTTCCTCTTTTCCTTTAGAAAGGTTCCAACAGTGCCAGCCCCAGCCCTAGGACAGAAAGCTGAGCCACAGCAGAAAAGCCAGGGACAAGGAATACCAAGACAAATTACCTCTGCAGGTTACTGAGCATCTGATCATATGATACTTAGAGGTTCTCTCAAGGTTACCAGATATTTCAGTCTACGAGACTGACACTGTCATCTGTCACTAAGGAACTGGTACAGCTAGATATTCCCTGGACCATGTACTCCGCAGGGTACATCACAACCAAGAGCAGCTGTGCCTGCAGTGCTCCTGCCTGTGTTTGAAGCTCCCAGTCCCTTCCACCTTCCAGATAGTAACTCTGCACTTCACAAAGATCAAAAAAAATCAAAACAAAAACCACATCAAAATGCTTCAGTCAAAGAGGCAGCAACATTCCAAACTTTTCCACTGGACCTTGTTTCTCAGGTGAATGAAAGCACCAACACTTCACAGCACAGGGTTCAGGGGAGGAACAGTTGTACCTAACTGGTGCCAGCTTCAGCTCAGGAGCTGTAACACAACCAAAAGCTCACGTGTGAGGGTTGTATCATCCAGTACTCATTTCTGAGAGACCACAGGGGATCTGTGTGCTCTGTAACTGGATTTCTGGAGCATCGGTCCCAACTACTAGTGGTCCATCTGTGCCACTTGCCTGATGTGCAGAACATGAATTTCATCAAGATGCAGCTGAGAAACCTGCCTCTAATTCTAAGCTTGTGAAAACATCCACTTTTGGGTGTGCCTGACCCCACTCTGTGCTCTCTGAGGCCAGCCAGGAGAACAGCTACTGTCAGGCCTTCAGGCACCAACATTTAACTCAATATTATTAAAAGCTGAAGAAAAAAGTCACAACTTGTGCTTATTTCTTGGTAAGCCTGGAGATTACAAGCCAATTAGGGCAGGCTGGTGTTTGTTTTTACTGAGGGAGGCAGGCACTGTTCAGCTGGGAGCAGAGCAAGGCCTGCCCAATTCCTTTGTGCTAAGTCTGTGTCCTGGCAGAGCAGAAAGCTTTTGCTCCTCCTGCTCGGAGCCAGCTGAAGGCTACATCCAGCAGAGGAACTCAGCCAGGAAGATGAAGAGTGCTGGAGAATTTTAAAAGAAGGGTAGCAATTCTCTTCTCCTCCTAGACAGCTGCCCAGAGAAAGATTGAGGCTTGCTCAGGGTGACACTCGTAATGGGGTCTTACCGATCTTAATGCGGATGTTGTTGGGATTTGATTTCCTGCCTCCAGCGTAGGAAAGGAGGATATTCTGTGGTTTCAAGTCCCGATGGATGATGCCTTTGCTGTGCAGCATTTTCATGGCACCTGCTATCTGCTGGAGAAAGAGCCTGATGGTGTCTTCACTAAGTGTCCGCATAGCTGGGAAGGAGGGAAAAAAAAAATGACCACAGATGAAAAACTTACAATGCCAGTTCCTTGAGGAGCCCAGAGGGCAGATTCTCACATCAATTACCCATAATTTGTCATCTTTATTTCCACGTATGATGTCTTTTCCCCACACACCATTTCCGAATGATTCCTACAGGCAACAAGGGAGAGCGTTTGCATTCCCAGCTTGTTCTGTGGTCAGGGCTGTTTCCAGCCCCAAATCTCTCATGCTGAACTCAGGCCAGCGCTGGGTGATGAATTTGGGTTATTAGCTGCAGCCAAAAGTGACATGTGGTGAGGTTTAGGGCTTTCCTCAGCAAGAGCTGCCAGACAAGCAGTAGGCAGGGCTGTGGCTGCCTCTGAGCTATGGTCAGAGCTTTATCACAGAGACTAGGCCTAAAGGTGGAGCTAAGAGGAAAGGCAGTTAGGATTAGGATTTACGCCTGCAAGAGTCTTTAAGGCTCGTGCTGGGCCTGGAAAGGGTTGGTGGGTTAAATTCAGTCAGTTAGAGCACATGGCCAGCAGGGATCTGTAACTTTGGGGTATGAATCCAAGTTTAGGCCTAACCCTTGTGCATCCTAACCCACTAGACCAAACCACAACTCTAATCCCAAACCCAGTGTTTGGGTGAACCACGGTCCAACACCTAACAACACACCCTACCAAGTGACCCCTTCAAATCCTCATCTGACACCCTCCATTCCATCCACAAACGCATCAAGAATGCCTCAGAATGCTTTCGTAGGCAAATTTTTTAAAAAGAACATAATAGTAATCAAAAGCTAACACAGAAGCTCTGAAGTGCCCTCCCCCGAGATACGAACTTCCCAAGAACTGTCGTGTGAAAATAAACAGAGGAGATTAAAATAATGTTCAACTGGCTCCTCTAATCAGAGCAGTGCGACATCAGCTCTCGTTATTTTAAGAACTATATGTATGAAACTCTTGTCAAAGCTGGGAGCAGCCTGCTGCACAAACCCCAGGATCAACAGATGCTACCAGCCTGCCTCCTTGTCAGTCACTGAGCAAATCAGGCTTCAAGCAAGCACCGTTCCACCTAAATAAAATAACTTCTTTTGAAAAAGGTCCCTGTAAATTAGCTGGGACTTCATTAGTGTTTTTCCAGCTGTTTTCTAGTAAAGACATTAAAACAGGCTGGCAGGAGCTTCAAAACACCACTCTACCCAGTCAGCTAGAAGGGAGGAATCCTTATGAAAACACAGCTGAGGTTGCACACAGCTTTAACACAACACAGGAAATTAAAAATCTAACTTTCAAAATACTTGCATGGGAAGCAGCAAGGGACACAGAGAAGTTAAACAGCACTTAGAATAGAAAATAAACTCCCACCACTCCCAAACCTCACTGGTCTGGGAGGAGGCACAAACACAGCTAAAGTGTCACCACAGCTATCAGGTGGTCCTGGACTCGTGCACGTGAGACCAGTGCACATGGACACAGTTCCTCTCCCCTTGCTGGGCCTTCTTCCTCATGGACTGGCACTCAGCTGGAATTCATGAGACTCCTCTGCAAGAAGAGGAGATTCTGTGAAGGGATTTTGAGGATATTAAGAGGCAGCTCAGATGCAAGTCTTCAAGATCCACTTGCATCTTTTGAAAAAAGCGCTGCCTCATCCTGAACAAGGCTTTCCCCAGCCTCCTGCTGACTTATCTCTGTCTACTCAGTCACATATCATTTTTCTGCCTATTAGAAGTCCAACATCTCTTAGCTGTGCTCAGTATTCTCTCAAAAAAGGTCTCTGCAGTATTTCTGCGATTTCTATTCAAGGAAACCTATTCAGGAACAGTTAAAACACTATCTTTAAACAAAACAGCAAGAATTCCATGGGGTTTTTTTGCCCAATTCAGCTCAGGCCCAGGAACGGACAGGCTGCCTCATCTCCCAGACACGAAGCAAGGCCTGAAACTTGGCAATTCTTATTATTAAGCCAACAGGCAATTACCAACTCCGGGCTAAATACACTCTGCCTCTAGCAGGGAAACTGCTGAGAGAGCCTTGTCCTGACCTGCAGTCCCAACAACATGCCACGACTTTGAGGCGTTACCCTCTCCTTTATATAATTTGGTGGCTATAAACCTAACACAGAACTAGCCACCAGCCTTCAGCAAACCAGCTGAGCCTCCCTAATGTGGATTCTAACTCTTTATAATACTGAAAACAACACTGCTACCAAGATCAGAAAAATACACTCACCCATAGGAAACAGGGCTTCTAAACTATTAATTTCTGCAGAATTTAAGCTTTTCTGCTCCACAGAACTCTGTACAAGGCTCTCAGCCCTGCAAAAGTACTGTTCTCCTGGCACACACAGAATCTAAACTGGTGTCTTGAGCCTGCAGACAGATTCCCCAGTGCAACTCCAGAGGCAAAGTGGAGCTACCACGTTGCAGTGCAGCAAAATCAGACAGAGGTTTGGATCCTCTGGCAGCATTAAATCTCACAAACCCAGGCAGGAAGGCAGGACTGTGAAATTTAAGTGCTGCCCTCAGGAACAGAGAAGGGACAGTTGGCTCCTGGGGGAGTACAGGGGCATACCCTTTTACCTCCCTCCACTGACAAACAGGCTGTAACACAGGAAACAAAACTCCTTATCGCTCACACTCAGCCCATCAGTCTGCTGTGTGACAGCACCAATCTGCAACTGAAGGACAGAGACATAAATACAACTGACATTTGCTAAGACTTCAGGATATTGGCCTGCAAAAGATCTCCTAAACCAGCTACCAATAGCAGAGGGTAGAAGAAAATACAGAAAATTCGTTCAATTTAGGTGCCATCAAAAAAAATAAACAGTGGAGAATAAAACAACTCTTTCCTTGCTGCATCCCAAATACGGAACTTGTACTTCTGTCCCTGTAAAAAGGGGATATTCTCATCTTCATCAGGAAACCACTGGCCAAATACTAAGCCTGCACTAAAGTCTGGGCATCCCTGGGGATGTGTCTGGTGAGCAATACATTCTTGCAGAGAGAGCTGTTTCACAAGCCCTACTTTGCCATTACTGAGAAGCAATAGTATCCCTGTGTTTATTTTCATGGGCTCCACTTCAGTGAGGAGGCACTCTGCTTTCTGCCTTGGGAACAGCGGCTGCACAGGTCAGTAGATCACAGCAAATATTTACTCTGGGTCACTGTGGGGCCTCTGTGCCTTGTAGCTCTTGAGGCAGAGAAAAAAGGATGAAATGAGCCAAGAAGTGCCCTGGTCAGCCTGTGTGGAGATGTTCAGCCTGCAAGAGGTTGCCAGGTAAAGGGTAGTAAACAGCCCTCGTCAGCTGATCCAAGGATAGGTGCACTGGAGTACACCCACTGATGTTACATTACAACACCATTCTGGAAAAGTTATTTAGGAAAAAGAACATCTCCTGTTACCCACAGGTGTCACAAGTATCTCTAACACAGGCCCAATCCAAATCACACTGAAGTCTGAGACCGAGCTGATTTATTTGGGGCCTGGATGTACCTACCCCAGAGTTCCACCCATGCAGAGCGCGGTCAGTGGGACTCCTGTGAAGTCTTCTGCACAAGTCAGGAGATTTATTCATGATAGGACAAGTCCTGTCATAGGTATTTCTTAATTACCTCACTGCAGAGGGGAAAAAAAAAAGCTACACACCAGTGCTTCACACCTCTGGTTTGCAAAAGGGTCCCACTTGGGATGGACTAGAAAGATCACAGCTCCCTCCACCTGTTGTGGTCAAACCAAGAAATATCCTGCTCTGATATGAGAGAAACAGCTTTGAGAAAGGTCAAAAATACTCTCCTGTGAAGTGCCCATAGCAGCCTGTGTCATCACCAACACACAGAATTTAAGCAGGAATTTTAGACCAGCCTGCTCTGACCTCCTAAGTACCTGAGGACACAGAATTCCAGTTATTTCTGTACAGAGGGTGGTCACTTCTGTAACACTCCCCACAGCAGAATCTGCCACTCTCAGATCAATACATCCCCATGTCGGGCTTAAGTTAAACCAACATGCATAGAGATCTCTCAGAAGGGAAATTGCATTGTATCACTAAAATACAACGACAACACCAACAACAGAGAAGCTGTGCTGAGACACACAACCTGGGGTCGTACCCAAGAGATGGGTCTGGCCAACAGCACTGCAACGTGCACACACGCACGTCCTCCAGTTGTGAAGACAAGGAGAATTAGAGTGCCTTTGGATTCAACATGGAATTACCATATTGCCTAATGCCTGTAATTAGAGGGCAGAATGGATCGGGAAGCTTACAAGCAGCTCATTCAATGAGAAACAGGGGATTTGCATGCACAGCTTGGTTAAGTGCTACAGGAACGACCAGCACAAATGTCTGAGGAGGCAGTGGAAAGGAGATGCTGCAATTAAACACCCTCACACAATTATCAAAGTAGCTGAAGCGGCACAATACCCACTCAATAGAGATGAGCCTCCTGTGTACCACTGAAACACCCTGGAAGAAATCTAAACTTTCCAAAGATGAGCTTTCAGTAAAAAGAAAAAAAATCATTCCTGTCAAAAGCACCCTGAGCGGCTGCAGAAGCTGGAAGAGGAGATACCCCAAAGGAGAGTGCGGTGGAACGGAGAAAGCTGACACTCACATGTGGGCTCTGGGATCTGGAAGAGCCAGATCTCTGCAGCAGTGATGGAAGGAACTAACTGCAGTCCCTTACTGACTCCTCCCTCTGGAAATCAGTGCCTGCTGGGTTCTCTTCACTGGCAACCAGCAAGCACACAGATGTTAAGAGTTAAAATAAAAGCAAGCACCAGTTTCCCAGCCACAACAGCTGCTCTTTAGAGTTGTCAAGGTAATGCATTTTATTGGTAAAAAACAGAGCTAAAGGTTAACTTTCTCAAATTAACTCAGGCAGAGAAGGATCAAATCGCACCCCAGGCAACACTCAAACAAACCCAACTGGGGTAAAACTGAATTTTATTTGGAAAATAAAATTCACCATCACTTTCTCAAACTAACCACCAACTGCCCAAGTAATCTCAATCGATAAAGAAGGAAGTGAGCTGTATTATCAGCCTAACTAACTGCACGCTTCACTTTTTTTCTTGGGGTTTTTTTTTTGGCGATGGGGGGTGGCTGAAGGGAGAAGATGACAATGCACACACAGAAGCAGCAGTATGAACGGAAAGATTTTCTACAAATCTCCGTTTCTATAAGTCATTTGGCCAGAAGCTGTGTCCTTGCTTACACACACAGCTTTGCCAACAAGAAGGGTGCACAGCCCAGTGCTTTAACAGAAAGGTTCATTTCGTGGCCATGAAAGCTAAAAACTTCAGCTTTCAAAGCCCATGCACTGGTAAAACTGAAGTTTCAGTATTTTTAAAAAGCATTTATTAATAAAATTTGCACTTGTATTCAAAGACAAAAGAAGGTACCAAATACAAAACTATCCTCAGTGTTCATAAGTGTTCCACCACCACCAAAGATGCTCCTTTCAAAGCACAACAACATCCAACAGATGCAAAACACCATCACTTATCTAAGACAAAGCACACTAAACCTGCATTTTAAAACCCAAATGCCTGTTCCTTCTATCTCACCTTAAATTTCATTTTAAACAAATGAAACATGGGAAAGGCAAAATATTCTCCCCCCCTCCCCTTCAAGTAATAAATTCATTCTGAAAATTGAAGTCCACAAGCATAATTCATTAGCCTGTACACACGGAGTGCAACATGCTAGCATCAAGCCCCAAATAATCATTCTAGGGATACCAAGACTAGCTGTGGGGCAAATGTAAATTTAGCTTTTAATCCTTCAATTTCTGCCATTTCCAGGCATCACATACCTCAATAAGGAGCCTGAAGTATTATCCAGCTGACTAGCTTTTAATTTGAACAATGTGAAGAAACTTTAACCATGACCCAGAGCCACACATAAAAGGAGATTAAACTTGTCTCTTTACGTTTAGTAATCTTCTAGTTAACATGCAAAACATCAAGAAAGCAACTTTAAAGGAAAAAAAATTCAGTCAGGGCAACAAAAAATAAAAGGCTGCATGCGTCTGACTGCTGCTATGAAAAATTGTTAAACGTGTTATCCTATTTATTTTAGGTACTCAGGTGCAAGGTGATTTTCTCAAAGGCCAGGATCCTGTGCCATGTGCTCCACTGGAAAATACCTTGGCCTGAGCCCCAGCAATAGAGCTGGCAAAGCATTTTTCATTTGGTTGGATGGCAAAGACATCCTTGAGTCTCATTAAAAATTATTCAAGGCACCACAGTCCTTGTGGTACAGTCTCCACAAGACCCTGAAGTCCGTAGTTTTTGTCACCCTCAGAGCACTGCTGGCTACATTACAGTCGCCCTCAATACACTGAAATAGAAAATGTGTTCTGCCCTAGATGGGGGAACACCCTTAGGGGTAAACTTAAAGAATGTGAAATACACTGTTGGGATCTTATTTTAATCCAGCCCTACAGAACTGCAAGGCTTCAGTATAAATACCTTTTTGCCAGTGACTAAGAAAAGCAAACCGTGTCCCCAGCAGTGCTAAAACATGTTTAACCTACAAGGCCACTGTAACTAATATACATAACTACTGCCAACAGTCACTATTGACCTGTACAGAAAGGACTGCTAGACCAGCTTTTATTGTAATGGATTCTCAGTTTTCAAATGATTACTAAGGGTGAACCTCTCAGAAGAGAGGCAGTGATACTCTTACTTTGCAGGAATTTAAAAAGAAAAAGGGATATACAATCTGCTTACTTAGATCTTGTAAAAGCCCCAGAAACCTGAATGAGCTAAACCAGTCAGTATTTCCTTCTGAATACAGAGGATATTCTCCATCACTCTTCTACTTACTGTGAAGGTAGTCAGCCAGGTCACCACCATTACAGTACTGCAAACAGAACAGAAAGCTCAGTTAATGTAAGGCAAATCAAAGATTAAAAAGAAAAACAGTAAACTTCACCAGGATGGCAGGCTTATCACAGTATTTAAACATAAATGATCACAATGTGTCAAAATGTGTATTTGGAAGTTGGCAGGGAAAACCCCATTCCTGTGGGTTCCTCTCCTGTCCCATTTCCCCTAAATGTTATGCTGCATTATGATAGACCAGCATTAGCCAGCTCTTGTGCACATCAGAGAGAAAGGTAAAACCAGAACAAAGCAGAAGGGTCACCACTGCAGACACCACCAGCGAGCTGGCTGAGGAAATCCTGGGAGCAGCCACAGCTGGAAACCGAAATTCCTCACATCAGGGTTTCACATCATTAAGAGAAGTCAACAAGACCTCAGAGTGAAAACTGCAGAGGACAGAAAACATTCCTGAGCTCTGCAGGTAAGCTTTGTCGAGAAAATTCTCTCCCCACGTATCTTTGAAGCAGATACCATTCAGGAGCACCCATCTGACCCCCGAGGTAAAACGTCTCACTGCTTGAGCCTGTGCTAGCACGACCTTCTGACAGCAGCAATATGAAAAATCCTGCTGCTGCTATCTGCACCCACCCAGCTCTGCCTCTCCAAGGCTTGCAGCTGCAGATTAGATTAGCAAAGCATCACAGGTGAGACTGCCAGCAGGAAGCACCACTTGTGAACACGGTGGTCTGCTCAAAACGAGCTTAAAAAATTAAAAGAGAGGGAGGGAAAGAGGGTAAAAAAAGAAAAGGAAGGCACACACTCACCTCCATAACCAAGTAGACAGAGTTTGCCAGTTCCTGGGGAAATAGAAAATGGAAAAATAAGGGGTTTATGCATTGAAATATTTCACACACTTAATTGCTGCACTTACATTTAAACAGATAATCTGTGCTCTGTTATGGATCCGACTGAAGAGAGGGTAAAAACATTACAGGTTAATTCCTGGAAGATTGCTTACTTTGAAAAATATCAGGTATTTAAGCACATTATTGCTTCCTGAGTGTGCACCTGTTTAACCAAGCTGATCTCCCGTATTGTGGCTTGGGTCTTCATGTCCTGTCCGGCCCTGGGGATTAACAGTGGCACGCAACACAGATGCTGGCACACTGCTATATTAGAGCCTTAATCATTTCCACATTTAACTGGGCCCTTTATAGCAGCTATGCCCACATGAGCAGCTCTGGTCTGAGGAGAGAGATAAGAGCAATGCAACTTTGGGACCTGCAGTTCAACTCCATGGCTGACAAGAGACTCACCTTCAACTGCAGGTAAGAAAAGGAAGGATCTCAGGCAAAAAATGCAACACTGGCCAATCAGATTTTCCACATGCATTAACAGAGTGCCATTATCAGGTGGGTAAAGCTGTCTGGATTATCATGGGGGTCAACGCCAGCTAAGACCAGGCCAAACAGTCGTCTTCCTAAGTTCACTACAGGTGCTGCCCTGTGATGCTCATCCCACCCTGAGAGTTTACCTCCTGCCTTAGCTGACCCTCTCCCCCAGCCCCCTGCCCTTAGGAAACATGTACAAGACACTATATCCAGAATACAGTCACAGGGTAGCGTGGAGAAGTGCCCCACAAGCATACAGCACCACAGAGCCACAAAAGGAATTTTGGTGGCTGTACAGCACGTGGTGACACCAGCAGCTGCCTGGCACGTATCTAGCAGACCCACCAAACCACTGGCAGAACAGACATGAAAACAGGCAGATCTTTCAACCCTAGGTAGACCTAGAAGGCCTAATGACTAAATCCTACTGTTGAAACAGAAGTTGGACAGAAGCAGTCCTACTATACGAAAACCTATGAACTAAGTCACTCCTAAAGCCTGCAAGCTGGAAGTCACTCCTCAACTCAAGGCCTGGCCAGGGACATGAGCAGGCAGCAATTGTTTGAGTGGGTAGAGAAGGTCTAAAAGTAGTGGCAGAGAGCAAGAGACTTCATTTCCACAGCTCTAGGGCAGCATGACTTCACTTACAGGCTGTTTAGATACCTGCCCACCCGATTCCTCTTCTGAGCCCAACTATCAATTCAAAATCCCCAGCATCCACTCTACCAGCTGTTTGGTTTCCAAGCAGTCTCCAGTGTCTGCTCTCAGCCCCTTTCATCTTGGTCTGCCCACAGGACTCTACCTCCTGTTGAGCCTGTACCAAATTGCCTGCCTTTGTCAACGCCTCGAGTCCTCCGCACCTCTCATCATTTCTCTTCCGTCCTCTTTTAACCCCACAAGGTGAAACCCGGGTTTCCATATGTCGGCTGGAAGACTGGGTGGAGGAAGAGGAAGCTGAATTACCTGTGATTTGAGAGACTCAAGCCACAGCTCCAGGGGGCACCGCCACCTTCCCCCAGAGGGACTCAAGGCACCGGGCAGCCTTGGGTTCAAGTGTTCATCAGGGCCCAGGGCCGCCCTCGACTCTTACAGCTGCTCTCACTGCCAAACCCAGCTGAGCTTTTTGAAGTCCCCTTGTTTGTTCAGAAAGCAATTTTCTCTGATACTTCAAGAAGGCGTTTGTTGCACTTCCTTGCATGACAAGCACTACTTTAAACAGGCTTTGTTTTCCAACCTCTGCATTTGAAAGCAGCGCACATTAAGTCATCCAATTTCATACACACTTTGGGTGAAGCGGGAAACCAGTCTGTCGTTAAAAGCACCAGTCAAAAGGAAGCAGTGCAAGGAGAAAATCCCAAGCATCATCACAAGCTTTGCACATGACAAAGCGCTGAGGGAGAATGTTCGGGAGTGTTGGAAGCCCACCAGCTCCTGCTGTCCTAACCAGGAACACTGGAAAGCCAAGGTTGATTACAGACACCCACAACTTTCAGTTCTACAGGAACTCCAGCCCCAGATATACCAGAAAATGTGAGAAACACCAGAAGTACAGTGCAGCTGCTCAGGGAGCTCAGTGCCGGGCAACTGTTGGGCACAAAGGAAGTGTCTGAAGTGGTTTTTGCAGCCCACACCAAGTTCATCACTGCCACAGCAACAGTTTTCACAGACACTTCTTGGCTAAACATGCTGTGTTCATTGCAGCTCAATATCTCTATACATGATTATGTGTAGTGACAGCAGGGTTTGGGGAAGCTCAGTATATTATTACCTATGTAGAAAAAGAAGAGGAAGCAGAGCTTACACAAACTAAGCCCAGAAGATATTTGTAATAGTTTGTTAGCCAACAGATAATGTACACTGAGCAGTTTGGTTGTTTTTCCACTCTACATTATTTAAAGACTCTGCAAACAAACATCATCAAGCAAGCCATTGATTTTTGGCAGCCAGAGTGTACAATGGCCAGGGTTAAACAAGGACCTTCATTGGCAAGGGAGATGCTCAACTTCCCAACAACAGTGTGACCTTGGTGGTTAGCGGTTTTATCTCTTCACCCTGTGTTGGTGGGAGAAGAGGGCAATGCCTAAAAGGCTTCTAGGAAAGAAGTAGATGGCTCCCTCAACCAGCCCCTGGCAACTGCACCCTCTGAACATTGCAGTTCCCTGCTGCATACACACCCACCGCAGCAGAGGAACATCTAGTGAGGGTATTTTCGGATCACAGATGCCTTTAGCAGGGAGAACAACTTATTTGCAGCTTCAGCATTTCAAGACCCAACTACCAGAAAGAGATTTGTAGAATTTTGCCAACAAAACTAAACATTTATTTCAGAAAGAGTCCCAGAAACAAGCTCTTGTTTGTAAAAAGCCAGTAGAGCTTACTCTGGTTACAACAGATTCAGCTGTCTAAAGAGACTTCTGGTTTCTCAAACAGGCTGATGGACTTCTCTCAAGCTGATTCAGCAGCAGAAACTATTTCTTGTCCATTTTTACCCTTCCACTATATTTATGATTTGTTCATTAACAAAACAAGGAAAAAAATACTGCAAGCCAAATTTTGCAAGCTACCGCTTTCTCTGAAAAAAAACCCAAAATGCCCAACTTGTTTCCATATCAGCAACAAGAAAAGTGTTACAGTTTGCTGAATTTCTGCAGAGGCTCATGTCCAAGAAGCACCACAGATAATTTGCTCTGGACCTCTTATTCACATGTGCCAGTTGGTGCAGCCAAGGCTAATCCTGTCAGGGGAACAGCACAGAGACAACCCCCGAACTTTTCCTCTCATCACAAAGTACAGCAGTACCCCGACCATGCTCCACAATAGCAGCAAAAGGCCCCTGCCAAAGGCATTAAGCTGATAATTAATCAGTTTGGATCACTGCCTGACTTGTAGTTGTTGCAGCAGAGGCCCCGGCGATGAAGTTACAATTTAATTGAGTGTAAAAATAGGCAACAGCCTCTGCTGTCCACAAATAACACACATCTGCTAATGGAGGACAAAGAAATGAAGAAACCTTGTTTAGCAGTACACCATAAACCACCCCAGGACTGTGCTCTGTTAAAATTCCTCACTGGGACACTTGCAGGGATGGCATTATGGCCATCAAGACCCAGCAGTCCTGTCTCCCTTTAAATTTTCTCTCCACCCATACTGGAAGGTGGCATGATCTTCTTCTTGGAAAGTGTGTGTTTAGGTGTGTCCAAAGGGAAATGTCTGGGTGTACCCACAGTTAGTCATCCTCCCACCACAGCTTAAAAAGTCAGCAAGAGGAATTTTCCTTAGAAAAATCCTCCTCTGCACTCTACCCCTGCACTCAGCCTGACACTGAGTTTAGAAAGGTGCTCAGGAAGGAAAAAAAAGCAGAAATTTGATTACACAACACTCCAGGACTCTCTCAGCAGCACAACGTTCTCACCAATCTGTGAGGGGCCACTGCTGTAACAGGCTCTGGGGTAAAACCAGCAAAGAATGGCTTCCACCTCACACAAGTCTTCTTTTCTAGGAAGACTGGGAGATGCAGGAGGAACACTTGGAACATGAATGTAGGTCCACTGTTACGACCATGTGCTGAGCACCGCAGGGCTGACAAGGCTCCTGCTGCCTGCAGGAGAGGAGCCGTACGTACGTCTTGAGTCCTCAAGACTGGTTTTGTTACCCTCCTGAAGATCAGCCTATCTGCTGGCCTCCCTCTGACGGCAAAGGTTCCTGGATTGTACCACTCAGGAGATATCTCCCACACCACCTCTCCAACAGCACCCAGAGGCACTGCCAAGCCAAGATAATTGCCATGCATGGATCTCTGTAAATGAGGCTGGGACTTAACCAACTGCACCAACACAACAGCAGTGTAGCAAAGCTGAGGGTCTGACAGTGGAAGATAACACCAGCAGAAAGCTAAGCTTTTCCAACCTTTTTTTGTCTTTTGCTACTTCCCCCACTCGCTGCAGCAGAACCACAGCACACTGCATCCTCCTGTCTTTCCAGTAGGATCTCATGGAGCCAGTGCCCTCCTGGCCTGCAGTCTCTAGTCATTGCAATGAAACTGCACTCACGAACACAGTCTGTAATAAACACAACTTTGCTTTACAGGAGCCAATTCCCAGGCCAATGGCAACTGGAAAGCCACTGGCTCAGGCAGGGCCTCTCAAGCACAACAGGCTGGGGAAAACAAACCCACTGTTCTCAATAGATGGAAGAAACTTTAAAAAAAGCAAAGTAAGCAGAAGGGAGGCCCTGCAGCACAGAAATGGTTTACGGTTGCCCTTGCAGCAGGCAAATTTTTGTAGGACCAGAAGAACAGTGGTGCCAAGGGTCTGCACTGCCCCCTTCCAAGCACTACATGTTCTCCACTGTAGATCTGATTAGTTGTTTCAGGACAGGTTGTACTTCAGGGCAGAGTAAAAACAGAAGGAAGGCCATCCTTTGGTTCTGCACAGGCTTCAGGAAGGGAGGGAAAGTATTTCCCATCCTCCTGGCAAAGGTTCTGAAGTCTGCCTGCATGACATTAAAAACCAAACGAGAAAACGTCATGTCCACGGAGCTGCCGTTTGCCAGGCAGCTCATACCACCGGGACAAACGGGAGCACAGCTGGTAAGGCAGCTCAGTCTTCAAGTGACCTGAAGAAACTTCATCATCCCTTCCACTGGACTGGAGCTTTCAGCAGGTTCCTCCAGACCAGCCCCAGCCCTCCCTGCAGGCAGTGGCAGGCAGCGGCAGGCAGCAGTGCTGCTCACACCCCCACTGCTGGGCACTCTGCTCTTGCCTTCACACAAGTTCACTGCTGGCCTCGACCGAAGCCCTGAGATCCAACGCACTTGCTGGGTGACTGGTGACCACAGCACTTGCAGAGAGCTCAGACAGAAAAACCTGGCTCTCCTTCAGAGGCAGACGGGGCCTCTGCAGAGAAGCACACTACAGCAGGCCACAGCTGGAGCTGCATCTGAGCCTGACCACAGAAACCAGGCTGTGGGATTCATGTCAAAATGGGGCAGAGGGACAAAGTGCTGGGTTTCACAGGTCACAGGGCTTCAAGGCAAGACCAAAAACATGCACATCAGAGCAAACTGAGGACTTGTGCTGCAGGAACACTGAAAAGCAATCCCTCCTTACAGAGTCAAGTTGCTCTGGGGGTAATGCTGCACCTCCTACAGCGGTCTGTGCCCCCCCAGCCAGCTCCTGGGGAGCCATCACTGCCCCAAAGCATTGGCTGCAGGCCACATTTGCATGCAGCAGCTGCAGCAGCCCAGCAAGGATAAGAGAATGTAGATGAAAAAAACCCAGCAGAATCCTGAAAAGTTTGGACTACCTGCCACAGAGTAGAAGGAAGCAGTTACCCCCCTTGCCAACAGGCAGAATAATACCTAGAAACTTTTTCAAACAAAAGCAAGATCCTTTGCAAATGGCAACGCATTATGTCAATACCATCAAGAGAGGAAACTGCAGAATTTTAAAAACAGCGATAAAAATAATCAAGATCCGATTTGCTTTTCTGTATTTATTCCTTATCTCCTTTCTGTATCACAGCCATGCTACAAACTGAACTTTTAAAGTTGAATTCCCCATTCCCTTAAGCTCAGTCACATGTCCTGGAATTAAATCCTTGCATACCGTAAAGTTGCATTTTATGAGCCTGCCCAATGAGTAGGAGTAAGGGGGGGGAGAGCTGGGGGTCGAGGAGGAGAACACAGTAGAAATGTGAACATTTCAGTTCTAATCACAGTCAGCGAGACATATTAACTTCCTATGTGCAAGTACAAGCAAAGTGACCAAGTCCTCAAGTTTGATTTTTGTTCGATTAATGTAGTTCCACTGATAAAGTTGGGAATTGCTTGTTTTTTAATGGTATATCCCAAGCACAATCTGATATTCTGCAGGAGTTGTTCAGTTTTTTTTGTTGGTCTTGTTTGTTTGATTGTTTTTTAAGCAATTCTGAAAATTGTCTGACCTCCCCGAGGCCTTCTATGGCAGCTGCATGAGTGACTGGTCTTTGCAAGTCTTCTCTTTTACATCCATTTATTTCAGACTTCATGTGCCAGATTTAAGAAAACACACTTCTTATCACAAAGGTGTGGAAACAAGGAATTTAAAGAAAAAAGCGTGAGTTTTCTTTCAAATAAAAACAGTTAAATTAAGAGGCGGGAAAAAAAAATCCAGCCACTGGAAGCCAGAGAAACACGGGCTCAAATCTGCAGTATTTAAAAAAACAGAGAAATGGGTACTTTTTAACATACTTAACATGCCTGCTACAATTGCCAACTCAATGAAGAGAATATCAAATACAACTGAAGCCTTCAGAGAGAAAATCCCCCCATGGCTCAGTTGTGCATATGGTGACAGGACACAGCACACACAGGCAGGGGACACACAGAACCCACCCTGCAGCCCCCTCCCAGCCCTGCCCGGCACCACTCGGCCCCACCGCGTTCCCTGGGGTTCCCCATCACAGCAGCAGCTCCCACACCCCAGCTGGGAGGCCCTGCCTTCCCGGACATGTAAGACACTTTGCTAAATGGGATCTCTAATGACTTAAAATTACACATCTTTCGTTCCCCCCCCAACCCCGAACCACGCTGTCTGGTTGATCCCTATTATGCCAGCTCAGCTGACCTAATTCCTCCTGTTACTCTGATGCTGGGAGACAAGCCAGGTGCTCCTGCAGCCAGACAGAACATTATTGCCCTAAGCAACTGGCGATGCACAATTTGATTCATTTCTATCAGCCCCCCTTGAAACAACCTTGCTTAGTAAACAGATGCAGCTCTGAGATCCTCACTTTGCATTTCAACAGCATCTCTATGTTTATGGTGATATTTAAGGTCTTTGCTATACAGCAAACACAGAAGAGGTTCCAAAGCTGGCTGTGGGCAGGGCTCTGCTGGATTCTGCTGTGAACATTCGTTAATACATTTCTCAGAGAGGAACCATAACATCTGAAAACAATTAAGATGATTTCTCTTAAGCAAAACATATTTAGATCTGTACCTGAGAAACTCTGCATGTGAAGACCACATCATTCTTGTTCATTTTCCACCAAGTTTGCCATTTGTTATTGCTACATGAACGTAAGTAACAGTAAAAAAAAAAAAAAAAACCAAACAAAAACAACACCCAGCCAACAGAAAGCAAACAAAAACATCCATACTTATTTTGAAAACAAAACCAAACCAAACCAAAACCCCTTGCAGATCAAAGACCACCACCTTTGCTGACCATCCCTGTGCTTGGCTGCTCATTTCCCACTGTATCTCACTTCTGGGATGAAGGCAGTTTAGCTCAGGGAAGACCCACATCCACTTCCAAGGACCAGAGCTTCTCCAGGTGTCTTGCCAAAGCAAACCAGAGCCATCCAGCTTGGATTCCTACCACCAGCACCAACCCTCTGTTTGCTAGTCTGCTTGTTCTGCAAAGCTTTTCAATCGGTATCAACAGGTGGGAAGGCAGGTGGTGCAAGAAAGGGAGAGGAGAAGGAAGGCACTTGAAAGTGAACTGTATCCTCAATTCTCTAGATAAGCTGGAGCATTAAGATGAGCTTTTAAAACACAGTTTTATTGCAGTTTAGGGGCAAGTTCAGTCCAGCCACAAAATTAAATCTTTTAATTAGGCTTTGCTTTGAACCTATAAATATTCCACATAAATTCAAACACTGTTTCTCTACCTGCATTTAATCCCACCCAGCCACTGATTACGCGGCACCTCTTCCCATCTATCCTCCAAATCTTCACCTCCTTGCTTTGCTCACTCCAACCAAATGCATTCAGTCATCACAAGGATTTACACAGTGGAAATTTTCATGGTGGAAACACTGAGGGACCTTCAAGAAGAGCAGCACAAACAGCCCTTCTGCCGTTACAGAGCTCTGCTGTCAAACTGCGAACACAACAGGCTACCAGTTTCCGATTACTCCTGGGAAACATTCCTTAATCTGTCATTATAGTCTGAGTAATGCTACCTTCCACAGGAGCTTTAGAGGCTATTAACCACCACATTGCCGGCTCTTCCATGACACCTTAATCATGTGAGGGGAACACAGGTATGTGCTTTACACACGGGATGAGTAAAACAGTGATCATAACTTCAGAAATGCAGCAAGACAACTCCCTCTATAAAAAGCCTATGACTCCTCTGAGGTCTATATTTAGTGGTCAGTATTTGCTAGATGTTTCTGTGACCTGCACAGTGGGGTGCTTGGCTAGTGAAGCCAGCGTTAAAAAAAAAAAAAAAGGACTATAAAATTCTCAACTCTCCATAAACATGTCCATTTTAGTTCACTAAACTCTCAAGCCTCACCCTGCAAAACTACTGGCAGAGGGTGGTTGGGTTTTTGTCCTTTTCCCTTCTAGCTCTAAATTAAGCCAGATCCAATCTTCAGTGATTCCCTTCAACAGATGCGAGGATGCTGACGGGGCAGGACAGCAGACACCCCATTCTTGTCCGCCGCGCAAACACAAAGAGGATTGCTTGGCAGTTCAGAGAAGCCTGCACTTTACACCCACTCACCAGGCAACCTGCCAGCTTCGCTCGGGGATGGAATTAAAGCAGGATTTAACCAGGCAGTCTGACCTCAGGCCTGCGATCTCCCAGACACACAGTGCCTCCTTAGTCACCCCAAGTGTCACAGAGGAGCCCTGTCTCCCCAAGATGGGGCACCCAAACAGTGGCGCCTGAGGAACAGAAGGTCCTGCCTGAGGTGGCACGAGAGGTGGTGAGGCATGAGGTGACACTGCTGCAACACTGATTCATCCCACACCACGCTCCCCAGCACGGCACTGCAGCTGATGAGGCTGGAGGGCACTGGGAAGGACACACCTAAGGACACTGCACTCCAGAGGTCCCGGGGGACAGCAGGAGGCACGTACACAAGACGCAGACAAACAGCTAAAGGCTCTGTGTCAGAGAAGGGTGATGGTGCAGACAACATAGCAGAACATCACAGCCCAGCAGCCACGGTCCTATTGATCACAAGGACTTGCTATACAGTAGCAACACAACAAGGCTGTTATTATCACCAGCCCAGGCTGACTGATCACTAAGCTGAGGAGTCTCTGTTCTGCCACCCATTCCTTAATCCACGTGCATGAGAAAACTGCGCTGCAAGGACTCCGTGTTCTTTGTCTCCAGGTGATACAGTCATCCCAGCAGAAATATTTTTGGTGAGTCTGTGCTAAATGAGTGAGTTAAGCATTACTCTCAGCTCATCCCAAACTCGTGAGTACAGTAAGCCAACTTGTCACCAAATCATGGAAAGCAGACCCTCAGGTAACACAGGCTGAACAGAAACGTCACAGCAGTGCCCTGCATGATGTTAGCAGCTGTGTTGCTGCATCCAGTCTATCCCACCTGGGCAAAAATTGGGAGAAAAAAAAAGAAAACCAACACAAACCCCACCCAATACCCACACAAGTACATGCTTAGCCAGGCTGCTTTAAGAAGCAAGCTCAGCTCACAGCACAGAATTAGGGAAAACATGCCAGTCTAATAATCCTTCTTCCTATTTCACACAGGAAAATGCTTTCTAATATCCAAAGCATGACTTATGTCCAGGAATAGCAGATTTTCTGCCCTACCACCAAAACAGCCACATGTGAGATCTTCAGCTGACACTTATTCCATCTGGGGCAGCTGGCACAGCACAGGGAGGAAAACACACCCAGGATCTCTCATTGCCCAAAGATCTTAGTTACATGTAAGAACTTAGTTCTGAGTAATGCTGGAGGAAACTGTCTAGGACACAGTGCTCCCAGGATCAGCAAAGCTCAGGAGTTACCTTCCTACCATTGAATCCCCTCAACTAATCAAGATCACGGAAGGATCAAGTCACAAAGGAAACCAAAGCAAGTCCCACACACCAGACCACACGTGCTAACCTTCCAGTGTCAGTGTGTGAGCTGATCCTCAGAGTTTTGGAGATCAGTTTTCCAAGAAACCTCATTTCCATACCAAGTCCTCATCTGGCAGAAACCATCATTCGTATCCTTGTTGTTACTAATTTCCACCTTAAGGAACAAAGAGCTCATTTGGCTGCCTTCAGACTAAAGAGACTTCTGGTATCCAGATGTCCCTCTGGACTGCTGAACTCCCCCTGACTGCTGCAGATGGGGGTCCCCAACTCCAGCCCCTCTGCAAGCCACCTGAGGAGTCCGGGATTGCTCAGTAACTACTAATGCACCCCACTGATGGCAGAATACAGTTTTTACTGTAGGCCAAACATCTCCTGTGCCTAGGAAAAACCTGCATCACAACTCCATACAGGCACTAAACAGACAGCAGTTTCAGAAATGCAATACAATATGATTTATCGTCTTTTTGGGGATTCTTGCATTAGGCTCCTAAAGTAATAACAGCACCTCTCATTAATACACGAGCACATAATAATGGCAATATGCATATTTCATTTTGTGAGCCATTCTCATGTTCTGACACTGCTCTCAGGACTCCAGCAAGGGGATCTGTAAAAGTCCAGTCACTGCGCTTTTATTGCACTAAACATTTGTGAGTATCATTTACTCCTAGGAAGCTTCTTATTTTGTCATTATTTATGAACCAATATCACAAAGATCTATGACATGAGAAGGAGCACAGCAATTTTCCTGGATTTGAAGGATAAACTAAGGGTGCTACGGTGAGACCTGCTCATCAGTGCTAAATATCAGCACTGCAAGTGCCTGTCTGAAGGAGATCTGGCATTACATCAAAAATCTTGTGTTGTATGAGGCCTGGTTAACATTAGTTTTCAACCAGGAAAATGCAAATGAAAGCATCACTGGGTGTAATCACTTGCTTACAGCCACTGTGGTTTTGGTAACCATTTCCTTGTGTACACGAGTAAAAGTCAGAGTCACTGTTGACAGGCAGAGCAGAGCAAGGGAGGACACAAAATGCAATGACAGACAAAGCTACAGGGCAACATTAAGTTCCACAGGAAGTATTTTTTCCTTCAGCTCTATGATGTTGTAATACAAGAATAAACCTCTTCAGTTTTAGAAAACCTACAAGGAAGGGCTCAAGTAACTGCAAATATATTTTCAAGGGTAAATATACATGCACCTATGAACAAAGCAACCGATCTTGTCTTGGGAGAGCAAGGTGAGTAATTAGCAGTCTTTTCTACCACGTAAGGAAAGGTGGGCAGAAGCCAGCCTTCCACAGACCTGCACTTTTACCTTTGCAGATAATTTACTCTCATACAACTCCCAAGCAGGCCAAACAGTCAGACACATTACACACACAACCTATGTGGGTGGACCCCATCAGACGGTCTGGTGACTGATCACCTCACACCAGAGGAGACTCCACGCCCTCGTAGCACTATAAAACACCCACTGTTCCCTAAATCATCTCATTTTGTCTGAGAAATCAAATTACCCAGGTCATACAAGGACTCTCTGACAAAGCTGGTAACTAAACATGCACCTGGGCACGCCTTGAGCCCTGGACCATTCTCAAGTTCTTGTTTTGTGGCATCCAACACAGCTTCTTGTGAAAATCTCACTAGATTACACTGCTATACACAGGATTTAACTAAAGCCCATCACAAAAGGAGAAAAATGCATTGCTATAATTGTAACAATGACAAAATTGCTTCTTTTGCAGAAAATGTCTTTGAGCTGCTTTCCTACCCAGCAGTAATTTGAAGCAGGGAGAGGAGCAGAGCAGAAGTTCTGAAAGATCTGCACTGAGCACATCCAGCAGCACAAATGCTTCATACAAATGCAAACTACAGATGAAGTGCGGGAGCAGCCGCTCACTCCCTCAAGCAAAAAGCTATTAAGCACATTCAGAAGGTACAGAGAAGGAAAAAAAAACCCATGAGATCTCATGCCCCAAATGGCCTGTGCCCAGAGGAAGCTCTCCCGGCTACTCTGCAGCACACATCAGGCCAAAGGCAGCCCACTGCTCTGCCAGCCCAGCTCTGAAGGGCTGCTTCAGGAGCGATGCACAGCTACCCCAAGGATATTTCCGAGGAGCAGTCCTGCTCCCAGCAGCTTTCTCTCCCTCCCAGAGCAACCTGACACCCGCCACTTCCACCTCTCACCAAAATAACC